>CM031697.1:2902232-3307232 GCA_018466805.1 Hippocampus abdominalis | reverse complement strand
AACTTCAACCCGAACTCCGGCAGTCTTTTGCGATGATGTATTGACTCAAAGCGACGGGGATTCTCCATTAAAAATAAGTATGCACGGTGTCAGTGTCCACAAATTAGATGGTGGCGGATGAAAATTGAGCCGAGACACTTTGGCTGTTTTAATTGCCGCTCGTCTGAAAATACTCGTACCGGCTTCATCTTCGTTGTCCAATAACGCACAGACGACAATAGTGCGATACCTATTGATATCACGACACGTCGCCCCGACCTTCACGACACGGGCAGGACATTTGTCACGGTACAAGTGTTATGGCTGTTGTATTCCACGAACGTGTGGAAATATTCGACCAAAAAAATTGAGACTTTTCGCATTTTATTCGCAATTGCATTAAAGCACAAGTGAAAAAGAGAAATGCTTAAGGGGGGGGGGCAGGGGGGGGGGGGCTACGTTGTCCTGTCTGAGAAACTACTACGGTACAAAACCCAACACGAGAGCAGTTCATTCATTCATTTTCCGATCTGCTTATCCTCACAAGGGTCGTGGGGGTGCTGGAGCCCATCCCAGCCATCTTCAGGCAGTAGGCGGGGGACACCCTGAACCGGTTGCTAGCCAATTGCATGGCACACAGAGACGAACAACCATCCGCGCTCACACACACACCTAGGGACAATTTAGAGCATCCAATCAGCCTGCCATGCATGTTTTTGGAATGTGGGAGGAAACCGGAGTACCCGGAGAAAAGCCACGCAGGCCCGGGGGAGAACGAGACCAGTTGATTCGTTGAAAAGAAAAACATGCACAGAACTCCCTCTAATTACAACAAATGCCTTCGCCACGATGCTCAGTCAGATTTGTACTCTTTTTGTTTGTTTGTTTGTTTCCATTGGAATATGTCTTGGCCCACAAGGGGAAAAAAAATTGTGCAGTTGAACTATGCTGCGAAAATATCAATGCCGTCAATAATTGATCGATTTCGACTCAACTTTCATCATATTAAAGTCGACTCATAAAAAAAAAAAAAAGTTGCGTTTAATTGACCCAATTTTATTTCATCACCTAGCAGGTGACACACATCCACCGCCCGGTGCACATTATCACGCTTATATCGTGTGTATTAAGCGTTGCGGCCGAAGAACGCGCGGCATGACCTTAATAGCGTCTCAATTAGGTAAGTATGCTGTAAATTACAGCGAGGCCAAATACTGGGAATACTTGAGGAGCGGCTGTTTGTTAGGAGTCCATCTGTAAGGCATTTCGGGCCCCTTCAGCTCTGTAATCAAGGCTTGGGAGGACAGAGGGGAGGATGGTGGGGGGCACAGCGTGTGTGCGTATGTGCCTGTTTAAACCCGAAACACGGTGCCAGGCCTCGGATACCAGGCCGTAGTAAACACACGTGGGCTCGTATACATATTTATGTTTGACTGCCAAGTGGATGCTTGAACGCGCATAAATATACAAAAGCGAAAGACTCTCCACGCATGTGTTGACGTCGAGTTCTTTGCTCGTTCATCCGGCCCAGCTCCACTTAGGATGCCACGCTTGTCGTCATTCCGCGATGGAGTGGCAGCTGCGACGAGTGAGTGGATGGATGCGTCTTGAACTTTATTGCCTTGTTTCGAAGTGACTGCCTGCGTAATGGGTGGTCTGTCGCCGCGTGCCGTCTGATTGGTTTCGTGATCAATCAGTCGGGCTGATTCCTAAGATTAAAACATAAATTTTTAACACCGGAATTAAATGCTTGGGCGATGGAGGGCACTTTAACGTGGCTGGGACCACGTTAAAGCGGACAACGACCCACTTTGAACGGCAAAACGGCAGGCAAATTAATCCGTTTCTGGATTCTGGAGAGAGAAGCGCTTACTCAATAGTGCTCGACAGAACCGCAAACCTGAGTTGACATGAGTGAGGTTCCGTTGCGACGTATGTCAGCCGGGAGAAATGCCCTGTAAGATTAAAAGTATATTCATATAGCATAAAATATTGATATCATTACCGGCGTGAGTTGTTTGTGTTTTCAGTTGACTCCTGAGCCTTTGATTTTGTGAAGTTTGAGGATTTGCACAATACAGTCAAACCTCGGTTTTCGTCCATAATCCGTTCCAGAAGGCTGTCCGAAAACCGAAATTGTTCGAAAACCGAAACCACGCTCTTTTTATAATAAAAATGTTTACTGCACACGTCTGCTCACAATGGAAAGCAACACGAGGAAGCGTCACTTCCTCGTGTAAGGAAGGCGAGAGGAGTCAAATGGTGCATTCAAGTGCGCTCAGTTTGTTCGAGAACTGAAATTTGTTCGTCATCCGAGGCATAAAAAAACTCGAAATTTTTGGGGAAAACCGAATTGGTCGAGAACTGAGACGTTCGAAAACGGAGGTTTGACTGTAAATGGTGGCAACATTTGTTCGCTGCTATGCACAATGTGAACTGAAAGCCCCAAATAAATAAATAAACGGGTGATTATCTCAAGAAGTCAACCAACTGATCATTCATTTAATTGTTTACTAAAAGCCTCGCTTCAGGTCCGGTGAACCGACAAAAAGTTGAAAATTGCTCCTCACATGAAGTCACTGATTAGCAAACCTGCTCCGCAAAGAAAACAAAATAAATATATATATTTTTAAAATGTTAAACGGTAAAAGTAACCCAATGTGCTGTAAATGCAAGCAGGTTAGAAAAAGAACCCAGCATTTAAAATCAAAAAGTTGTGAGAATATGTCACTCTTGAATAAAACAACGCAACTTTTGCAGAGACGACGACAGGTCAGGTGCATGCCCGCGTCAACCCCCCCCCCTCACAGCCGCGAAGGCCACAGCCCCCGATTGTTTGAGCTCAAAGGGCTTCATGGCCCCTTGCCAATCCGCTGCCATCCCCCTTTTTGTGATTTATTCCCAAATGGATGTCCCCTGTTTTTCCAGCGTACCCGTTTGGCTCCTGTTCCCAGCACCTCTTTGCCATGTGAGCATCCTGCCTGTTGTTGTGATGTGTTTTGATAGATATGTGTGTGTGTGTGTGTGTGTGTGTGTGTGTGTGTGTGTGTGTGTGTGTGTGTGTGTGTGTGTGTGTGTGTGTGTGTGTGTGTGTGTGTGTGTGTGTGTGTGTGTTTGCCCATAGCATGCGCAGCGGGGAGCCAGACTAACCAGGCCGCTCTAAACAAAGAGAGGAAACTTGGCAGAGGAAACACACACACACACACACACACACACACACACACACACACACACACACACACATATACGCTGAAATGCTGGAACACGGCATCAGTAACTCTCGCTGACCCGCGCTGCAGACAAGCACATACAGAACCTTCCCGGCATGTCTAGACTTGGCCTTCCAGAGCCGCGCGGCGCAACCACCTTGCACTTCCTCCTGTTTGTCCGGATTCGAAATCCCGCGTTTTCCTGTCGTGCTCCCGCTCGGCTTTTGTTTTTGTTGCCCTGCTTTTTTTATTTTTTGCACAAGTCTGGCAGCGAAGGGGAGTTTCTTGCCGCGGTCCCGCTTCCATGCGGACAACAGAGGTCATTGTCTTTGATGGAGCTGGACCCTCGTTCGCACATCAACCAGAGGGTGGGTGCGGGGGGGGGGGGGGGGGTCAGGTTTTCAGGCTCCAAATGAATGTCGGTGAAGTAAGCATGAACGTAGTAGAGAGGGAGAGCAAATGGTTCTTTGTACCTCGGGGTGGGAAATTAAATCGTCATCATTCCTTCTCCGTATACCGCAATAAACTCAGGTGTAGGATGTTCTCTGACTGCGCCTGCCATTTTGGGAGGGCGGGCATCATAATTTGATTGTGCAATAAAATCGAGCCCATACGATTTGCCGATTTTCTTTGCAGAAATATTGTCCCAGTTTACGTCTGCTCATTTTCTGTACAGTTGAACATGTTCCGCTTGACTCAGCCGCTTATTTCCTATTTCTAGGCCCACGCAAAGTACCCCAACCTCAAATTTGAGTGTTTTCTTAATTCCGTAGTTGGATTTTTAAGTCACAACCATGTTGTTATTTTTTGCAGAGGATTAAAAAAATATATAGACCTGTGTGTGTGTGTGTGTGTGTGTGTGTGTGTGTGTGTGTGTGTGTGTGTGTATATATAAATTTCGAGAATTCGAAATTTGGGACTCTCGAAATGCATAGTGGGACTCGTACTTTTCTGATCAGCGAGTCCCCGGGACTCGCTGGTGGTAAACTGTAAAATTATCACTATATATATATATATATATAAAGGCGCTTATAAATAAAATGTATTATTATTATTATTAGTTTGGGTATTGTGTATTGTTTCACTGTCTGTCTACATGTGTTGTTCCACTGTTTGTGGTCAGCTATCCGTTGCTTAAAATATGGCCACGTAGATGCTATTCGTGAGCTCATCTGTGCTGTTAGCATGAAGCTAGCGGGTGAATTACGAATGATTACGCAACATGTAATTGTCTTTGCTTAATGTTTGTTTTGACAGTAGACGTCACCTACGAGTGACGGTAAAATATTGAAAGCCTCTTTTTTTGCAAAACAAAAAAAAAATCACTATCTGCCAAAAGGGCCACTTATTTCATTTTGAGTTTGTTTTTTTACATTTGGTTTTGAGTCGTTTTCAGAGTCGGTTGTTAGTTTTGAATTAGTTTTTTTTTTTTTTAATCCTTTTAATTTGTAGTAGTTTTACTGTTAGCTTTCGTTGATTGAATTTTGGGTTTAACCGTAACAGTGCACAGGCCTTGCAATACAATACGTGTAGTAGTGCATCATACTGGCTCAAAAGTCACAACCCCAACGACTTAAATATCGTTACGATGGTCTCGCTTTTCAACGTTTGTTGCCAAGTTGACAACTTCCAAAGTGCATTTGTGGCTTGAATTCCTTTTAAGACATATTGAAGCCAGTTGTATGGTGTACTATTTTTTTAAAATAACCAAATATATAAACACTGGAGCCTATCCCAGCTGAACCAGGCAGTCGCAAGGAAAAAAAAAAAACACCTGACCCCATAGCCACACCGTCATAGTGATTTTAATAAAAAAAAAAAAAGGCAAAGATTGTCTTAAGTTCTTTCAGCGTTTCATCAAGTGTGTGTTGTTTTTCTGTTTGTGGCCGTTCCCGGTTTTTGACGCGTCCAAAAAACATGTCCATGCTGTGTTTATGTGGCACACACTCATCTGGATCAGACATTCTGACGATGTCGAGCAGACCTGGCCTTTGTCACGTCGGGGGAGTGGGGATTTTGGGGGGGGGGGGGGGGGGGCAGTGTACTCCATCGCATGCGATGAGAGCGGCGCACCGCCGAACGTTAGATAGCGTGCAGCCCCGAGTGCGGCCTCGCAGTAAATCACGCTGGGGGCAATGCGCCGCGGAGGGAGCTCCTGGCAGCTCTCAAGACGGTCTTTGGCTCTGGCTCCCTTCTCTTAGCGCCACTCTCTAATTTCAGCGCCGGGGCTCTTGCCCACTAGTGTGTCTTTACCACATTCCCACAAGCCCGAGACGGATAGTCTGCATGTCTGGGCACCCTCTCGCTCTGCGTCTCATCGTCGAGCTGCTTTGCTGATTTTTTGGCTTTTGTCAACGACCCCCTACGCCCGCTTGTTGGTTTTGTTTTGTTTTTCCCTCTGCTGCCTTTTGGTCGCTTGTTGTCAGAAAATGCGCATTTTCGTTTGAACGGAGGATTATAGGTCTGCGGTCTCCGATCATCGTACACATCCAGCAACTCTTTGCATCTCGTAGCAGCCACTTAGGGGCTTTTTTTTTTTGGTTGGCTTCATTTCCATTGGACGGACTTTGCGCGGCCCTGGATCGTGCTTACAGGTCTCCCAAGTGTAAAACGTGTTTCCAAGTTTTGGTTTTGTGGACCCCCTGGGATAGCCTTGGCCACCGCGCCATCCCCCCCTCCAAGGATAAACATCGAGCTCCACCACTACTCCCACTGTGCTTTTAAAAAAAAAAAAAAATGTAATTGTCTTGACCACACTGGCACATTAACCCTCATGCAGTATTTTTAAGCGGCTGCATGAAGGGTATTCCGTCCCAAAAATGTCCCTCGTCCAATGTGCAACAACTTTTATCACTTTTAATTTTTTTTCACTTTCAACCCCTCAAAATGTTCAGTGGGAATTGGCCAAGACATAGATATATACATCCTACGCAAAATTTCAGCTTCGTGGAGTTATTTTTCACTGTTTTGTCTGTGGTCTCCGTTTGTCCAACAGTCCAAAATCATCCAAAGTGTCCGAAATGTCCAATTTTGGGATAATTACTGCATGGGGGTTAAAGTACTCCCCCGCACACCAGTTCATTTTCAGCAGGGAGGTGCGATCGCATTCAGGCAGCTCACAACGCAGTCCAGAAAACCGGTGGTGTGTTTTATGGGCTCTCGCGTTGTTGCTAATGTGCCGTGCTAAGCAGCCCCGGTGCCGCCCCCGCGCAGTGCAGGTCTCCTCCACCGCAAACTGCCAAAACATAGTTCAACTAATTCATTCTGTGTCGAGATTGAAATTTTCGGAGAACTCGCTTCTTGTATTGGATTATGCTTAGAAATCTGTGTCCATCGGTGGTCAAGAGCAGCCGGAAACGAATCCGACCAAACTCTTGACTGTCCCTGAACAGCCCAAACGAAGTGGTCCGGTACATATTGTCATTATTATCATTTTCAAAACAAAATTTTAAAAAGTTAAATGTTGTTTGCTCGGGTTAAGAGGGCGTGGTTTCACGCCGATTCTGCGACCGGCGACCATGGGACCATCCAGCTCATGTCATTAGTCAGCAAAGTTATGGATGCAGGCGTTTACGACTCCGGGCCACTTTGGGCTCAGATGTTGGGCCAGCACGAAACTCAGTGTGCGTTTTTGTGTGTGTGTGGGGGGAGGGGGGGGGGCATGTGTGTGTTGGCACCTGACCTACCCGATTTAACTCAACGCCACATCTCCTCTCGCCTCGCATTTGATTCCATGATGCCATTTCTCGTTTGTCAGAATGACACAGCATGTTCTTTTTTTTTTTTTTTTTTTTCCCTCGTGATAATTGGCTAATGATTTTTTTTTTTCTTTCCTTTTAACTTGGAGTACAAAGGCGTGCGTTTTATCCGCATGCGGGGTTCACTTCCCTTTATGGAGCAATTTAAAGTTGACACGCCTTGCAATTGTGTGTAATTAGCTTTGAAGTCGACTCAAGGAGAGAAAAACCGCAGCCAGGCTTGATGGCAACTGTCTGGATGGATGAAAATTAAATTGCAAAAGTTGTTCGCTGTATATTTTTTTTCCCTTTTCGATAGACTCATGGCCCGTAGTAATAAGAAAAGATACGATAAAAAAAAAAAAACGGTATTTGTCTCATAATGGAGAAATTACCAATTGAAAGCAGCACAATTGTGAAAGGGGCGGCCTGGTTGTCCAGTGGTTAGCACGTCGACCTCACATTGCAGAGGTCGTGGGTTCGATCCCGGCTCCGGCCTTCCTGTGTGAAGTTTGCATGTTCTCCGCGGGCCCGCGTGGGTTTTCTCCGGGTACTCCGGTTTCCTCCCACATTCTAAAAACATGCATGACAGGCTGATTGAACACTCGAAATTGTTCCTGATTGTGAGTGCGGATGGTTGTTCGTCTCTGTGTGCCCTGCGATTGGCTGGCAACCGGTTCAGGGTGTCCCCCCGCCTACTGCCCGAAGACAGCTGGGATAGGCTCCAGCACCCCCCGGCGACCCTGGTGAGGATAAAGTGGATCGGAAAATTATGAAAGGGAGAAAGTATATCAATAAATATAAAAACAAGCATATTAAAAATGGGTAAGTGGGGGTGAGTAATGAAATAATCAGTGTCTAACCGATGACTTGCTTGATGGATCGGTTTCAGTTTGTGTTCCATCCTTGGATTTTTCTGCATGCGACGCACCGAGGGGGAAAAAAAAAAACGTTTGGACGCGCTCGGTGTACTTGTTTTGAGAGGACGACAGATAAGACGTGAGACAGCCGGGGTGATCTTGACACGTCCCGTCCATGACTCACCGGCGAGGAAGTGGGAGGCCGACCGTGTCTGCGCTCCAGTCGACTCGATAAGCCCAACAGATAAACAGTCTCGGCTTTAGGAGGCGCGGGCAAAAGAGACGAGAAAGGGCACGCTGACTGTGGAGTCGTATCTCCCGGTTCACACCAGGAGGAGGCCTGTCGAGAAGACCAGAGAAGGAGAGGCTGGAGTTTGCGCGATAAGGCTTTTGAGATAAGATACGCCGCGGTGATTTATCTTCTCACGGACGCTGAACCGAGGGAGCGCTTCTTGTTTGTTGGGTGTCGCATAAACTCACTGAAGGTCTTCACAGTAAATGACATAAACCAGTGACGGGCCGTGAAATTCGTACCTGGGCCTTATGCCACCATTATCATGTCGCAATTATAACATGATTAAAAAATATATATATTGTTTTTTATGGAAGTAAAATGCAGACTGCTCACCAGAGATGCCGATTGGCAAGACTGAAATACGTACAACGCAGCAGCTCCATCAAAATAACACACGCACGTAACAATTCTACTCTCATTCCTTCATTTCCAGCCCAGTTGAATCTACAAACAGGACACCACACCATTCCCACTTCCCTTAAGGTCTCAGTAGCGCAACTGAGGGTGCACACTCAGTTGTCTTTTTAAAAAAAAAAAAAAAAAATTAAATGCTTTATCTGATGCAATTATAAAAACTCACGAAATGTGGAAAAAAAATTTTCCCGTCATGGGATTTTAAATTAATGTCATTTTAAAGGATCACGTCGTCACCCCTTCAAATTTTGCACAATATGGTTGCCCGTCAACGTCAACATTTCGATTGTTATTGTAAACATGACAAATGCTGTGTGAGTGTAGGTTAGTGTCGGACTAGCGACAAAGTTGGGTTATATAACCCTACCAATGAAGGGAACTTTGATGTAAACCGAGGACCTCACTGTAACTGTCTTGCGCGTGTAAGTTAACTCATTCAGTAAGAGCCAATTCTGGACCAAGTCTGAAAAGACGTTTAAGAACGTCTTTGGGAGTGAATGAGTTAATTAGTCTTATATGAATCCCTTAGAAACAAAAAAAATCTAACGAAAAACTTTACTCGGGTTCGTAGACTTAACTGAGAAGCTACGACGTGTTTCTCGGCTTGCTTACACTGAAAAAAAGTTTTTGTTGAATGTGCTCAATTTCATTTTGTCAAGTGGTTGCGTAACTTCAAATCAATCTCAATCCAGATACATTTTTTTAAAGTAGACGACACATCTACTGAGAGAAAAAAAAAATCTGGATTCGGACGATTTTTACTTTGTGCAACCACTGAACAAAATAAAATTGATTGAGCACATTTTTCCCTGCTACAAATTTAGGTTATTTCACTGACAAAAAAAAAGAAAAAAAACTCTGACCTGACCCGAGACCCTCCTCCCCCTCCTCCCGTGTGTTAAAATGCAGTCAGGCCCCAGCGAGAATTGAACTCGCGACCCCTGGTTTACAAGACCAGTGCTCTAACCACTGAGCTATGAGGCCCTGCTGCTGCTCACTGCTGCTGCCCAGGGCTTACATAAAATATTCAAATAGCAAAAAAAAAAAAAAAAATGCGTTCATGGCGGGAAAAAAAAGGTGACTCGCGTGAGCAGCCTGCGGTCAGAGGTGAACACACAACGTTGTTGTAAGGGGTCAGAGAGGTCACTTCCACCAGTCTGCTGGAAGCCAAGGAGGGCGGGGCCATCTCAGCAGGCCTTGTGTCTGCATGCCTGCGTGTGTGCGTGCGTGCGAGTGTGTGTGGGTGTGTGTGTGTGTATAGGAGCGCCGCAGCTTTCCTCACTTAGCACCTTGACATTGGCACCAGGCCTCTCCACCAAAATCTGCTGCTTCAGCTGCATTGCCCCCGCCCCTTCCCTCCCTACCCCCCACCTCACTCCCTCCCTCCACTCCCACCCTCTCTGATAAAATTTCAGAAAGGCGGGGGGCGCGCTGATTGTTGATGCGGACTACTGTGGGAATGCAGATGCTCCTTGCGTGCGCTGGGGACCCCGCCCACTGTTGGGGGGGGGGGGGGGGGGGGGTGAGGGAGGGGTGTGGCCAACCAGCCGGGCCGTCTGACGTCTGTCACACACCGTCCGTCCGTTGGCATGACAACGCGGCAGATGGCCGCTAAAAACGCCTCTTAAGCGTCACGCGAGCGTGGCTTTAGCGCGGCGTAATTAAGTGCCGCGGCGACGTGTTTTTATTTCATGCGTTGATTCGTTCTGGAATCAAAATTATTTTCGAGTTCCTGCCGGAGGGGGGAAAAAATGAGCTTTGCTGGAGCTAATTCACGAGCCTGAGCGCCTGTTTACTTCATGTTGATGTGCTATTTCTTGGAGAAAAAAAAATCTGAGATAAAAAAAAGTCTGAGATAAAAAAAAGTCTGAAAATAATCAACAGTGAGCACTCTTATCTTTTGCCAAGGCAACATTTTGATCACTGATGCAGGTGTACCTAATGTTTTGGCCCGGTGAGTGTCAACAAGCTGTTTGCCTCGCCGTTGTGTTTTCTTTTCATGGGTCAAAGTAACATGCTCGGTGTTTTCACGCTTTTTTTCCTTTTTATGTTATATATATTATATATATATATATATATATATATATATATATATATATATATATATATATATATATATATATATATAAGGAGAAACATAAAATTGAGAGTGTTTCTTTAATTAACCCTCATGCAGTATTTTTAAGCGGTATTACGTCCCAAAAATGTCCCTCTTCCAATGTGCAACAACTTTTTTCACTTTTAATTTTTTTTCACTTTCAACCCCTCAAAATGTTCAGTGGGAATTGGCCAAGACATATATATATACACATCATATGCAAAATTTCAGCTTCGTGGAGTTATTTTTCACTGTTTTGTCTGTGGTGTCCATTTGTCCAAAATGTCCAATTTTGGGATAATTACTGCATGGGGGTTAAAATTATTATTCGTTGATTTTTCTTTTTTTAACTGGACAATTTCAGTTGCAACATGATGTGGATGGATACAAAAGTTCTTGTTTTTACCCATTTGGACCTTTTAACGTTTATGTTCACGCCCCCTCCCCCACACTCTGCCCCACCCAAAAACAGAGTCAAATTAGGACATAAGATGGGAATTTGATTGACACAGCGCGACAGCCCACGGAAGGTGTTTGTGCTGCAGTCAGGTGCTATCTCTTGGGCGCCACGCAGACCGTCTGGTCGCCGTGAACAATCAGGCGCCAACCGCATTCCTGGTCCGATTGTAAATATGACGCATGGCGGGCGTGGTCGCGCCGTCGCATAGTTTTGTTTTGTTTGGGATTCTTAAGAGAGAGCCACCTACCTTGACGTCTTTCCATTTTGGGTTCGTGAATTGTTTTGTTTTTTTACCTCCACTAAAGAGTTTAGGTGGTCTGGCTGTCAATCCTTCAGTACTGGAGTAATACCGTAATTTCTGATCTGTTTCATTTGTGTTAAGGCAGATTTGGATTTGGAGGGGGAAAAAAATTGTTACAACTGAAGAAAAGTACAATTTCACCGCAGATTTTCTGCCCTTAAAAAAAACAACAAAAAAAACATTTCACAAAACAACATGAACGAGACACTCTGACACACAAAGGGATGCAGTGGGCCAAACCTGGTCCCCGGGACCTTGCCTTTGACACCGATGATTTAAAGTCTTGTTTGTCCTCACTCGCCATCGACGGGAGATTACACCTCTTATACCAACACCGCAATACAACTCATATAATCAACGTGAAAGAACCGCAACCCCACTGGAGTTGGCGTCTTCCTATCGTTTGCTCTTTTTTTTTTTTTTTTTTTTCACTCTCTCCTGCAAAAATCACACAAGTGGGCCAAAAAGCAGTAAATTAGCCAGAAACCCAATATGGACTCCACCCTGGAGATTACACAGTCCACTCAGCCAGCGTGCACGAGAATAACAGCCTGGCGTGCCCTCACTGTCCCTTGCCCGCACTTTGCGTGTGTGTGTGTGTGTGTGTGTGTGTGTTTTGTTGCTGTGTGCACATGCCTGAGCTGCTCCAAATAGCGGGTGTATATACCTGCACGTTTTTTTACATTGTGGCAGACCATCTTAACGTGGTTGTGTGTGTGTGTGTGTGTGTGTGTGTGTGTGTGTGCGTGTGTGTGTGTGTGTGTGTGTGTGTGTGTGACGCTCCCCGTCAGCTGTTGTCGCACCGAGCGTGTCGGCTGTCGTCTGACACATCGACATAAATGCGTCCGCCGCGACACACCTGTCTGCCTCAGTCACGCGCCGATATTCAATCCGGTTAGTTTTCATTCTGGCGCTTTTTGAAGACAGGCCCATGTTGACTTCATGTTGTGTGCATTTTACTGGACCCCATGCAACAAATTTGAATACTCGTTGACCTCACAGTGCAGAGGTACCGGGTTCAATTCCTGCTCCGGCCTCCCTGTGTGGAATTTGCATGTTCTTCCCCGTGCCTGTGTGCGTTTTCTCCGGGTACTCTGGTTTCCTCCCACATTCCAAAAACATGCATGGCAGGCTGATTGAACACTCTAAATTGTCTCTGGGTGTGATTGTGAGCATGGATGGTTGTTCGTCTCTGTGTGCCCTGCGATTGGCTGGCAACCGGTTCAGGGTGTCCCCCCGCCTGCTGCCCAAAGACGGCTGGGATAGGCTCCAGCACCCCCCGCGACCCTTGTGAGGATAAAGCGGAACAGAAAAATGATGGATGGATGGATGGATGAATAAATGAATGCATTTCACCCTTTCATGCACCCTGTAACCTGATAACATAAGCTGTCCACTGGAGTAACCGCTGTCCCTGAAAGGGTTTAAAAAAAAAAAATTATAAAAATAAAAGCTTGGCCAGCGCACCGTCCTGCATTTACTCCGGCCCGATCGTCAAATCCCAGCACTCGGCAGTGACTACACACGCACGTGCAGTGCTACGCACGTGCTTGAAGATCCACACACAAATCATAAAAGTCATGTCGACGGGATATGAATGTCAATCGGGTTTACGACGAGCAGCGTGTACTGGTCGAAAGGCAGGAAAGGGGCCCGTGTTGATTTGGGTTTGCGAGATTACCCTACACCGGGCCCGCTTGACCACGCGGGAGGCCCCAGTCGGGCTGCGGCTCGCCTAATGGCTAGGTCTGCCGCTCTCTGGGCAGCCGCTGATTACTCCCAGCCACGCTGGAGGTAATCAAGGTTTGGTGGTCATCACCACGCACACACACACACACACACACACACACACACACGAGTGAATATTCCCACACGCACATGCAACATGAATGTTCATACGCTCCATGTTCGAAGGCGCACTGGAAACGACGCTACCGGAAATGACACATTTGAGCTCGCAATGGGCGAAGCGCGGCTTCGTAAAAAAGCAAAAAAAATGCCATCGTTTTGTCCCCACCGGCCGCCCTTCAAAACAGGATTGAAACGGGGAGGCGGGGTTTAGCCGCCAACTAGATGTGATAGCAAAGCGACGGCTCCGTTGTTGCAGTATCGAATGTCAGCCTATGGGGGGCGCCAGAAGCGACGCACTGCATCTTGACGTAACCAAAGACTTTGAGCGGCCTGGTCTGGTAAACAAGCGCTTCAGTTGTTGTTTGTTACATTGGAAGGTAATTTACTGACATTCATCTACTTATTTGTTTTAAGTTTGTGTATTTATTTGTTTGCTTATTTTTATTGGAATTCTTCCTTAATTGAAGGCATGGTCAATGAAATCAAAAATATATATTCAGATAATACAACATTAAATTTAGTTGAATAGTCGAGTCATCTTGATGAGAGTCCTTGTGTTGAAATACAATTCCTTTGATTTTTTTCCCCACTCTTATTACACTTTAAATGAATCCCAACTACACCACTGAGGTTAAGTAATAAAGCTAAAGCAAAGTGAAATTAGTCAATAGAATTTTAAAAAGAAGGCTTGTACAAAATGTAATTAAGTTTAATAATTTTTTTTAAAGTGTTTAATGTAAAATCTAAGTTTCCCAGAGAGGCAAAACAATCAAAATAATGAATACAATTTTATTATTCATCTTTTTTTTTTTTACATTATTCACTTCACCATCATCCCATAAAAGGGATGTCAATTAGAACAATATAATAAAATAAAGCTTATCCCTCATTGACTTATTGTTTTACCTTTTTTGATTTTTTTTTTTGGTGAAAACATTTTTTCTTTACACAACTGCTGTCATAGACGTTTTCTTTTTCCTTTTTTTTTGTGCAGCTGTGCTAACTCAAGTCAAAAAAGAGGCTGAGTCATGCCCGCTTAGGGGGCATGCAGTCACGCTTGTGTGCATATGCCGTATCACAAGATGTAGTGTGACAAGTTTGGAAGTGCTGACACACGCACTCACACACACACACACACACACACACACACACACACACATCAAGCATCTTACACAATAAGAGGGGGGCCAAGCGGAAAGAGAAGTAAACCTCTTAGCTGCACGCGGACGGAATTAACCAAGAGATTATATTTGACACTAGCATGAACATTTAAGTGTATTGAACTAAGAATCGCACTGCAGAAATAAAACACATTTATTATTATGATACAAATTATAAATTGCTCTGCGATGTCAGCGGGCCTCTGAACGGACTGTCTATCGCATTCGCCATACGTGAACACATTTCTCCATCCTTTCCCACTGAAATGTCCCAGAAGTATGTCATGTCATGTGAGGGTGTGGTCATGACAAGACAGGAAATACGACCAAGTATTAAAAGCCCATGCGTGGAAAAGTTTGGGCATTTGGGTTTAAACAGACCGTTTCACGGCCATTTTGGTGAATTCTCCGACCAAAGAGTCCTTGAGATTTTGGTGGCATGCCACCAAGTCTGAATCACGTCGACATCTGAGACAGACAAATGTACTATAAATAGAGCAATGCTTTGGAGTTTTCTGGATAGCAAAACGGCTCGCCAGGAAAATGAGGAAACAATGCGAATGGCTTGACTGATGATTTGTAGCCTTCGTCTCGACCGCCGTCGTTTGAATGTGTGAAGTGGTCGCTCGAAATGAAGATGCGATGTGCAGTAACTTGAGAGAGAGAAATCGCGGTCAGAATTGACATTTTCGACAAGTTGATTAAAAAATAGACGTGTTTGAAATTCAGACTCAATGTAACTAGCATGAGGGATTCGCGAGTCAAGTCAAATTGATTCAACGGAATTAATTTACAATAATGTAATGCAATGTAATGTTGCTTGGATTAATGGCACAGATGTGCTCCTTCGACGGTGAAATGGTGAGCGTGCTTTTAGAGCCGACGTTAGCTAGCAGATTAGCCGTCATATTTAGCTAACTTTTTCAGGTATAACTGGCAGTGGAAGTTTTTGTCACTCTTTTCAGTTCAAGGTGGTGATTTTCTGCCCCCCGGAAGTACATTCATGAAGAAATGGTCTTTTGGGCCAAATTGTAAACCGGTCGACAGATTAGCAAGTGTAAATATAGCAACGCTTTTCGGCTTGGCGTCAACGTTTGATGGCTCACCACAAACACAAAACTTTTAATAATGCAGCTCGGCAAGGTCAGATTTGAATCAAACCGGTTGTGAGTCATGAAAATAGCCGCCGTGCAAAGATCAGAGATATTGCTGCCACACTTTTTTATACCAAGTATCGCCCCAAAAAAAACCTTTTCAAAATCAGGCAGAAGTTGTAAGGAAATATTATTGTAAGACTTTGCACAGTTTGAAGATTAATGCGACGCTTAAACTGGAATTGATGACTCAACCTCAAGGATGATTCAGTTAAAAATGTAATGTAAATATTAAATCCTACCTTAATTTGAAAACAAACAGTTCTAAAAAATAAATAAATGTGGATGTATTATAACATTAAAGTTAAATACAACTGAACTGTACAACAGGAAAAAAAATGGTGTGTAGAATCTCTACTCCATTTTATTTTCTCAGGCGGTGGTGCCACACACAAAAAAAAATGATTGGGGTCCAAATAAATATTTTAAGTGGATATCTTGATACATATGATTATATTTCGCACAACCACTTGGCGAAAGAAAATTGTGCAAATCGTGTAAATAAAACAAAAACGCTGTCATACGACATGCAGTGTGGAGCTGACCTACCTGAGCGTGACGCTGAAGTTTCGGAATTACCCCTAAATTCCAAAAGTGTCAATCATGCCGCCCTACGCCTTCAGCTCTCGATCGATCCACACCACCTCCCTCAAGCAGGCCGCTGCAAATCTTTTGAAGAAAAATATTCAGCTATCGCGCGTCAATCTTGCATTCGTGGGAGTTTATCTGATTCTGGTCAAATTCTTGAACATGAAAATGTCATACCTTCGTTCCAGAAAGCTCAGATCTCCTCGAAATGTGATCCCGCGGGTTGGTGAAAACAGAGCTGCACATTTTTTGCCATCGGCCACGCGAAGGACGTGATCCACACCGCTGGCTGCCGTGCTCGTAAAACTTTTACATGCCGCATAAAATCCGTAAATATGATACGGCTCGCGAAGGAAAGATTAAAACCTCGCCCCAATTGGATCCCTTTGGTTACTGATTAAAACTACGCCGGAGGCCCTGGGTGCAGCTCCGTTTACTTGCAGATTTTTATCTTACATCATGTCAAGTAATGGTCTGGAACGCTAAAAGGGGGCGCCGGTCAAAAATAACTAATAATTTACTCGTCACCCGTGGGTTGTTTTTGTTTTGTTTTGTTTTTGGTTTTTTTTGGGTGTGAGTGAGAGACAGTGTTGCCGTGGTTACCTTGAAAAAATAACCGAGTAATGTTACTGGTTACTTGATTTGAAAAGTTTCTCAGTTGAGTGAATCAATTTTGCCAACATTTTGTTGGAAGTGCATTTTTAACCGCTTCTTTTTAAAATTAAAAATAACATTTTTTAAAAATCTTTATCTACTTAACATCAGTAATTAATTTTTTTTTTTTCAAATGAGTCAGTGGATTTCACCTAACATAAATGGCTACACGTTTTTAGAAAAAATGTCAAATAGTCTCTCATGTCTTCACAATTATTATTATTATTTTTTAAGGCAATCTCATACTTACCTGTTAATATTGTCATGGCAAACTTAACGTTGATAAAATATTGACATCCGAACGATTACATTTGTGGAGCTCATTACAGTCTTTCACTTGAAGCTTGAATGTGCTGCGATGTGTTTTTGGACGGTGTTTTCGAAGCTAGATAACACTTTGTCAACAGCACAGAGCTTGCAACATACCTTCTCTAATGCTAACACAAACTCGTAAAAATTGTGACTGGGTTTCCATCTTGGAAACATGAATCTTTCAGACGAGAATACAAATGGTGACGTTTCCACAATGCTTGACTTCAATCCGCAAACCCTGCGGCACCCCGTTTCTTGTGTGCTCTGTAGTGTACAGTCAATTGCCGCGTGTCTTTATCAAGAAATGGTGTCAGACACAATAGGCCCTTTTTACTGCGTTTTAAAAGTTGTCACTCATTGACTAGCGCAATTTGAGTCGTAAGAAAGCGGCGACCGAGGCTTGCTGTTTACACGCGTGATTGCTGAAGAGCTGAAATGATGTCAGCGTATGACTTTGGACTGATTGTGTCATAATCGTATGCGTCAGCAGATGATGAAACTCGGCCCTAAATGTGTCTCACGTTTCCCCCACCAAATTGGACACAGCGATATAAACCCGATTGTGACTGACGCCTCGCACAATGGCGTCGCTTTGTTTACACCGCAGAACGGCCGCACTTTGCGCAATGGGGGATGGAAATAAACACATCACGGCGCCGTAAAAGGGAATGATGGCATGTCAGCTTCACAGCCCAATTCCCCCCAATTAGACATTCCTCTAAATCTTTCAACCCCCCGTGTCATTATGTGTGCGTCCTACACTGTAATCAGCCCTTTTGGCCTGCCGCTCGTTCAGGCCTCACGCGATTTGCCCGCGGTTGGGGAGGTGAGAAGGGGAGCAGTCGCGCTGTCACCGTGGCCCGGACAAAGTCGCTTGATCACCGACATGTCGAAAACTACGAGCTACAGAAATAATAGCCGTCAGATACATGCCCGTCAGTGTCGTTGGATGCTTTATTTGTATGCGTTGCTTTTGTTTGAAATACAGTCAAACCTCGGTTTTCGTCCATAATCCGTTCCAGAAGGCTGTTCGAAAACCGAAATTGTTTGAAAACCGAAACCACGCTCTTTTTAAAATAAAAATGTTTACTGAACACGTCTGCTCACAATGGAAAGCAACACGAGGAAGCGTCACTTCCTCGTGTAGGGAGGCGAGAGGAGTCAAATGGTGCATTCAAGTGCGCTCAGTTTGTTCGAGAACCGAAATTTGTTCGCCATCCGAGGCATAAAAAAAAATCGAAATTTTTGGTCGAAAACCAAATTGGTCGAGAACCGGGACTTTCGAAAACCGAGGTTTGACTATAGAAGTGGTTTAAACATTGAACACATATCGATGCTAGCGTTGTTCCCGTTATGTTAGCATTAAGCTAGCAGACCTTCGGAAAGGCCAAGTTAAAGGCCTGATTAAATACACAATGTGGAAGTCTCTTGTCTTGATTTATCTTCCTTTCGCAGTAAACTTCAACCGGGACTGGTTTGTCATGTCAGTTCGCAACTCGCTAGAGTGACGGACGACTGGTCTCTCCCACAAAAGAAGTGTTAATCTGGTTTCTCATCAATCCAGGTACAAATGTAGAAACAAATAACAAGATATGAAAAATAAAAAATTGAAAAATGGGTTTGGGGGAGAGTGGGTGTTGGGTGGGGCGGGGCTATAAAATTTAACATTGCTTTTATATTGCCAGTTATAAAGCATTGATACTAACAAAAGAGATAATTCTCAAGTAATTCAACATTCCGTGAACATCTGTTTTTTTTTTCATTCATTTTCATTCAACAGTACAGCAAATGTTGAACAATCTGAAATAACACAGCGAAACTACAAAAAAAAAAATGGACCACTGAGTAATAATGACTACGCCTTAAAATCATTTTCAAGTCGCGATCCTGCAGACGGTGGTAAAATGATCACAACTTGCAAATGAGATTGCATGCGCTTTCCACATCGTCACTTGGGTGCTACCTGTTCAAACAATTCAACAGGTTTATTGTTCTGTCTTGTTTTGTTTTGTTTTTCTTCTTTTTTCTGTTAAAAAAAAAAAAAAAATGTTTTAACATTGCCTTGCTCAATGGCTTCCTCCACGTCGCCACACAAAACGACGGAAAGAAACTCCTCCCGCCAAGACACAAAAGTCGCTTCATCTTCGGAGGAGATGGCGCTTTCACATTACAATTCCCCAAATTCCGTCAGAATGTAATCCAAATCAATCAGCGGCTGTATAAATTTTCCATCAATCGCCGACGTCCGACAGTCCAAGTCTGTCTTTGTGTCGGACCTGTTGTGGCTTTTTGTCCCGCTTGCGTGTTTGCATACCGGTGCGTCGACGCTTTGCATATCAATAGATGGCAGTTGCTGCAAAATGTTCCCATAAGGGCCGTTTCTAGCTAGCCGCTGCCATTCACAGCTTTTCTAAGGACCAGAGTGCCACCACAGCCGCATCACCCCCCCCCCCCCCCCCCAATGCCCCCTTCCGTTTTAATGAATGGGCTGTAATTACAGCTTGATGGAAAACACTAATGTGGCTCATAAAAATAAAAAAAAAAAATACAAGCGGGACACTTAAGACTGTTACGATTCCTCTCCCCAGGCGACGACGCCAAGAAAATACAAACGCGCGCATGCGGCGCATGCGAGTCAACGCGGCTTCCGAGCGAGCGACAGGCCCCAGCGCCGTCAATCCCGACTTGTGTTTGTTTTCTTTGTTCCTTGGAGAGCATAAGTGCGCCCCGCCCACCCTTTGTACTGAAGCTAATTTGAAAAGCCACCATGAAAGAAGCGCTTGGCCCCGGCGTTGCTATAAATCTGTCCCGGCATGAAGAGAGAGACAGTGAAGTGTTTCCGTAGCGATGCTCTTAGAAATAACCCTGGGCCCTTTTTCGCTTCGGATGACATCAAAATATTTCACGGTGTTCATTCGTTTTATTTTGTGAGCTCAATAAACACATCAAAATAAAGACAAAAACATGGCCGGGTTAGTGGTCATACGTTCCCACAGCCCTTATGTAAAACTAAAAAGAAAAATAGATTTTGAAGATGTCATTTTTGAGCGAAATAGCCCAGCACGTAACGACGAAAAGAGCCTGGAGGGCCTCTGTGGGTGTTTTGTCCGACTCAAGGTTTTATGCTGTCATCACTATGAATCTTTCATCTGGCCATTGTATATTTCCAGTTCTTGAAAAAAAACCTCCAGTGTCACCGTTGATCCGAATTAGTCACGAGGTGGACTCAGTTTGTCGCGAGCTTTCGACATCTGCGTTTGCCGAGCACAAAAAAAAAAAAAATCCGGCAATGTCAATAAGAGTGAAGTTGGCCACGGACGCCTGGACGAATAAAGTCACGCTAAACAAGCTAAACGGACCAGAACATAGAAAATAGTATTTATGCGTGTGCGTGTTTATGTGTGTGTGTGTGTGTGTGTGTGTGTGTGGTTGGTCGGCCATTCCCGTCCGGTTCCACCGCACTCTCGCTGACAGCTCTGCCTGACTCACTGTTCCCATGGAGCCCGCAGGGGCTGACTCGTCTTCCCGCCACCGCTAACCTCTGCCCGCTCTTTTGTTTGGAAAGATGGCCGCATTATTTTTATGCACTTGCACTAAATTATGCCCTTGCGCCGAGGGTAATGAGTGTGCCTGGTTCCCGGGGGCACGGCCTTGGAGGCCTTCCCGATCCCGCCGCTGCGGTTGAGGCGCCAAAGCAATTTGGTTGGATGCGACAAACAAAGAGGAGCTTGTCGGGGGGGGGGCCCTCGCAATCAGCGGACGGCGATGATAATTCTGTTGACTCATTAGGAAAAGAAAGTACAGCGGAGAGACATGCGAGTGGCAGAATGCGCGGCGGCGTTTTGTCTCTCGGACGTTTCTCTGCATGAATGGTCGTGAATCTGTTGGGTCGCGCGGCATACGGCGCCAACTGTTTGGCCGCATATTTTCTCATGGCCTATGCGGTGCCACTTCTATTTAATCTTTGCGGCGCCGGCGTTTCCCCATTGCGATCGATGCGCTCATGAATGATTCGCTACAATCTGCCCAGCGTACGCAGCGAGCGTTTCATTTTCCACTCAGCGACAGCTTTAAAGTGCGGTAAATTGTCGCAAAGATGAGTCGTGTTGAGTTGAGATCACACAAGTAATGGTATTTGTTATAGCTTCTATCAATCTAGCAATCTCCCCTGTCTAGCTATCTCGCTATCGGACTTGCTAGCTAGCTAGAGCTAGCAAGACCGATAGCGAGATAGCTAGACAGGGAGATTGCTAGCTAGCCTGCTAGCTAGCTTGCGGCTGAAATCAGGTCTGTTAGCACAATTTTGGTGAATTTGATCAAAGTGCGTATTTCATTCATAAATATGTCAGCCTGTACCAAACTCTCTGAACCATCATCATCTTACTATTATAATTCTTATTCGCTAAGGACGAGGGGCGGGGAGAGAGTGGTTTCACACACGGGACATGGAAGATTGGGTGCTAAGTAAGTGCCCGCTTCACAGCAGTTATTTCCGATTGCCCCGGCAAACTCTACATCATCCGCCCATGGAGATCGTACTTGCGTTGCGAAACGTACTTTCCACACCTCCTTCTCTTCATCTTCTGCGTGGACTTCAGTGAGTCAATTTCCGCTCCCGCAACGTCAAAGAATGTGTGCTTCGAGGGCGTTGATTTTTTAAGAGAATGCGAGGAGCCGCTTCCATTGGCCGCGAAGATAGTTGGCTGTTTTCACGCCCACAACGGCGCAAATGCCCAATTTCTGATGCGTTGGTCTGTGAAATACAAAAGAAAACTCCACCCATACACAGTTTAGTCCGTGCTTGGCACTAACTAGACTTATACTGGGCATGCCTTTATGATGATTATCGTTTTTGTGAATACCGGTAATTGTGTAAAAATTGTGTTTTTGGCTAGCTCAGGCTTATGGGCCTTGAGTTTGATTTTTTTATTTTATTTTTTTTTGTCCATGTTCAGGGTGTCTTCTACCTCTTGCCCAGACAGAGTTCACTGGGATCGTCTCCAGTTTGTTTGTTGTTTGTTTTTTCCCCTGCAGCCTCATTCCGCGCAGTATCGCATTCCTCTCAGGCTGTCCATCACTGGCACAAGGCCTCCTCTTAGCAGCAGAGAAAGTCCTCGGGGTCAGCCCGTAATGGTCCTAAATGCGGCTCATTATCCTGATAAGGAGGCGGGGGCAGGCTGGAGAGTGTGGGTTTGGGGGCGGGGGGGGGGGTGATTCAGAGGCTGCCTGACCGGCTAAATGGCGGCCAGGCAGCCTCTGACAGGTAGCTCGAGTGGACCCCTATCTGATGGACCCGGCTGTCAGATTCGGTTGCACCGGCCTGCTGATCCTCGCAGCGCAAAAGCAAGAGGGGGGGGGGGGGGGACAGCATGTGGCTCAGGCCCAGAATGAAACCACCGAAACATGACGTGTTGTGATTTTAGCGTTGATTTGGTGCTGATCGTGATTTCGTCTTTTTTTTTTTTTGGGTGACGATAACCGGATGCAACCGGACAACTTCACCGGGCGACTCAAAAGATGTGCATCTTATTAGGACCTAACACTGTTAGCTAACGCTGGTCTGTGCATACAACAACAAAATTCACTGCAGCTCTGCTTACCTTTTGGCTTTCAAAACCGCGTCGACCAAATAATGCAAGTGCGTTGTCGTAGCAACGGAAGTGACTCAGCAGTGTGGATTTCAAGTGCAAGACGGAATGGCTCTCGAGCGGGCACGTTGTCGGAAAAAGGCCAATTGCAAAAAAAAATTGCTTGGGTTGTTTAATTGAGAAGGCCCTGAAAAAACCAAATGATTCGCTTACAAGCCAGTGGTAAAAAAAATGTTTATTATAATCTCTCCTCTATCGGACTTTTTGGCACTCGCGCTGTCTTGTGATGGGTTTGCGATGGCGGGCAAGACTCTGGCCATGCAAGAGGGGAGGAGGGGGGGGTGCTGCGGTGTCGGGGGGCTAACTATCAACAGCCTCGGGCCCCTGCACGTCAAAGTAGGCAAAGATTCTCTTCCAGCCAGATGTCATCCACCACAACAGGGCCGCAAATGAACGTTTGTCCGTCCCGCTCAGCCATCGGCGCACCGTCCGCCCTCAGGTGCGTCGCGCCGTGTCGGTTTTTCCTCTGATTGCGCGCGTGTGCATGCGGCTGTGCATGCGCCGACCCGTGTGACAGTCTTGGTGTGGAGGGCGCAAATTAGGATTCCTTTCTCTTGCCTTGGGCTCTCGTTGCTGTCATATGTGATGACGGCGTAAGGGATACGCTTTGGAAAACACGCACACACACACATCGTGCAGGAGGAGGAGGCTAATGGTTTTTTTTTTATCCTTAAAGCAACACTTTGTATTAGTGACTTTCAGCTCTGATATCAAGTTGCAGTGGCGTGTGAGAAGTTGCTTTCGTTGCCGTAATTGCCCGTAATATAGCTCTGCAATGTTTTTTTTCATGCAAAATTTAGGAAATATGACCAATTGGGTACTGCAGTACACCAGCAAGGTCACTCTAGTTAACGAGAACAAACAAAACTAAAATTTGAAAAAAAAGTGCATTCAAGGAAATTTTTTTTTTTTTTTAAATGCTTAAAAAAAATGAAATGACACCAACTGAAACTGAATCTTATGTTTCTAAAACTAACACAGCAAAAATGTCCTTTGTTTTCATCTTTGTCAATGAATATCATACATGAGCTTTCTGCGCCCGTTTTAAATGTATTTATGTGGGTGTTGCTGTATGCCCGTATAGAAGGAAAACAGTCTTTTGAGAAGTCTCGTTTGCGTTATTACTTAATACTGATTAACTTTGTGGGTTTTTTTTTTATGTTGCACTCACCAAATAAAACAAACTTACTAACATCAATACCAAAACTAAAAAAAACTCAACTGAAAAGGCGCATTTTTAGAGATACAAGTACAAGCTCTAAAAACTAACTATAACTAACTGGAGACATCAGGAGATGTTCACCTCGCTTCCAGAATTCAATTTAACAAATGGCAATTTAAGCTGTTTAAGTTGCCGGTATTGGATTTGAGCTGTTTGTATGGACAATTTTTCATTTCGACTCGTGAGCAAACATTTTAGCGACAAGCCCTGTAAGATCAGTTCCACAACTACGTAGCTTAGCCTTAGATTACCGTAATTTCTGGACTATAGACTGCACCTGATAATAATAATAATAATAATATAATAATAATACATTTTATTTATAAGCCGCAACCACTACATTTTTAAAGGAAAAAAGGAAAGGAAAACAACATTTGTACACACATAAGCCACACCTGTATATAAGCCGCACCTGCATATAAGCCGCACCTGTCTATAAGCCGCAGGTGCCCATATTGTTACATGAGATATTTACAAAGAAAGACGGTACACAGGCGGCCGTTAAAAAAGTCTTTGTATAGGCCGCTTCATTAAATAAGCCGCAGAGTTGAAAGCGTGTGACAAAAGTCGCGGCTCATAGTCCGGAAATGACGGTAGTTGGTTTCGCTTAATGCTAACAAACAATGCACAGCGCCATATAATGGATAGCATTTGGTGTCGTGATATGACAGTATAAGCAATCGCTATTTGAACACAAATTGTACAGCAGCACAAGTTGACCGACAATACTTGTCACAATACCCGTTGGCATCTTTTGTTTATCCTCTGTTTAAAAATAGCCGAAAATGATCGCAACGGAGTACAGTCGTTGTGAAAGTCTTCTCCGTTTGTCTCTGCATGTCAAATTTCCATCATACGTTCCCCTTTCAAAGCAAATCACAACTGCAGGGGGAGCCCTCAAGCGAAGGAAACCTCACGTGTTCCTTGATGTTGCTCCAAATACGACGTGGCGACGCTTGCTTCAGCATAATTGTTTTTTTCCTTTCTTAAGCTTCTTGATTATCAGCTGCAGACTTTGCTCGCCGCCAGCGCCAAAGTACTTAATTACGCCTCGCCTGCAGACGTGCCATTACAGCTGACTTGGCTGGCTTTTTGCTCTCTTTTGTGCCTGCTGACACTTTTTAAAAAAGTGCTCATCTCTGATTGACATCTGAATGGCAGCCAAGGGCATCTGTTGAAAAATGTCAGCGGCAAATTCTTCAGTTTGTCGGCGACGCTGCGGAAAATATGCACTCAGATAAATCATTCGTCAATATGTTTTTTTTTTTTTTTTTTTGGGTGTACCCAAAGTAAAGTATTACATTAAAATAATAGTAATGTGACAGTACGTGAATCGTGTATTTGCCAAATATTTTGGAATATTTCGTGTTTACGACCGTCACTAATGTGTCTCGAGGCACCTTCGACATCTCTGGCTG
This sequence comes from Hippocampus abdominalis, assembly GCA_018466805.1. Taxonomy (NCBI): domain Eukaryota; kingdom Metazoa; phylum Chordata; class Actinopteri; order Syngnathiformes; family Syngnathidae; genus Hippocampus; species Hippocampus abdominalis. The sequence goes on along the minus strand of CM031697.1, from coordinate 3,281,872 downwards.
ACAAGATGGGCACCATTTCATACGTCGCTCCGTAATTGTGTGTCGTTCACCTCACGTGAGGGGTGGGGGGGAGGGGTCGGGGGGGGGGGGGGGGGGCGTGTGAGAAGGGCTCGAGAAAAGGGTGAGAGTTGACCTTGGGATCTTGTTGAAGCAAGCTCTGTAAGTGAGGGGGTGGGTGGCTGAACTAAGTGGCTGATTCATTCCCCCTAGAGACCCACCCCCCCCCCCACGTTCCCACCCTTTTCCTCCCCCTCAAAAACACACACACATGCAAAGTTGTAGGTCCAGTGATCCAGGTGCCGGCCTCGACACAGACGGCAACACGGCCTCTCGCGACCCCTATAGAGAGCCCCTGTCGGGGTGAAAGGTCATGCTAGGATCCACCCACTGTCTGTCCGTGTATGTTTTTGGGCTGAAAAAGACCACAGGCGCTAGCCTCAGGAAATATTGCCGCCACCGGGCCCTGTCTGACCCCGTCGCCGTTTGTTCACCTTGTCACGGGAGAGAGCAGACGCGGAGAAAGGAGCCGGTCAAAAGTCTGTGTGAGCGTTCATTCTGCAATGTGCACGCCGGGCCCGAAAACTTTTAAGGGACTTGCGATGCTTTTGTGCACACTTCAAAACAGTTGACGTCTGTAACATGCTAAAGAAATTAGCATTCAAGAAGTTTGAATGTATTCTCGAAAAACAACAAAGCACATTGATGCAGCCGCTGCTGTTGGCCACAGCTCACGCACAGACACTCACACAGTCATGCCGACATTCCACACCCACCCCACTGGGCCCTCCCTAAAAATATTATGTTCGTAGATATGTTTGCAATGTGTGTTTCACTCCGTTTCAATGTTTGCAAGCGAGTGGGAGGAATAAAAATATCAAACGGATTTTTATATGGTCTCGCTATGTTGCAGATTTTCAACTGGAACGTATACCTTGCGCTGAACAGTATCATGACTTTGGTGATGACTTGTGGTAATTTTCATGCACATAACATTCGATTGAAGAGAATGAAAAGAAATTGGGAGCAGAGACCTTTCGTTCTGACGCAGATGATAATTCGCTGAGGCGTCAAACTGCCGCAGCACAGCGCCACCTACTGCTGAGGAGGACTTAACTCGAAGTCCGATTTTGATTGATTTTTTTTTTTTTTTTTTGCCGATACCTTCAAATAAGGCCAGTCTCACCCCAGTACGGATACTGTAACTGGTATCGTTACTCACCTAACCCGACTCGCTGCCTTTCTCCTCACCATGCCGTCAGTGTTCCCCGCACGATCGCCGTTCAACGACCGCAACTCCATTCGAACGTTTCGCATGTTTTTTTGCAGAACGTTTGTGGTTTAGACTACTTGTTTTTCGTTGGTGTCTGTATCGCAGATTTTCAACTGTAACGGCTTAGTCTGGAACGTATCTTCGATGAACAGGTTTTACTGTAATTACAGACCGAATGGTGAAGAAGCGTGTGTGTGTGTGTGTGTTTGCACAAACACATCCCGCGCATTCTAGCAGTTGGAGCGTTTGAAGGATAAAGAGGAATAGCCGTTACAACCTCGAGCACGGCCTGTGGCTCCCCTCCTTGGCCCAAAGGTAGCTCCATGACAGATTCTGAATGACACACGGAAGAAGGAAAGGCAGAAAAGAAACTCCAAAGGAAAAGACGAGATCGGCAAGAGACAGCGCCGCCTTTTACCACTTCCTGCCGCCTGGCAGCCCGATCCGAGAGGAAGATCCACGTCGCCCCCGCTGCCTCCTTTTAATGACGGCCAATTACGCGGCCAACCCGCCAGGACATGTTACACGGCAGCATAAGAGACCCCTTGAGAGGTTTTTTTTTTTTGGGGGGGGGGGGTTCAGCGTGGCGAAATCTCCGAGGCCGGAGCCGTGAGGGGGCCTGTGCCGTTCTCTTTTTGTGCTTTTTAATGAGAACTGAAAGCATGAAAATGCAGCCGCGGGAGAAGGCCCCCCACCATAAATGAGCATCCCGCTTCCCAAGTCGCCCGACGATGCTTGCTCGCGAGGTATCCGGGACAAGGCTCCTACACATGTGTCATTCATGCCACTGTGGTATGGGCGCCGCTAAATGTCTTTATCATAATTGTGCATGATGGGAGGGTCAAAGGCCACGGGGACAAAAAAAAAAAAAGAGCTGCAAAGCGCTCTCCGGGTTGTTGCACAATGGCAAAAGATTGACGTGAATTCCACCAGTCCGAGCTCAACTCCTCTAGGTCTCGGTCCAGTACCACTTAGGCACTCATAAAGATGAAAAAAAATGCCCACTGAGTGTTGTAAAAATGGCAGCCGATTTTCAATCGGGGAGGTCTGGTCACCCAACTTTACTTTCCCACCAGAGTGTCACTGAAGTGAAAGAAGCGAGAAGCAACCACAGACAAAGTGAGAAAATGGAAAAAAAAAAAAGAGCCAAAGTGAATTATAGCTTTAAAAGCGAGAGTGAGGGTCTGCTGGTAAGAGAAGAGAAAAACCAGATGTGGCTGCCGCCTCTCCGCCTTGCCCTGCCAGCGGGCAAATGGCAGCGAGGCGTGCCCCCGCCGCTCTGTACGACAAATCGTTCCCCAGATTAAGATCTGGTTCAGAAGGAAAAAAAAAAAAAAAAAAAGGGACAGGAAATTTCCACTTAGACTTAATTTGTCAGGAACTAATTACGGCCCCCAAAGTGATACTTGACATCATCGCCTGCTCTGGGACGAGGGCTGAAAGTGAGAGCATTCGCAGCCCTTTTGGAGTGACCCCATAAAGCAGGAATTCCCAGATTGGCAGAGGTGGATATAAAAAGTCTGCACACCCATCTGTCTTCTGAACCTCTTATCCTCAGGAGCCGATCCCAGTCAACCTTAGGCCGGATACCCCCAGAACTGGTAACCAGCCGAGTGCAGGCCAAGTCAAGTGCAAAAAAACGAGACCATGACACATTTCAAAACTTTTTTGAATGTGACCTTCAACCCTTGACAGCATAACAATCTTTTCAAGAGGGGAAGTGAAACTGCACCATGTGGTTGCGCAAGTGTGCCGACCCCACCCCCCCCCCCGTCCGTCATCACTGCGATGTGGGTGTGTTCAAAATCAACCAATGGCATTCAGGGCAAGTTGAGTGCAAAATGCAGTCTAACTGTGCACGTGGGTGAAGTTTTCATTCTATTGGAATTTTTCTTTTGGAGACGGATGCCGTTAGAAATGCCTGCGCCGTTGTGGGACCGAACAAAACTGACTGGATTCCCAGCCAAAAGAAGCAGCATCCTCTCGTTCCCTTTAAATTCGACAAGGAGAGGCGCCACCGTCGAAATGGCAGAAGCATAACAGGGTGGAGTCTGTGCAGGACAAAGGCGCAACCAAATGTATTTATTCGAACTGCAAGATCTCCACTTGCGGATGATGTCAAGCGGGCACTTGGAGTTGGCCCCCAATCCTGCTTCTGTGTGTCTAAAATCTCGTCGACTTTCTCTCACCAAATTGTCAGATGCGCCAGGGGGGGGGGGGGGTGTAATAGAAAATACCTAGCGAGGGGCGACGCCTTCTGGCAATTCCCCCATACATGGTCAACTCGACTTGCCCCGCCGCATGAAGATGAAGATCCGCCCCTTTTTTTACACCGAGCAGACTTGCACCTACGAAAATAGGGCCCTTAAACTCCTGTTTAACCCTGCAGAACCCAAGAACCCTTTTCTTCTTTGGAAAATGCAGAATTTTACATTAAATGACTGCTATATGTTCACGGAACACCAAAATGTTTTTTTTTCAAATATTTCATCCTTTAATCCTAATTTAGGATGACGGCCAAATTTGACCCTTTGGGATTTAAAGGTAGCATTTGAGTAGCAGAATTTATAGGGGCCAAATTTGACTCCATGGGTTCTCCAGGGTAAATGGGGCTCGGCATGCACCTTTAACAATTTAAATTTAAAGGCCTCTGATAAAAAACGTTCAATAATTTTTCATATGTTATAGTCTCCTTATCCAAACCATTTATTTATGTTTGCTTTGTAACTGAAGCCTGAAGGTTCTGTGGGCAACTTGGCATCTCTTCGTATCGGTCTAAAAATTCCTCCATCTTGTCTAAGGCATTTTGCCCCCCGCCCCTCCATTCTTTCTTGAAGGTATGGCGAGAGGCCAGATTTGCACAGGATTATTTGTTTGCTCCACTCTCTCATCTGAATAATTTGCCCAAAATATTAAAACACATTTCTGTGTCATCCACTGATGTGGCTCCAAGCAGAGTGATAAACCAAATGAAAAAGGCGCTTCATTGTCTGCGTCCGAGTGCGGATAACGGCTGGATGGAAGTCAGAACGACTGTTGGGTTCGGACCCTTTGTCCCTAATGAAGTGTCTGCGCACGTCCTTGACGAATGTCTTGTTTTCGTCAGCATCCCACTGACGCAGACTCGGTGAATACAGCAGAGGCACGCTGGAATGCGTCGTTTGGAGGGAATGTCTGAATGACCGCCGCGTCGGGAGGCGGGGGGGGGGGGGGGGGGCTGCGTGGGGAATGTTCTCATTCGGCGACGTCCCTATTCTGGGAATCCAAACAACTCCCGAGTCATAACATCGGCACACTTGCGAGATGGCCGATAAGATGCCGTCGAGATGAGCTCACCCGGCCGGGCTAATGCGTGTGTGTGTGTGTGTGTGTGTGCTTTTTTTGTCATGCGGGGTGGAGGGAGGGACGCGCGTGCAGGTGGCCAAGAATCTAAAAAGTTTAACAAAACAAAAACAACAATAGAACGTGATAAGAGCCGACATGAAAAGCAGGCGGGAGGGTTGGGAAAACAAAAAAAAAAGCGAGCGGCGTTTGGTGGCACTCATGTGAATCTGACGTCAGAGCCGCTTTCATGTCTGATGTGAGCTTCCTGTCCCGCTGCTTTCCACACGGCATTGGAGGAAGGAGGCGGGGCCTGGCGCGCACAAAAACATCACAACCTTTTCGGGAGGGAAAAAAAAAAGGTTTCGAGTTTGGTTTTTTTTCTTCACTTTTTTACTTTGTTCGGTTGTGGTTGTCGTCAAAGTGCTCTATAAATAAAGTTGCCTTTGAGTTACGCATGTGTGCTTCACAGCTCTGAGGTTTGGGGTTCGAATCTCGGTTTTGGCCTTTCCTGCGTGTTGGTTGCCGTTTTCTTCCTTTGATCAGCCTCCTCCCGCATTCACGAACGGGAATGTTGGGCTCCTTCAAGGCGGGGGTTGTAGAATTTGGGGAATTCTCCAAGTTGGAAACTTTCCACAGGAATTTACTATATCAAATTTATTTCGCATAAATGTCTGCGTATGGGGGTGGGGGCGGAGCTTGTCTTTCTGTATTTCTTTCAAAATTGAAAACAGTTGCACCGTCCGTGTCTTAAGCGCTTGTCTTTGTCAAAATACGCCAAGCGTCAAGAACGACACTTTTCACCCTCTTTGTAACTCGGCCTGAGGCTTCATGCAAACAAGCCACACCTTCCACTGCCCTCATGGACTGCGCGGCCAATGCCCAGTGCGACATTCCATTCCACGACCGCAGAGTGTCATTGAAAATAATGGACTGAGCCCCATAAGGAATTATCAGTTTTATTTTCATCGTAGGAAGCAGCACTTCATCGCCAACACACTGACTTAAACGTTGTCAGTTATTGCTGACAGTGCAGCTCGATAGACAGTATTTTTTTTTTTTTCCATGATCGTGTTTCCGTGTAGGCCGACTGTCGCTTGGAAATGGCAGATCTTCACCCAGCCCAGCTGCCAAGTCACGGACAGAGAAACTCGGTGCGCCTGAGGGTCTTACAGAATTAGCCACACCATTGCGCCACATTTCAGATAGATTTTCAGAAATTTCTTAAAAAACTGACTTGGTTGTGTTTTTTTTTTTTTTTTAACTGTTCATGGGTGAGTAGACTCCCCAAAGGGCTAACAATCGTACAATCAATTAAAAAGTAAATTTTTAGTGAATGTCGTGATAATAACAGTCAAACCTCGGTTTTCGTCCATAATCGGTTCCAGAAGGCTGTTCGAAAACCGAAATGGTTCGAAAACCGAAACCACGCTCTTTTTAAAATAAAAATGCTTACTGAACACGTCTGCTCACAATGGAAAGCAACGCGAGGAAGCGTCACTTCCTCATGTAAGGAAGGCGAGAGGAGTCAAATGGTGCATTCAAGTGCGCTCCGTTTGTTCGAAAGCTGAAATTTGTTCGCCATCCGAGGCATAAAAAACTCGCAATTTTTGGTCGAAAACTGAATTGGTCGAGGAACCGAGACGTTCGAAAACCGAGGTTTGACTGTATTAGGAATGAACAAAGCTTGAATTAAAATGAAAAACATCCATTTTCATTTTAAAAATTACAAACATTTGCTGGACTGTCTGCCCGTGATTATTATTATTTTTTGGTGTGTGCCTTTAAAGGGGAAGGGCCTGATCAGATTCAATTCATCAATATGCAATTGTAGTGTAGTTGTTCACATCACGCTCGTCGCCGTTGCATGGGAAGAAAGACTGCAGCACTTTTGCCGTGGCACTCACCCTGCTGGAAAATTATCCAAGCATACTCTTCATACCTCTTTGGAATTATCGTGAGATCACGTCGGCGGTTTTCAAGGCGGCGTACGCGACATAAACACGGCTCGGGCGTCAAGGCGCTGGCCTTCGTCACCTCCGCATCACGTGTAAACGTTTGCGCCATCAATCTGTCCTCGGTTGGCTCTCTCTCTCTCTCTCTCCTTCTGCATTTGTCAAAATCAAAATGAGACGTTGCCCCCTTTAACCTCTGAAAACGTTGTTTTGCGCGCGTTTGGCGGGCAAGACAGTCCGCCCTATGCTGTGGACACCCCCTGCACGTGACTAACACCGTTTTGTCGAATCCAAATGCGCACACACACACACACTATGCACACACACACACACACACACACACACACACACACACACACACACACACGCACACACACACACACACATCCACTGAACGGTTAGCATGCTGCCAAGGAGGTGTCCCAACACTCAAAAGCCACAAAAGAGGCTTTAATCAGCTCTGCGTGCGAGCCGCTGCCAAAAGGAGGGAGATGCTGAATGAACGATTTGCTTCCCATTCGTGCGCTTTCACAGCGATGATACACTGGCTACTGGACGCCTCCGCCGCACAATAAATCAATGCCCGATGCCTTTCGTTTCACCCCAAAATGCTTAACAAGCATGAAGATGAACTTCCTCGCTCACCACGTTTATGTTTGCCAAGCGGGCGATGGTTGCATCTGCGTGTTTTTGTTGTTTGATAGCCAGATTATGCACAAAAAAAAATTATTTTTTTAAATGCTTCACAAAGGAAGGGGACAGATTATGGAGGTTTTGGATCTATGGTTGCGGAAAGCGGCAAATCCAAATGAAAACTGCCAGCAGCTCACAGTCACACATTGTGCTACTGAGGTCACACTTTCATCAAACTTTTAGCGAACGGGACACTTGTCCTGACGCGCCTCCAAAAATTAAATCAATGAGCATTGCTGAAGGGGCCCCCTCATCCCATTTTTCGTGACAAATCATCAAAATGATCAGCGAGCTAATTGTGCCTCCCAAGAAACTGCAACCGATTGTGCTATCAAGAAGCTGAAGAATGTCATCTCCGCTAAAGAAGTCCCAGCGGCTGCAGCAGCTGCTTTATTACATGCCATTCATGCTATTTCTATAGATTTTCTTTTATTGTTTGTTTTGTTTGGGGTGGGGGAGGCGGGTTAGTAGAACGGATTGTTGGCATTTCCATTCTTTTCAATGGGGAGAGTTGATTTGAGATACAAACGACTTGAGCAATTACGGAACTAACTAAACTCATAAGTCAAGGCACCCGTGTCAAGTAATTTATTTGTATCTCAGTTCATTGATTAAAAAAAAAAATGTTAATCAACTGTTCAGTAATTCTCCATGTGAAGATCGTAGTGATCTTGAAACGCGATAATAAAACTTATTTGTCCAAAATATGTGTCGTAACCGCAGAAATGTGCCACAACTGCCAGCAAGTCATACCATAGACATCAACCATACATAGACACCGCATTGAGTGCTCAATCATGTCACCGCCATGTTGGATGTGGCAGAGCGGGAGGGATCTGTGTGATGATGCGTGCGGGTGAATGGGAGATATTAACTTTTTTTTATTATTTTTTTTAACGCTACATCGACAAAGAATGACCTGCAGCCCGCAAAATAATACAACCCTTGAGCACACTTTTATGGTGTGTGGGTATTTTTTTTTTTTTTTAGGATGACAACACTGGGACCAACAACAACATTTGTCCCTCCGGTCCAATTAGCGATCGGCACCGCGCCCGACTAGTCATGTCAACGGTTCCGCATGGTTCCCGGGTTAATCAGGATGCGAGCCTTGTTCGGGGCCACCAAAGCATACCCAGCTGTGTGTTTGCACAATACAGACCGACGACCGTTAACATTTTGTGTAGGTCAGAGTTCCAACCTAAAGAATGCATCTTGGGAAGTGCGGCACCTCTTGTTGGTGTGTTTTCGAAACGCTGGCTCTTTGGTCATGCCTGGAAATGATTAACATTGTTCCCCACACTGGATGATCAGTGAGTTGAATATTTGCAGTTGACTTCCAAATATGGTGTTCACTTCCCCGAAAGGGACTTTTGGCCTTTTAGCTTCCATGAAGTGTGGGGGTCGTTGATGTGCAGTATACTTTATGTCCAGCGCTTTTCGAAATTAGTATTAGAGCGCCACTCAATGTTTTTCCCCCCCCCCCCCAATGAGCTGCGTGAAATTAACAGCGAATCCGAGACATGGAATGTGGGCAGAGCATGTCGGTCCTTATTTGAGACTCACTTTGCGGCGTTAGATGAGGATAGGTTGAAAAACGCAAAAAGGCTTCACTTTCACGTGTTATTCATTTTGTGCAAAACGAATCGAGCGTTTAAGAGAAAACGTCATCAACGTGCAGGCATGAATACAATCGGCATGACGGCGTGATGGTAGTTTGGCGCAGTTGAGTTTTTCCTCGTTGAATAAACACTCCGTTTTGAAATGAGTGAATCATCGGTGTATTAATCGTGACTTCAATCACAGTCAAAATAATCCTGATCCTGTAAGTGGGGAGGGGTTATCAAGGGAAAACCCTTGATAGCCCCTCCCCACTTGCAGCTTTAATTTGACTGATTTTCTTCATCGGGTTGAGTTCCCCAATGGAGGCCGGCAGGAAATGGTCTCGTCAGACCAAAGGAAAACTTCCAACATTCCATTTTCTTGAGCCCTTGAGTGAGCTGGGATCCTTTTCCTTGCAGCTGACTTTGAATGGGAGGCCGTGTACAGCCCCCCCCCCCCCCGGACTGGTCGCCAGCCGAGCGCGGGGGCACAGCAAACAACCATTCACGTGAGCTTGGTGAGAGCCGAGATTCAAAACTAGAATCTCTCAACTGTGAGGCAGATGGGAAACTCTAATCCAACTGTGGGCGGGGCCAAACGTTTTGATGCGCGGAGCAAACGCGACACCTCGCCGAGTACTCGTGAACACGTGATCTCGGGTGGCGTGATGTGCGATTCCTGCTCTCTTCTGAACCACAAGCTGCGCTTGCAACGCAGCCTCCATTGCCCAACTTGGGTGGGTGCCCCTCCTCCTCATCGCGTGCGCTCACTCAAGGAGAAAATTGCACAACAAATTCACTTTTTTTTTTCTCCCCCCCCCCCTCCCATCTCCATACTAAACGCCGATGACTCAGCCGTGTATACATACACAGACAAGTTCGGCTTCACTCTTCCCTCAACATTCCCGCAAACCTTTTTTTTTTTTTTTTAACATATTTACTGAACCCGAAATAGACGTTATTTTTCCATCACTTTGTGTATTGAGGCAGCGTGTCTGGCGCTACGTGCCAACATGTCGTGCATGTGGCTTGAACTACCTGCGGCTATTTCCCCGGTCGAATTTCCTCCCGTCTTCTACATCAACATTCATCTAAATATGGACTGCCCTGTCTGCTTCCCTCAAGGGGAGGGGGATGGAAATGGGGGGTGCGAGGGAGGGGACAAAGTGCAAAGTGATGCAGAATACGCGAGTTGGTGTTTGTTTGGCTCTTTGATTACTCCGAGCTAAAAATATGACTTGGCCTTTTTTTTTTTTTGCAGCAGGCATGAATAAAAGGTTGTGTGTGCATGTGTGTCAACAGTCGGTACGTGTGCATACTGTGATTGTGTGGGACGGGATGGGGTTGGTCAACAGGTGGACGTGCGTGCATGTGTATTAACTCATTCAGTACCAGCCAATTCGAGACCAAGTCTGAAAAGACGTTTAAAAACGTCTTTGGGAGTGAATGAGTTTTTACTTTCCAAACGCCAGAGTTGTCGATTTATCAATGCAAAAACGACCTGAGATGTGTCGACCTCCGCCAAGGCCAAACTGTGTCATGTAGGCCACACCAACATGGTGCCCATGTGCACCAGGCAGCCCCAAAGGACCACATGAGCTACCCAAAGTCCTATTCTAAAAATAGCACGCCAGAAACGGGACTTGGTGATATCACAGCATTTGAAAATGTCAACGCTTGCAGAGATTTAGAGATATAAAGTATAGCCCCAATTTTCTCGATGAGGGGACTCCACAAAGCTTGACTAAAATTACATTTGACAAAATCCAAAGCAATATGGTCCATAGGATATCATGTGAATCCAATTAATTTGTTCCAGGCACTCCCCTGGAAAAAGAAAACTCTTGAAGGCTCTTGATGGCTTATACAGCGAGGAGGGGAGAGGAAGGGAACCCTGCAAATGTATGGAAACCAAGACAAAATTTCGAGGAACACTGGATTCTAAGAAAAATAGGGCATACATCTTGTCCTTATGATGTGTGTGTCTGTGTGTGAGAATCCGGCTGAATTGTAGTGTCCATGCATCAATTTAGATCCACACTGAGGCCCTGCTATGAATCAAATTAATGGATGTGTTGTTGTTGTTGTTCAAGTTTGAGTCACTGTGCTGTCTTTCTGGACGATAGCAGCAGCCTGTGTTAGGCCAACCCCCTAAGAGGCCATTGGCCTTCTCCAATGACAGTACATTTGGCTACTGTGAGCTCAAATGTACCCAGGCAGCTGTGCATCTTTTGGCTCTTGTCTGCTATCCTATCACCGGATGACCTCTAGCCTGCCGCACATACAACAGGACCTCAGACGTTTGTTTATTTTATTTTGGGGGGGGGGGGGAGGGTTTGAATGTACCAGAGTCTTACATTTTTTTTCCCCCACTAAAAATCAAATGTAAACAGCAAAATATGTGAGATTGACAGGGTGGCTATTTTTGGCTAGTCACGGTGGACCTTCACTTAGCATTCTGATGACTGAGTGAGCGCCATTTATAAAAAATGTACGTATCGATAACAGAGCGGGCTTGTTTGTCTTGACAACATCCATCTAGATAACGTGATGAAAATGACAAAACAATACTGAACGTGTCAATATTTCTTCTGCAGTCACTCCGCAATGACAGGGCGGACAGCCAAATAATTTGGGGGCACGGGCACATTTTTGCTGTGACTATAAAAATAAAACCACGTGATCAAAATGACTTCTTTTTTCAACTTAGTTGGTGTGGGCAGTAAAAGCATACGGGGGTGGAAAAAAAACAAGTTGCATCATTTAACCACGCGTCAACGCGCACTGACGTTAGCAAAGCATCGAGTGGGACGCGCCAAAATCACACTCGTCCAATGAGGAAAGAATCGTATCAAATGAACGTCATCGTAATCGCGGAGGTTCCACTGTGTGAAGTCGAGGTTCCACTGTGGCACTTCCTCCGCGCCGACATTTGTTTGTTGACATACCTGGAGCACTTGGCGGGAGCCGGATGACTGCGCCCACGCTGAAAAAGGTGTTGGGTAACAAGGCAGAGATTAGAAAAGGTTCTTTCAACTCTTGCTCATGCGGCATTGGACCGAGGTTTGCCTCATGCCGGTTATTTGGGACAAGGATCTTGAAGGAGTACGAGCCAAAGTAAACGCAGCGCCAAAGTGCACGGTCTTCACGCTAACGTTCGCCAAGACTTATATTTATTTTGGAAAGTTGCGAAACATGAAATGTTACCGGTTTATGACTATGATGTTCTTATTTGGAAGATACAATCAATTCACAATTTAGCTGATGACCTGGTGAGAAGGACGTCTTTGGTCCTGCAGTCCACGTAGAAAAATCATCATTCCATCGAGGTCCTCTCACTTTGTCTCAGTGGCTAGCCAATTCGTTCTTTTTCATTTTTGTTGCTAACCAGAGTTCAGTTATCCGACTTTCTGTCTCCGCAGTCTCTGATTGGCTCGTTTTGAAAGTGAAGCCATGACAAGTATATATATGGTAGACCCCCGCACGCTCATGCTTTGGCATCCCAGTATTTAAAAAAAAAATTTTTTTTTTAATTGGGGCTGATTTTACCCGTTTATCAGCATTTGGGGGGTTTGTGAAAATATTGCAGTTTAATTGATGAAAGTAGAGGCATAGGAATTTTCAAATAATAACAATAAAAAAAATCTACTGTCAAGTTAGTCATACAGGCAATTTTAACATATAAACAGTGAAACTCCTCTACAATGAAATCATGTGTGCAGCAAGAGATTTTTCACAACAGGGGGTTTTTCACTGTAGCAAATTTGAAACAGGAAAGTGGGAATGGTGTGAATGCATGAAGATTTTTTTCACACTAGGGGGTATTTTCACCCCTGTAGATTTCGTTGTAGAGGAGTTTCACTGTAACCAAAAGTATTTTTGTTGTTGTTGTTGTTTTCAACACCACATCTTTACCCTTAAAAATATGCTTAAGATAAGGTAAGATAAGCAAACTTTTAATCGTCTCACAATGGAGAAATTCCCACTTGACAGCAGCAAAGTTATGAGAGGAAGAAGTCGAAGAACAAAATAAATAGGAGCTGCTGGAAAGGCAGCCATTCTCGCGGTGCCATCTTGAAGTCAAAATAGCAGTTTAAATACAAATGAGAATATGTTTGCAGGCTGATTAAACACTCTAAATTGTCGCCTGTATGTGCCCTGCGATTGGCTGGCAACCGGTTCAGGGTGTCCCCCGCCTACGGGATAGGCTTCGGCATCCCCCCGCGACCCTCGTGAGGATAAAGCGGTTCGGAAAATGGATGGAGGAAAAATATGCTTAAAAGTTCAGAGTATTACAGCTACGAATGTTAAAATGCTACGTGATGCTGTATAATTCATAAGGACCTTTCAACGGGGAGAATTTGACCTTGAGCATTTTGAAACGTCCCATATGGCATGTCATGGAAACTGCACGTCAGTCGTAGTAGTAGTAGCGTGTGTAGTGGGGCCAGTGCGTTGACCCCCTCCCCCCCCCTGAGCAGTGACTGGACAAGATGAGTGGAATAGTTTCATCCTGCCTTATCAGTTTCATGTCTCGTTTTGTCTGGCAGAGCAGGCGGACAGAGCGTTGGTCTTGGGGAAGGAATGTAGAGAGGGTCACCATGCCAAAACTTGAAGGAGTTGTTTTCGAGGCTGTCTCCAGGGCGCCAGACGCCAGGGGGGGAAATAGCAGTCTGTCCGCATCTCCTTCCAGCACACGAGGGCTCGGCTTCTCCATTCAGGTTTTCGATGATCAAAATAGAGCGGCCCCAGTGGAGCGCGGATCTCCACCAAGGTAGAGCGAGCCTTATTTGGTCGTACGTCTTCTTATATAGCCATATCCTGCATGATGTCATGAAGATGAATGCCCTTTTTTCCCCACGAAAATAAAAGTATGAAAACGTTTCAAACCATTTGTGAAATCAATCTTGGACCCACACTTTTCGAAGACTTAAATGCTCAGCTAAGAATTGTATTTTGCTGTTTTGCGAGTACTCGATTTGAATCGATATTTTGTCCTTTTTTTTACGTCACATCAAATATTTTGGGGGGGATTTTCGTCATTTCGAATGGTGTTCAAGTTCAAATTAGCAGTCAGTACTATAGCAAAACTTTTAGCTAGAGAGGAAAAAAAAGCCTTCTAGAACATCAAAACCTTTGGGAGGAGTTAATCAGAGACACGGTCAATGGTGGTAGGTGTGTGCTGACTGCCTTTAACGTGTTTTTGAATGTGAACGGCCAAATTATAAGAGGGTGTGGACACTTACGCAACCTCATGACCTCAATTGTTTATTTTATTTCCTCTCTGGTAAGTTTGTGCAAGTGTTATATTTTGTTCTTATCGTTTTATTTCACACAAAAAAATGGTATTTGAACAGGGGTGTGTAGACTTTTTTGCTTGTCCACCCTTTGCTATTATGGTGGTTCATTTTTCGAGTCCAAACCTCCACTGATGCAAACAATTTCGCATCAGCGCATTCAGAGACACAAACATTTTAGGGGGTAAGAACTTGATACCTCCTCGGCAGAGGTAGTACTGACTCGCCTTTGTTGATCTCGGGGGGGGCTCTGGCTGTCCCCGGTGGTCGGCCGTGCTTGTGTCCCTCACGTGAGGCCCAGCTGTGCTCCCGGGCCACAATGCGGGCCTCTTTGTCCCAAGCTAATGGCGCTAATGCTTCTTAAAAAGGAAGGCTCGCTTCAGAGGGCGCCGCGTCTACGGATCACTCGGCGCACTGTCGGGGCCCTCGTGGCACCAGGCGCTGGCCCGCTGTCTGGGCGGGACGGACAGCTGGCGGGAGGCGGGTCGCGCATGCACACACACACACCCACACACACACTAAGTATTTACACAATATAAAAGGCAGGTGGGGGGGCACTCACATTTAAAAGTGATGTCAAGTAGGGGCCCGCAAAATCTCAAACATCGGGCCGCGGGTTTGACACCGCTGATCTAGAGTGAAGGATAGGCAGTCATATCTTTCCAAAAGTTTACATTTTCAGATGATCACTTCTGCAGCATTTCCGAGGAAATTACGATGTCCCTTCACCGATAAGTTTCTGAGCTACGCAATTCCGCAGCATTTCCTAGGAAATTGCAATGTCCCATCACCGTTAAATTTCGGAGCAACGCAAGCCCGCAGGCTAGTCATGCGGTGCTCGCTGGTGCCTGCAGGCCCAATCGTATAACATTAGCAATTATAGACGTTTTTGGTTTTTGGGGCATCAATCACTTTCAATTATTCCCTCTTCCCTACTCAAATATTGTATTCTCGAATTTTATCCCCATCATAAAGAGTCCATTTCAATGTTGAGACACTTGGTGCGCCCCACCCCCACCTCATTCATAATAATCAGGCTGACTGGCCTATTGACGCCACCAACAAAGATGTAGTGTGGCCGACGTACAGCGGCCGCCATGTTGATGTGGCACCTCCCCCGGCAATGGACCGGGCCGTGCCGGCTGCCACCGCAAGCCTGCCGAAGAGATGGGGGGTGGGGGGTGGAGGGGTGCTTGAGTGCGTCGTGGTGATCAGCGCTGGAGGACGGGGGTATTTGGTGCTCGTGGCAGCTGGTGTAGAAGGAGGAGGAGGGGGGGGGGGGGTTATTTATAAGAAGTCGTCTGTTTTAGGGCACCAATCAAACGCTGGCCAAGAGATTTCCTGTCCACTTTGCCGAAATGGGTGAAGCTAGAAACCTATCAGAAGCCTTTTTAACCCTCATGCAGTATTTTTAAGCGGCTGCATGAAGGGTATTACGTCCCAAAAATGTCCCTCTTCCAATGTGCAACAACTTTTTTCACTTTGAATTTTGTTTCACTTTCAACCCCTCAAAATGTTCAGTGGGAATTGGCCAAGACATAGATATACATCCTATGCAAAATTTCAGCTTCGTGGAGTTATTTCTCACTGTTTTGTCTGTGGTGTCCATTTGTCCAACAGTCCAAAATCGTCCAAAGTGTCCGAAATGTCCAATTTTGGGATAATTACTGCATGGGGGTCAATTTCACGTCACAAGCACTTCCGGTAGAACATTTATAATACTCTGCAAATTTTATTCTTACTTTGGAAGAAAATGAACTAAAGGTGTATTATTACAGATCTCAAATTTTTTGTCAATGGAAGCAATTAATTTCAAATGACGTTGGAACTCAATTTCACCCTTTCATGCACCCTGTAACCTGACAATGCGATAAGACGTCCACTGTAGTAACCGCTGTCCCTGAAAGGGTTCACAGCCGACTAAACACGCCACGAACAGCGACGACTGCAATAAATTCTGCGATATTGATGCTAAATCTGTCCAGTGATGCTCTTTTGTGGTCTATTTTTAGAAAACGCGGCATCACACCGAACACATACGATGATGCCGACCAGGTCAAGCTCTTTTTGTGTCTTTTTTGTGTTGCCAAAAGCCTCCTTTGACTCGATGACCTTCGCGCCCCCACAAACGCGCACTTCTCGAGTGGGGTGTCACGTTGCCGAGCTCTTAATTAGCCTGAAGGAGACGGAGCCATGCGACCGCGTCCTTTGCGCTGAATGATGAGGCGGCTGTTGATCTCGCCCCCCTCTCAAAGGAATATTGTCACGTTTGGCTTGACATGGAAGGGAAGACGGAAGAAGCCCTGTTCCAACGAGGAGAAATCCTGCTTGTTTGTGTTCCTAAGTGACTACAAGTCACAACGTTTGTGCCCCGCCGACGAATTGAAGCACACCACTCCGGGGACCCATTAGGAGCAAATCATGTTCAGCTGTCCTTGAGGACAATGATCTCTTATCGTGAATTAAATGACTAAACCCAAAAAGTTTGAAAGCCAAAGCACCATTTCCCATCGGCAATCATTTAAATGCAATTAATCCGTCCATCCATCCATTTTCAACAGCGCTTATCCGGAACAGGTCGCGAAGGGTTGCGGGAGCCTAACCCAGCTGACTTCAGGCGGAAGGCGGACTAAACCCTGAACTGGTCGCCAGTCAGTCGCAGGGCACATAGAGAGACAAACAACCATTCACACCCACATCCACGGCTTACCTGAATGGGAAGCGATCCCACGCTGCTCTCACACAAGTCTAGCGAGTGTACCACGACGCCATCAGCGGCAACAGGCGCTCGTACATCGGGGTTACGTGGGCCATGATATACGTACGCCGTATTTCGTATTTCTTTGTACATTTCACGCACCATTTTTGTCAGCGTGCGTCTGTGAAAAGTGGGGCCAAAATTCTGAGAAACTGAATCTTTCGATAGCGCTCGCCCTCATTTTGCGTCACTGGAGCTCATCTGTAAAGAGTTTGTGAATTGTGTGTTCAAGTGTATGTTTACCTTATCAGAACCTTCCCCGTTTTGTGGAATGCAGCGAAATGACGTCATGCAGGCTGTTGTAGTTGTTGCACTGCTTCTTACTACGATGATTTCACGACCGCTGCATCTTCATGCAAAAGCTTACGGCTCGTTTTGGCATTCTAGTCATACATTTCCACTGCTGCCCTGATGCAGTCCGCTGACAGACGCTCCATCTTTTTGGCAACCGCAATTTTCTTCCTTGGAAGCAGCCCAACGGGGTCTTTTACACAAGATAAGCAGACAAGTCTATCTGATTGGCAGGGTCTGTTTCAAAGATTGGAAAGCCCCTCCAGGCCCGTCGCCAGTCATTTCATAAAGACAAGAATGCATTTGTAAGCGGTAAATATCTTATCCCTCCCTTCTCGGTTATCTGCGCGTGTGTAGTTCACATCGCTCAATGTGAAAAACCTATGCAAGTGGGGTACGCATACGCCGATTTGCAACAGATGAACCGGGGATACTTTTTTACTTTTTTTCAAGACTCCCAATAATCATGCCTTTGATTACTTTAGTTGAAAAGAAGGGTTCAATGTTTACATTTGGGGCATTTTAGTGGTAGGAGCCCCCTTCAGGCCTGCTTCCAATCATTTAATAAAGACAAGACGTTATTTGTGAAGCTGCACAACATATATATATATATATATTATGTTGTGTCAGAATCAGCTTTATTGGCCAAGTATGGAGAGCACCGTAGTGCGGTAGTACCACCCAGTGACAACTGTGAGACAAAGTGCAAAGTATCAAGCAGAGCTAAAGTGATCAGTGGTAGAATACAATACTATAACAGTTGTACAGTTGGTGCAGAAAATCATTGAACCATCTTAAAGTGACCAGTAGCAGTATTTGTTGAACAAGAAGTGTGCAATTGTGCAAATGTCCTTGAGCGCTTTAAAGTGTCTGGTGCGGTGGAGTATAAGTCAGTGACTGTTTAGGGAGTTAATGGCTAGAGGGAAGAAGCTGTGTAAGTGTCTGCTGGATTTGGTGCGCATGGATCGGTAGCGCCTGCCTGAGGGGAGTAGCTGGAAAAGGTGGTGGGCAGGGTGCGGTGGATGCAGTAGGATTTTCCGTGCCCTCGTGTTGATTCTTGCAGTGTGTAAGTCCGCAAGAGTGGGTAGGGCGGTGCCAATGATTTTTTCCGCCGTCCTAACTGTCCGTTGAAGTCGGATTTTGTCCTTTTTTGTGGCGGCCCCAAACCAAACCGTGATGGAAGAACACAGGATTGATTCGATGACTGCCGTGTAGAACTGACGTAGCACCTCCTGTGGCAGGCCATGCTTCCTCAGCAGCCTCAGGAAGTACATCCTCTGCTGGGCCCTTTTCAGGATGGATATATATATATATATATATATATATGTGTGTGTGTGTGTGTTTATGTGTCTGTGGGGGTGTGAGTGTGCGTACACATAGATAGATAGATGGATAGATAGATAGATAGATAGATAGATAGATAGATAGATAGATAGATAGATAGATAGATAGATAGATAGATAGATAGATAGATAGAAATGTGTAATAATGTGTGCGTGTGTGTGTGTGTGTGTGTGTGTATGTGTGTGGATGGATATATAAAAGTTGTTTTGACAGTCGGCAACACCCTCCAAAAAACATGCTACTTGCTGTCATTAATTTGTCCTCATGCTCCATGCTAGCATGTTCATGCTACATGCTATCATTTCACGACGTTTAGACGACATGCTAGTGTGTTTTCAAAGTTTGCTACTTGTATTTTGACTGACTAAAATGGGGGGGGGGGTCTTTCTAAAATCTAAAGTTAGAAGCTTCATGGTGGTCCCAAAATGTGGACAGACTGTCCTCGAAAATTCCTCTGGGGACTGTGTACAGATAGGTCACTTTGACACGTCAGCCGTTTTGACACGTTGGCGACATTAGCTGGCGGTTTTCGGATGCTTCTCACCATCAGTATGGAAAACCAGAGAGGAAGAGCATTTAGGTCACGGAAGCGTTCCAATTTAATTGTGGAAAAGTCCTGGAAAAAAATCGCGGAATTTTGTGGGCACCCTCAAACATTAGAACCCACAGCGGGGGAAAAAAACCCCAAAAAAACCGATAATAAACTGTCTTGTTATCACTACAAATGAGCTTGGAACGGATAAACTTCACAAAGACACACCGACACGATTGATATTCTCTTTATCATCTGCTGTCACTCAGCATGCTTCCATTGTCCCGAGTATTCTCGAGATATTGTACTGCAAGCTAAAATAGTATCGAATTACGTTGCGCGGACTTCTTCTAAGGGTCTACTTCTTCATTCTCACTTAACGTATTTGTCATCGCAGACAGATCGAGAGCAGGTTGCGGCATTCAAGTCACATCTCACATGTCTGCGATTGCGCAACGCAATCACATGTTTGATGATATGAAGTCTTGTGACCTCATACGTGAAGAAAGAAGAAGTCTCTGAGACGGCTTGACGATAAGCCCTGGCACGTTTGCAGTTCAATTACAAACCGTTCAGATTCTCTCACACACGCTCCAAAATCTGTCGAGTTTGTTTCCACGTTATTGGAGTTCTTACCGCTAAAGCATGAAAAGAAGAGTTCAATACGCAGCATCGGAAAAAGACAATCCTGTGCATGAATAGGACGCCCTTTAAAATGCACCCGACTGTGGACACCCCTTGCATCGCGTTTCATTTCAAACATTCTGTTGACTTTGAAAACAAGTTTTCCACGGCGAGTTAAGCATTGGTGTGGTTTTGTGAGCATGAAATGTAACCCCCCCCCACACACACACAGCCCCCCCCCCTCCCCCCCCCCAGCACCACCACACACACACACGTCCCGCTGTGGCCGAGTGTGTCCATATGACTAATGGCTCACGGAGCGCTGCCCTGTTACAAAGTCGTCTGCCATCACTCAGCATGTTGGGTGCTGAAAACACGTAATGGTTTCAGCATGTCAGCGGGCCCCCCCCCCCCTTTTTTTTCCTTTTTTTTTCTTTGTTTAATACACCTCCTTTTCATATTTCTCCGTTCAATGATAGCGTGCGGAGAGGGAGTGGGGTGGCAGCGGAGCAAATTCACCTGAAGTGACCCTTCGCTCCCGCCACAGTTACATAAAATGCAATTGATTACATAAGCACATCAACGGAGCGGAGCCCTCAAAATCTCGGGTAATATCAAAATCCATGAGGTTCTAAGAATCATCACATCAAATTTGAGGATTGCTGAAAATGGCTTAAAATCTCAAAACCGAGGAAAATAAAAATGACTGACGGTGAACCCCCCATTTATCGTGGGGGAGTTACCTGTGACAGGTGAAAATCTGCGATATACATTAAAAAAAAACTTTTATATCGATAACGTTTTTTAAAGTTTTTATTTAGGGCGGTATGGATTCTTTATCCTCCAAAAAGAATTGGAGGTAATGAATTTGTTTCACGACACCATGTTTGCTAGTCAGCTCGTAGCTTTACAGTTAGCAAGCGTAGCATGAATTGAAATGCTACATATATGTTCCAATATTCCCCATTTTGTTAGGGCCGCTTTTTAAAGACTGTATGCCACATTTTGACTGTGTGAGCCAAATCCAGTCTCTCGTTATCAGTAGCTAGTCACACTACGCGGGCTACGACGCGGCAAGACAACTCAAAACCGGCTACGAGACACTGCGTTTGCCTGCCACACGTCTTTTGGCTCAAAATCGGGCAACATTCATGTGGTCTGACGTTGGCATTAAAGTTCACTGTAAAACTGACGTCGAAAAGGCAGTTCAGAAAAAAAAAACCCAGTTCATTTCACCTCATGAAAGTCTGCTAGCTTAATGCTAACACAAAGAGCGAAAAGCCATTGATGGACAGCGCATACAACAATACGTAAAGGCATAGTTTTTTTGTTTGTTTGTTTTTTTGGGGGTGTTTTTAATAGTCACTATCAACTAACACACGGCCAAGCTTCTTCTTTAAGCGGCTTTATCATCCCCTGCTGAATAAGTCACGACACAACACCTCAATCCAATCGCTCACGCGCAGAGGCCGGCGCACACCCCCAGCGCCTTGCTCACCTCATCCACTTTATCTCACGTCCCTCGTCTCCCATTTGTCAGCGATCACGGTAGAATTTGTGCAAGCGCCAAAGGGCGGCAGGGCCGCTCCGACACCCCCCAACCCCCAACAGATGGCAGTGTGACTCGCTCGCTCAGCACAGGGCCAGCTCTCGAGGACCGGATGAAGGGCGGCTCTTGCGTGAAGCGGCGGCACAAAGCGACTTATTGACTCCCACTCTGCTCCTAAATCACTTAAGTAGCGTTAAAGCCGTATGTGCTTGTCGGAGCTCTCGCTGGGTGCACATGTGGAGAAGTGTTGCTGTTATTTATTTATTAATTTTCTTTTTTTTTGCTGTCCAGCGGCCGTCTTTGGAAGAGTAACATTCATAACGCGCCACATGTGTCATGACGGAGCCTTCGGTGTCTCCAGCAGGGCGCTTTTTTTTTTTTCTTTCTTTTCAAAGCCAGCCCATGTCAAATGTGAAACGATGTCACAATTTATAGCTGACACTTGACTGCCCTTGTTTTCATACAGGCTTCTTTTTAGTGTCAAAGTGCCCTGCGGGGGCGATCATGTCAATGCTCCCTGTCTCGTTCCATTAGCGGTCCTCATGAATCCGCTTCGAATCCTCCATGGAGCGGCGTCAGAAAAGCCGGGAGTGTACTTTTTGGCAAAGCTGAAGTTTGGTTTTGAGTGAATCTGCGGCGCCTCGGCCAAGCCCCAACACAACTGATCTGAATTAGATCGATACGGTGAATTCGAGATGGCTGGAAAATGAGGAAATATTGTGTGTGACTGGGATCAGATGGGATTAGAAGTCGTGTTGCACCGGAACCTGAACTAAAAGGAGCTGGAATTCGTTTTTGGTTTATTGTCCTTAATGAGCCATTAAGTCATTAATTGAAGAAGAAGTTTGTCTTAGACTGTGTCTCGCCCTCTTGAACATGTTCAATAGAAAGAGCAGAAAATGTTAATGAGCGAATGTGGAACACAACAGCGGTCCGGAAAGAGCTGCTCCGATCAAGTGGTCCTTATGGATCCCACCGCCATTCCGATGGCGAGCAAAGTCACAAATAAGTGACTTTTCCTGTGTGCGCAGAAACAATAGAAAGATGTTGGGGAGGGGGGAGGTTGCGGCAAAATTAGCAGCAGGTGCTGGGGACTAATGAGCCACAAATCGTTGTTTGTTTTCTGGAGGACACTTCAGATGTGGTCGGATGAAGAATGACCACGAGGCTGGAATGTTTGGCTTGGTGTTTTTAAAAACCTGCTCAGCTAATGGCCTGCTGACTTGAAATAGGACACACATTCTTTCAGAAAACTTGGCAATCATTAAAATGTCTTAATGCGTCTCAAATTTACCCTAACCCCTAACCCCCAAACCCTAAACCTAACCCTGACGCCGAACCCCGTAACCCTCAAACCCTAAACCCTAACCCCTAACCATAAGCCCCTAACCCTAACAACGAACCCCTAACCCAAACACTAACCCTAACCCCCAAACCCTTAAACCTGACGCCGAACCCTGTAACCCTAACCCCCTGAACCCTAACCTTAACCCCCTAACCCTAACACCAAACCCCTAACCCTGACCCCTAACCCTCTAACCCTAACCCCCAAACTCAAACCCTAACCCTAACCCTGATGCCGAACCCCGTAACCCTAACCCTAAGCCCTAACCGTAACCCCTAACCTTAACCCCCTAACCCTAACACTGACCCCTAACCCAAACACTAACCCTGACCCCCAAACCCTAAACCTGATGCCGAACCCTAACCCCTGAACCCTAGCCTAACCCTACCTAACCCTAACCTAACCCTAACCCTAACCCTGACCCCTAACCCCCTAACCCTGATGCCAACCCGAACCCTAACCCCGTAACCCTCTAACCCCCTAACCCTATGCCGACCCCGTAACCCCAATCCTACCCTAACCGTCAACCTTAACCCCTAACCCTAACACCGAACCCAAACATAACCCTAACCCCGAACCCTAACCCCCTAACCCTGACTAACCCCCTACCCAAACCCTGACCCCTAACCCCCTAACCCTTTGGATTGGCCCAGTGCTTCCTGAGATATCAGGGTTCAAAGGAAGGCAGACACGCCCCCTTTTTTGCCAAACTCATTCAAACTCGGTGGGCCGTCGCCCCCTCAACCCCTGCTTTTGATTGACCTAAAATGCGACCTATAGTGTTGCACCATCACTATCAACAAGTACACAAAGTTTCCTTAAAAAACAAAAACCGCTTGGTTGAACCCATCGGGGCGATTTGGCATTGGAACCACCTCGAGCGACGCTCATTCCCAGGAACTTGAAGGTCTTGATGGGCACAGGGAATGGCAGTTGGAGAAGCAGCTGTGGCAAGACAGTTAGATCGTTATACCGTGAAAAATGACTTTTCAATTGACACCAACTCGTCGTAGGCCTCTCTCCTTTATATAGTGGGACTTTGTCTTTGTCACACACGCAGCCTGTGCGTGTGTGCGCGTGTTTGTGTGTGTGTGTGCGCGTTTGTGTGTGTGTGGATTGCAAAGACATTCCTTGGCCTGACTCATATTTCATATTTTATGCGTCTTACGATAGCGATCGTATTTCAACATAACGACTAGCTTCTTAAGGTCCTGCTCGGCCATAAAAACGTCCGGCTTGTCAGGCGCACGCGCTTAATAGATGAGGACGAGAGGGGACGCCTTTAACACGCTGGAGCCTGTGGAAAAAGTGCCCTTTGATGTTCAGCCACTGAGTGGCGGGCATCAAAGTTGCGAGGGCCCTTTTCGTCTCTTCCGATGACCAGCAGAAAGGGGACATGAGTCAGGACTGCCTCTCATACGCACAACTGAAACCCCTCTCGTGACCACCACTAAAAGACTCTCATGCACTCCTAAAATGCTCTCACACACACGCATTAAATTCTCTTAAGCACACGACTGGCTGGCAGCCGGTTCAGGGTGTCCCCCCACTCCTGCCCGAAGACAGTTGTGATATGCTCCGGCATGCCCCGCGACTCTTGTGAGGATAAGCGGATCAGAAAATGGATGGATGGATGGATGGATAAAGACAAATCCAACCACTGTTCAGGTGTGTCCTCAAGCCACTCTTTTTTTTCTTAACTTTCCAGGTCTACCAGATGGATCAGAAAATGGACTCGGTTCTTCAGATCCTCTCGGAGCAGTTCCTGCCCAAGCCTGAGCTGATTTCCCGGCCCTCCATCCGCAGGGTGACCATCCAGAAGCGAATGGGTGCCAGCATCGACGAGGGCCCCTAAAGGCTCTTCCAAAACCCCTTTTGAGTTTTTCTCATTGACCCCTCAGAACCCAGAACAGAAAAAAAGAGCCCCGAAGACCGAGAATTATGGTGTGAAGACCTTCCTTCTAATGGTCACTCCTGTAGCTCTTTTTTGGGGTCTTTTCTTATGGGGTCTAAATCCCAGGCACCTATCCTAAGGCCGTGACTCTCTTTGCCATTTATTTCCCCCCCCCCCCCCTCCCACAAACGGAATTTATGTGTGCCCGCTCTTCTCTTCCTAATATTATTTCGAAGCTAACGAGCAAGCAATCAAAGCACTGACGTTCCACAAATGGAAGTCCGTGCTGCGGCGCAGGCATTCCACAAATCCTTTTATTTATCTTGGCACCGTCCACACACACACACACACACACACACACACACACACACACACACACACACACACACACACACACACACATATTCGGCCCTCTAGATTTAGGCTGTGTTTGTTAGAGGTGATCGAATAACACGAGCAGGGGAGGACTTCATTCGGCCCGCGCAAATTGGAAATATTACTTTAGCTGAAACTAATACAAGAAAAAAAAATGGCCGCAGCAGGAACGGACCTCTTTGGCAGAGCTCTGTTTACTCTGGGACTGTCTGAATGTCCATCAATCATCATCGGGAATCTTCTTGATATCCTCCAGGACTTAAAGAGGCTTTTTACAAGTTTGGTTGGAACTTGAATAACTCTGGTCCAAAGTCTGGTCCAAAAATGGGTCAGGAATTCAGTACACAAACAAAAATTTGGGGGAGGGGGGGGGGCGGATTTGAACCGTGATGTCCTATCATGTAATGAATGCGATGTCCTTCTCTCCAGTTATTCCTCGCGAAATAAAGAGAGAATGACACGAAATAATCTAGTCAGCCAGCAGGGGACAGGAGAGGAAGAGGAACTCTCCGCCAAGTCCGGCATAGTTCGGATGGCCCAATGTGAGTCCGTCCGCCCAAAGGGGGCCTGCCATCAGCTGATCTCAGTCCATAGTCTTCAAGTTGCGTTTTCTTTAGCCCTTTGTTTATGTGTAAGGTAACAGCAGTCAAGGAAGGTGGACTAATTACTTTCATTTTGTTTTTGTATAACTTCTTTTTACATATTACTGAGGTGTTACCGGAACAGTATTTCAAACTTTGAAGGCTCTCCTCCCCGGAATGATTTTCCTTGAAGTTCGGGACTGTAACTGTAGCTTGGCTTCATGGACTCATGACCCACACGACAGAGGTGGGTAGTAGCTTTCTATTTTTTTTCTGCACCATCATATCTTTTCACCACGGTGCTGATCTGTTAGCAACAAAAGTAACCCTCCCCCCCCCCCCACCACCACCACCCCCCACTATTTGAGGAGCGGTACCGAGGCCTGTGAGTACTTGGGGAAACGTTTTAAAATACATTTAGTCATAGTTTAAACTGTAAATCTACCACATAAGAATGGGATGGATGGATCTACCGCATACTATGATCCCAAAACACGTTCGTATCATATCGTATCATTTCGAATGTATTTTACATTAACCATGAAATGAAATGGCTAACGGATTGTTTGATTTTTGCTGTTGAAGTCACTCGGCACAGCTAAAAATAAATAAATAAATCTTGGACAGGCATTATTTGTGCGACCAACTGAGGCTAAACTTCCCAAAACACTTTCATTGGAAACTCATATTACAACATTACCCTTTAACCTTACCATTTAGCTAATGCTGTCCTAGTAATGGGAATATTTGGCCCGCTAGCACCTCGCTGTTAGCCTGCGAATGCCATGCTAGCAACAAACAAGCGGGGGTTTTCAAAGTTAGATGCCGGATTTGAGAGGTGAGCT
Source organism: Hippocampus abdominalis (assembly GCA_018466805.1). Taxonomy (NCBI): domain Eukaryota; kingdom Metazoa; phylum Chordata; class Actinopteri; order Syngnathiformes; family Syngnathidae; genus Hippocampus; species Hippocampus abdominalis. The sequence goes on along the minus strand of CM031697.1, from coordinate 3,255,597 downwards.
AAAGCGGTTAGGGCTAGCTAGGAGAAGGCTAGTAGCAACATGTAGATGAATTTAAAATGGAACCAAGAAGGGGAAAAAAAAAACATCCCTTGTTCTGCCCTCTGCGGGATCTTGGAAGTTAAAATAAGTTACAACAAACAAGCGGGTGTTTTCAAACTTAGACTTGCCGGATTTGAGAGGTGAGCTAAATTAGGGCTAGCTAGGATGAGGCTGGTAGCAACATTTTGATGAATTTAAAATGGAACCAAAGAGGGGGAAAACCATCTCGTGTTCTGCCCTCTGCAGAGTCTTGGAGGTTAAAATAAGTTATTTTAAACCAAATAGGTTAAAACTTTAGCGTTTGTTAGTTACCATTTGAATTAAATTGCATTTTTTTTTTAAAAAAATTTTCCCGTAAAAGTGAATTGGGTAACCCGCTCGAGTTGATTCGGTCATTTAGTGGCCAAAGTCAATCAGAATAGCAAACGCGGATATTTGATGCGTGTCCGATCGCGAGTCAACAGCAAACGGCGAATAGGCGGGGCTTCACTGTTGATTTTGTCTCCTGACTTGTGTTTTCAAGAACGTGCGTAATACACCTTGACGCAATAATCCGCCCCTCTTCTCCGCTCTCCTGTACAGTTTTATAAGTGATGTAAATAGAGACGTTGCCTTATTGCACTGGAATCGGGATCCCTTTTGAAAACATCGGCGCTGCTTCTCAGGAGTGATGAGAAAACACGGCGAGCGAGGCTCCTGCGCCGCGGATGGATGGAAATGATTGGAAATGATACTCGCGCGCACTCTCTGCACTATAGCTATGTTGTAAATAATAAAATGGAAAGAAAAAAAAAACGTTTCATGTCACGCTGGCCTGCTCTCTTTATCAAGTCCTTCGTTTGCTTCCATGAAACTTGCATCCTGGCTTTCATTTGCCTCAAATCAAGCCCAAAGTTGCGCTAAATTTCCTGTCGCACAGCAATCTCAACAAAAAGGGAAAACCAACACTTCCTCTCAGCCTACTTGGAAATTCCAATATTCCAATCCCCCCTGCCTTTTTTTTTTTTGGGAGAAGGGGGAGGGGGTTCATATTACCACTCCAAAGGCCAAAGACGACTGGGGATGTCCCAAGATCAGCATTTTGGGTTTGTGTGAGGATAAAGGCTCATCCCCGGGGATGGCGGAGGAAGAGGCGAGGCGGGAGCAAGAAGGGATAAGCGCCAAGCCACTTTCAATTAGCCGGAGAGACGACACGGGCCGGGGGGGGGGCGGGGGTGGGGGGGCTTAGAGCTCACCCTCTGGTTTCCATCACCGCAGGGGAAGAGAGAGAGAGAGAGAGAGAGCAACCTCCGTCTGCAGAAGCTCGCGTCGAGCTGCCCATTGCTTTCATCTCAAGACCAGACAGACAGACAGACAGAGAGAATCCAACTTCAAAAGGCAGTTTGATCTCAGACCTTCACGAAACGAGCACCCCGAGAGGGGGGGGGGGGGGGGGGGCACGAGAGCCACTCTGTCACGGGCGGGCAGACGCCGCAACCTGGTGATCACGCACTCGGGACGGAGAACCGGCTTCTGGGTTTCAATCTCAGCACCGGCATTGCCGATTGGACACGAGCATAGCCAGAAATTTTTTTCAGCGAGGTCGCTAGGGTGGCAGCACCTCAGTGAAAAGTGGCCACGCCTTGTGTCATTGTTTATCAAAATACCCACAGTCAGTTTCCTGAAATAAAATTCACACATATCAAGCACAATGCGCAGACTTGAGAGGTGAGCTAAATTAGGGCTAGCTAGGAGAAGGCTAGTAGCAACTTAGATGAATTTAAAATGGAACCAAGAAGGGAGGAAAAACATCCCTTGTTCTGCCCTCTGCGGGATCTTGGAGGTTAAAATAAGTTACAACAAACAAGCGGGAGTTTTCAAACTTAGACTTGAGAGGTGAGCTAAATTAGCGCTAGCTAGGATGAGGCTAGCAGCAACGTATTGATGAATTTAAAATGGAACCAAAGAGGGGGGAAAAAAACATACCTTGTTATTTTAACCTCCAAGACCCCTGCAGAGGTCTTCACACTCATAATCAAGCAGCAACGATCTTAAGTAAAAAAAAAAATTTTTTTTAAAAGCAACGTTTTGAGGAGTCTTTCTCGGTTGGTTAACAGTCAGTCCGCGTGATCGTTGTCACCAACATCCGATGTCACTTTGCGTAGTGCGATCAATGTTTTCAGTTGTTCGAATCACATCTAAAAAGCACAATTCTTTTCACAATTCTGAACATCGCTGCTTGTATTGGAGTGCGTGTGCAAGATTGGCGAGCATTTTGTTTCCTGGAAGCCTGACTGTGGATGGTATGATAAACAATGACTTCTCGGCCATTTTGTCTACTTGCGATGCGTGTCAAAGTGCTGAATTTGATTGACTTGACTGTTTTACATTTAAGGCAGCATGTTTGTGAAGTCTTGTGTTTGAATCAATTGCATATTTATTATTTCAATATGCAGTAAATCGAATAGCTTGAGGTTAAATACTGAGGGGGGGGTCTTAGAATATTTCATTCATGCATAAATTATTATTTTTTTTATTTTATAAATCAGGTTTGTTATTTTTTTTAATTATTGATCATTTTTTAAAAATTGTTATATATATATATTTTTTTACATACAGTATATGGCATTTTTGCAGAGTGCGAGATTTTTAAAAAACCAAAAAAAGTATTGCGTGATGTAGAAGATTGTAATTCCATCTGCTGGGGACGTATCGTGACAGCAACAAAATGCTCTCCAAATGGGTGATGGCAGACAAATGAATCTGTGTACTGCGTTTTGGATTAGCCTTATTTACAAGTAAACAGGTACAGATTAGACACGGTAGAGGCCAAGTTCTGCGTCAATTGAGACAAATTAATTGTTGTCAGTAACGACGGTATACTTTTCTGACCATTTTTTTTTTTTTGTTGTGCCGTGAATTTATTTTCGAACATGTTGCCGATGTCACGTGTTTGAAAAAAAAAAAAAAGGACGAAATGAGCCTGTCAGTTTTGCCTTGGAAGAGGCTTGCAGGGCGCTGAAAAAAAAAAAAAAAAGGCCCCCCGCAAGGACCAAATGACACAAAGCGGCGACTATAAATCAGAAGCAAACAACTATAAGCGGCAATGTCAGCGGTTTGCACAGTGAAAGAAAACAACCGCGTAGCCTGCAAGACGAGCAGCCCGTTCTCATTACGCCGCAGCGTGTTACGCGGGCCGTAAAACTCCAGATCAAATTGGTGACACTCGGAGAACGCGGGCCTCTGCCAAGGCCGGCGAGCCCGTTCGATTGTTTGTGCATCGGCCGCTCGAAGGAGAGCGGCGGGGGGTTGAAGAAAAAGCGCAAATACGTATTTCTGGCCGAGCTGCCGCCCCAACAAAGTGGAGCATTTAGCCGCTCGAGGGCCAGTTATGGATACCACATGTCTCTCCGGGTCAGACCGAAACAAGCGGGGCCGCACGTTGGCTGTGCCGGGTGGACCCGAAATTAACCTAAATGGATGCTAATATCGCCCCCGTGTCTGGTCGCGTGTGACTGAGGCTTTGTTTGCCCACCCTCGCGCCACGTCTTGACTTGACGCGTGCTGATCAGATGCCCCCGTGAACGGTCTGGCGCGGGGTTAATGAAGGCCACGGCTTCATTTGATTATGTCAATATTCCGATGACCTCGTTTGTCTTTGGATTTGACACGTCCCAGGGTTCCCGGATGGCGGAGCGTGACTTCATTAAAAAAAAAATAAATAAAAATAAAAATACAAATGTTGTTTGTATTTTCTTCTTTCTTCTTTACTTCTTGGTAAGATGGTGTGCAAACGACAAACACAATCATAAATGGGTCCCATTCGGACATTCAAAATGGACGAGCAGAGATAGAAAGCAACAGTGAAACAACAACAACAACAACAACAAAAATCCAAACAAAAAGCACCAGGTTGAAAGTAATATTGATGTGATGCTTGTCAGTGTGGTATGAGAACCACCAGCGCTACTTTTAGTGGTAAGCAAAAGCATCTGAGCCTTAATAAAGTTCAGTTGTATTTAACTTTTTAGTATAAATGTGCATTTCAATTTTAAGAGCTGGTTGTTTTGAAAGGTTTTATGAAGGAACTATTTTATTTTAATTTAATGAACACTTAGGCCTACTACATTACTGGTGTAGTATCTTATTTACTTTTTTTTTTTAAGTTTTACTTTGATGACCACTTTTTTATCAATTCTAAAGGATGGGGTAAAAACAATTATTTTGCAGTTTTGTTTTATTTCAAACAGCACACAATATTTTTATTTCATTTTAACTTTTTATACAGTGATTTTTTAAATTTATGTAATAAATTATAATGATTGTATTGTCATGTAATTTGTATTTTTGGATTAGACACTGTAATTTTCCCCAAAAAAGTGATTTATAATTACAACTTAAAAAAGTCTAACCTTGGAAAATTATCGTGTCACATTAAATGACAGTTTTACGTTATTTTTTTGTTTTATACTTTCCAGATTAACATTTCATATTATTTTTATGTTGTTGCAACTTTTCAGTTTGCCCCATCAAGGAGTTGCCACAGCAAATTACTCATGAAAGTTTAACCGTCATTTCATTTTCCCCACATGCGATTGTCAAGGTGAGAAAATGATGTCAAGAAAAGCCGACTAAAACAACCCAATTCGATTTGGGATGAATCAGAGGACGCTTAAATGTTAGCAGATGTGTGCTAACTCCAATTTTCAATGAGTTTGGATGTGATGGTTAATTCAGAGCATAGACACATCCCCTGTTATGAGGGTGTGCACACTTATGCAAGAACATTCTCCCAGTTGTTAACAAGTGTGGGAAACGTTTCGAAATGACTTTTGTCGGTCTCATTTTTCAAAATCACAAAATGTGTCATTTGAAGAGGGGTGTGTAGACTTTTTTTGTTTTCCTGCGTAATGGTTCGAGTTGCCGAAGCTCACCAAACGCTCACCAAAGGCCGTTCAAGGCGTCCCTTGAACGGCCTTTTGGCGAGCGTCTGGCGCTAGCGGCCGGTCGGAGTCACCGCCGGGCTTTGCGTGGACGCCACCTGTCCGGCGCGGCGCCGCAGGCGTGCGACGTGATAGCAGATAGCGGCCGACAGGTGCGCGCCCGCATGTGTTTGTCGGCCTTTCGTGACAAACGCAGTCGACGGCAGCTGAGGGCGAGGCGCTTCTGTCGCCCCCTCGTCCACAAATAGACGCCGCGGCAGTTGTTGGCATCGCAACTGCCTGCCTGAGCCCACTTGAAACATGCTCCATTACCTTGGGGGGGGGGGGCTTTCGTGTCAGCTTTAGTATTAGCTTCAAATGATAAAATACTCACAGTGCAGAGGCGCAGCGTTCGATTCCGGCTGTGGGTTTTCTACGGGTACTCCGGTTTCCTCCCACATTCCCAAAACACACATGGCAAGTTAACCCCCATGCAGTAATTATCCCAAAATTGGAGATTTCGGACACTTTGGACGATTTTGGACTGTTGGACAAATGGACACCACAACAAAACTGTGAAAAATAACTCCACGAAGCGGAAATTTTGCATAGGATGTTTATCTATGTCTTGGCCAATTCCCACTGAACATTTTGAGGGGTTGAAAGTGAAAAAAAATTAAAAGTGAAAAAAGTTGTTGCACATTGGAAGAGGGACATTTTTGGGACGTAATACCCTTCATGCAGCCGCTTAAAAATACTGCATGAGGGTTAATGGAACACTCCCTAGGTGTGAGTGTGTGCGCGGGTGGTTGTCTGTCACTGTGTGCCCCGGCAACCGGTTCAGGTTGTCCCCCCCCCGACTGCCCCGAAGACACCTGGGATTGGCTACGACACGCCCGTGACCCTTATGAGGATAACATTTGCTTCGTTAAGATGGGTGGTGGACCAAGAGGGGTCAGATGGGGGGGTTGCCCCGTTGGCTGTTTTCTGTCTAGGTCAAATACGAAGGGACTTTTTTAACCCAGACAGGGTTAAACATTCCAGGCTGCGGAACTGGAAGGGCTTCAGTGGCGTGCTGGGCTTTGGTCTGCAGGCTGGCTGGCTTTGGCACAGTAGACAGCTGCACCACGGTGATTCTGGACAAGAGAGAGCACTTATTGTACAAGCGGAGCATACACACACACACACACACACACACGTTATTTTTATACACTATACGTGTGTACTCGGTAGTTGTTTTGCAATGGATCGTGTAACGGACATGTTTTTACATGTATTTCTTCAGTAGATTTTGGTGTCGCACTCTACAGAATTGTACTTGATTAAAACTCATTCACTCCCAAAGACGGTTTTAAACGTCTTTTCAGACTTGGTCTAGAATTGGTTGGAACTGAATGAGTTAAAAGAACGTGCAGCAATAATAGCATCGAATGTAAAGATTAAAACAGTTTCCGTCAGAGTCCATTGATATTGTGCCGCTCCCTTCTGATGTGCCCGAACTAGCCACCAGGTGGCAGTATCGTCATTGTAGAATGAGTACACAAAGAAGAGAGAGTCTCTTCACGGCTCAGTAAGCTGCAGTAATAGCGTCAGTCGTTTTTAACAAAGGGTATAAAGATGCCGGTGAAAATGTGGCTGTCTGTTGCTACACCGTTTGTGTTCAAATAAAGGGTTACAGTTACAATGTCGTCGTCGTGTGTGTTTTAGCATTAAGCTAGCAGACATTTACTGTTGGTTGCTGTGGTTTGTTTAAATATCTAATGTATACATCTCTTTGTGGTGTGTTTTATTCATTTTTTTCAGAACGTAACTATTTGCTGATTACAGCGTATGACAAAATAAGTCTGCCAAGGGTTGGGTTGTAACTCAACAATGTCGTCAGTCGAGCCACTCGTCAGTTGAGGTATCACTGAAAGTCCAATTTTAGTTTGTGAACCTTCGTTTTGCTCCACGACATTCTTCTCTGTCGTAATGAGCAAGAGTCTCGCATTCATTTTCAGCGTTAGCATTAGCTTAACCACTTAGCATTGTATCATACTGTGATCATTACAGTATGATGTACAGTAATCCCTCATTTATCGCGGTTAATGGGGACCAAAACCACCCGCGATAAACGAAAATCCGCGATGTAGCGACCAATTAACATATACAGGTAAAAAAAATAAATTATTTATTATTATTTTTTAAAGTCCGCAAACGGTCCGCGAGAAGCTTGCAGTTGTTTTGCGGCTTCTCGCGGACCGTTTGCGGACATTTTGCGGACTTTAAAAAAAAAAAAAAAAAGAATATGTTTGAAAAAAATCCGCGATGCACCGAAGCCGCGACAAACGAACCGCGAAATAGCGAGGGATCACTGTCATACCAAGTGGTTAAGCTAATGCTAACGTGTTTTGCTAATTTATAAAATTCTATCTATTTTCCTTAAATATACTTTCTATCGTGCGTAAAGCATTTGATGACATTTATGGATTTCATTCTGATAAAATTAAGAATTTGCGGTGTCAAGTGTTAATATAGACAATATGATGACATACATACACACAAATACATGTCACCATTTTTTCTTTCATATTTTTGAGAGAAAGACAGAATTCATTGACAGTTTTTAGTTTATATACCTTTTTTTATAGGACCTTTTGTCTTGGAAAAAAAAATTGAGAAGCAGCACCGTCGGTGCACTCTGGTTATTTTTTTTGACCTGCAATTGTGTGCAATGCTGTTTCAATATTATGACGCAGCGCTTTTCACAGACCGGATTCCGAGAAGTGACGCGTGTGAGGCTTACGCGAGTGCACAAGCTGATTTGTCATCATCCTTGTGACAGGCAGAACAAAGGCATTAGCCCGATCCCCAACATGTCCCAGTCTTTTGTTTTACAGTATATACAGTATATATGATAAAACAATTGTGACACCCCCCCCCCCCCCCTCTCCTCCAGCTTTTACTGTAAGTTGATGGAGACACGATTCAAACATTCAAAACATAAATCTCATTTACACACAGGTGTTGGCTCTCTTTCCTGTTCCCCTCACAAATACCGAGGCGGGGCTGTCGAAAGCGTGTTAATTGAAAATGCAAACGCTATGCTATAAATTTCAAGGTCCACTGTGACATTTCCTTCACACGCCCTGACAAGCGTGAAGGTGCATGGGCCCGGCCGGCCGTTGCTGCTTGCCGGCTAGATTTATGTTGCTCTCTTTAAAAAAAAAAAAGACACTATTTGATTGTATATCTGCTTACATTTCCAGAGCGAGGCAACCTAATATCCCCACAAGGGTGAAAAGCAAAACCCAGAAAGAGAGAAAATTGAATATAGTGGAGCCAGCGCTGCTCATCCAGAGCGCGCCGATGACTTTTGGGGATAGAGTGCTGCAACTCTGGTTTTCTCATCCGCCATGTTCTCTCTTTTTTTTTTTTTTAATGGCGAGGATCTTTTCGCGGTAGGCAGAAGTGAGGCCTGACGAGGGCAACAGAACCAAGAGAGAGAAGAACTGAATCTCAGGCTCCCTTTTCTGTGTTGTTTTACTACCCCCTCCCCACCCCTCCAAAAAAAAAAAAAAAAAAAGATTTTTGAATGATTTTTTTTCCTTTTGCTGTCACTTGTTTTGCCCCGGATGCGACTGAATGATATTAACAGATGCCGGTTAAAGATGAATTTTGATTTTCCTGGAATGATGCTTACCACACACGCAGACTTCTGCAAATGACACACACTGTTGCATCACATCAGACGCTCACACACCCTCGCTGTCATCGTGTGTGCTCCCGTTGCGCACCAAACTTGTGTGGGAAATGCAAATATTACAAAACGTCACATCCAAGTAAGGACAAAGCTTACTCGGTAAATATATTCAGCCAAGTATGTTTTTTGCCGTTTCATGACAAAACAAGTATCTGTAATTGATTTTTTTTTTTTTGACCATTTTGCTCCATATTTCTTTCATACATTGGAAGCAAAAAAAAATTTTTTTTTAAATGTCCTGACGTTGTGCATCAACATACAAGCAACCCTGTCACTCAAGCCTTTTCAGTCATCCATTCCGGTACCGGTCCATGGGCCATTTAGTACCTGGCCGCACAGAATGACTAAATACCTTACATTACTTCCGTTTTATTCATTTCGCAATATGTTTTACTTTGAAAAATTACCGGATTGTCTGTTACATCTGTCTACAGCATATCACTCTTGACGCAGGTCAAGGCGCTCTTCTCGGTTACGTGATTATCGCTCAGTCACGTGATTATCGCTAAACTGAAACCCAGGAGCTAGCGAAATGAGTACAAAAACAAACGTCTTTTGACATTTTTTGGGGAAATATAAAAGGCCTAGCCAGGAGACAGAAATATTTCTCATGCACTTTGTATTTACGGTGTATATTATTTTGAAGGCACATCTAAACGTTACCATAGCGACCAGAGAGCGTTGCTGCCAGATAGGACGTTCTTTGAGTCATGATTCGTGTTTATTATTATGTTTAGAAAATACCACAGTTTTCATGCAGGTCATATCATATTATTTGGTTGTGTTTATTTTGTCTTATTTATTCCACACCTTAAATTATTGTCTGACATTAAACCGATCCGTAGGGCAAAAAAGGTTGGGGACAGCTGATCAATACGAAGGGGGTGGGGGGTAGGGGGGTCAGCATGACTCATCAGATATGACCCGAGTCAAGCTAATCGCTCCGAGCACGGGGCAAGAGCTAAGGTGAGCGCCAAGGGCCTAGCGGCGCCTGATGACGCAGTCAGGAAGCATGAAGAGGAACTTGCGGCTTTATATGAAGTGTCGGGGAAGCTAACAGGAAACGATAACCAGGAAGTGGGGACACTTGCTGGCATATGGCAGACAGTGCAAGGAAAAGGACGGTCTGGGGGCGATTCGCTGGAATTTCCTCGTGGCTGGCTGTGGTCGTGTTTGGGTGGCGCTGATGGACTGTGAAGAGAAGACGTGATATTTTTCTTGTGCAAGAAAAACCACTGTTGCATCATCGTGGCTGCACTTCGACCTCTTCGCTTGTAGTCTTGTGGGGGTTTTTTTTGTTTTTGTTTTGGGTTTTTTTGTCACGACCGTTTCACTCAATCCAATGAGGTGGTGGAGAAATCGGTCTGACTGCCCATGGGGGACTGCGCAAAAGTATTTGGCTTGTTGTTTTTAGCAAGGCAAAAATGATCAGATATAGTTTTTTTTGTGTTTTTTTTTTACTCATTTTAAGATGATTTGTCAGTTGGTAAAAGTGGTTGTTTCTCACATTGTGGCGTAATTGAAAAATAAATAAATAAATACAAAAGTAATTCCAATGAATCTAGCTCGCTAGCTAGCTGTCCCACTTGCTAGTTGGTGAGCCAAGCTAGTTGACGATTAGTCAGTTGGCAAAAGTAGCTGTGTCCATTTCACCGCAAACAATATTTTTAAAGATAAAATCATTCCATTATCAATAAAGTTAAGACGGCAAAGCTTTCTTTGATAGCGGGCAGCATTTTGTTAATTTTATCTACAGTAGCTAGCTAGCTAGCTAACAACTCGCTAGTTAGCATTCTAACCCTTCTTAATACCTTTGCTATTTAATTTTAATTAACTATTCATATTTACCATCTCAAAAGTGACTTGTGAAAAGGGGGCGATGAAAACAGCAAAGTTACTGCGATATAACACTGAGGCAATTTTTTTTTTTTTTTTTTTTTTTTAGCGTGTTCAACATTTTTGTTGTCACTGCTTAATTATTGTGTCAGTGTGTCGAGTTTGCCTCCGGTTGTCTGCAGTCAAAAAAAAAAAAAAAGCACACACACACACACAAAGAAGTAGCCCTGTTCTATCTAAGAACGTGTAATTACAGGTTGTTTGACACTACTCCTATCATGGTACACATGTTCACTTCACAAGGTAAAGCCAGTACTTTTAATAAAAGGATTAAAAGATTACCGGTTAATGATGAGCGTGTGTCTAGTCAGGTGGTTTCACAGTGTGCGAGTAGTTTCACTTTATTTTAGCTACCTTGCGGCCACATCTTTCCTGTACGTGTTCACCAATTTTGTGGCCGCAAAACACGATGTGTTATGTAAGAGGAAATCAGCGAATTACGATACGCCGGACTTGGACAACACCAAACAGTTTTCCCGAAAGAATGGCAATTCTCTTCTATTTTTCACCAAAAGGTAGCCTTGATTGAATATCTCACTCGACCTCATGCAACTCTGTTATGCGTATGATCAGAAGCAGATTATTCTTGATTTTTTTTTTCTTAACTTATTCACAAAAGTAAATCTGTTCTCTTCATTGCCAAGATGTTATTTCACCTTCACAGCCAGGATTTATTGACACCTTCTGTGGTCATGAATGACAATATTTTCTGTCTACCAATTAGTATTTTGTGCAAAGCTCATACCCAATTAATGGCCCCCAAATGTTGTGCATACATTCAAACTACTTTTGAGGCCACAAATTTGCAATTTCCCCCCCGCCCATGTGACAGAAGAAACAAATGGAACTTTTGCCCACAAATGCAATTTTCTTCATCGGCTGTTTGCCCGAGTCAACCAAGATCGTCATCACAAGCTGGCTAGCGTGCACACAACTTGCAGTCAGTTAGTCAACCAGCAAGCCAACTAGTCAAGCAGTCAGTCTGAGATCGGGGGCTGTCGACCCCCACCACCACCACCACCACCACCACCTTTGTCTGTACACCTTTGTCTGTACAGAGAAGGCCCCAGACACAACAGTGGCCGGCCCCTGGCCCCTCACAATGGCCCTCCACACAAAGGCCCACACACTGGGACAATGGGGCCTAGCTCAGGATGGGGGGGTGGCTGGCTTGAACTGAGGTTACCCACCTGCACACTTCGGGACCGGACCCCAACTCGCGACCCCACCTCACAACACGCCCATGCACAAAACACTCGGCGGCTGCAGGTGGCTCCCTGCGGTTGGCTCACAGGAAGCAGGGGGAGACGACCGAGGACGCAGGTGGCGTGTCTTCCAAGTGGGCCACTTGGTCAACCGCAGCAAAGTTTCTGCAACAGAGGGGGCGGGGAAACAAAGTAGAAAAGAAAATCAGAAACGTTTCAATATTGTGTATTCATTTTTTTTTTACGCATGATTGAAATGCCGTGCCATCTGACAAACGGAACACAAAATGTGAGCCGCGTTCCTCCATTCATACGCACGCACACACATTGGAACAAATGTGTCTTTCCGTGCAGTCACACAGACAAATCGTAATTTGAATGAAGTCGGGATGTTGTGTTAAAACACAAATAGAAACAGGCTACAATGATTTACAAAATTCCTTTCAACCCATGTTCAGCTGAATGCACAACAAGAAAAAAAAATATTTAAAATTCAAACTCATGAATAGTGTCGGTGTTTGGCGGCAAATATTCTTATTTTGAAATTTGAAAATACTTCCTTAATTTCTACAAAAGAAAGCTAAGACAAAGTCATGTTGGAGGAATCGATTCACATTCTTGCCTGAAGTACAAATTTAGTTGCTTGACAGTCAGGGGTCTCCGTCGTCACGTTTTGCACTTCAGAATGCGCCACACGATTGCAATAGAAGACGGGTCTGGACTGCTGGCAGGCCAGTTTAGTATTCAGTCTTACTACGAAGCCGCACTGTTGGAACACGTGTCGAATGTGGCCTGGCAACAATCCGGATGGTCCTTTTCCTCTTTGGCCTAGACGACAGGACGATTTTCGGAAAACAATTCGAAAACGTGGACTCGTCAGACCACATTGCACTTTTTCCACTTTGCATCAGCCCAGGGAAGCTGGCAGCATTAAAAAAAAAAAAAACATCATTCACAAAATATATTTGTGGTGTAATTAATTGAAAATAGGCTTGAAGAGGGTTTGTAACATTTATTTTGGTTTTATTGATGTTTTACACAACGTCCCAATTTGTTGGAATTGGGAGCTTTAGCTACACGATGGCAACACGCGTGTTGGGGAAAATATATTGTGCACGTTGGTGCTTTTGGCATTCACATTTTTTCCGTTTGCTGTGATAAGTGCGGACAATGTTACCGGTTGAAGAAGAGCGGTCTGCTCGCTACTCGCCTTTGGATTGGACCGACAGCCTGTCAATCAATCTGGTCCTCTCCTCCAAGTTGAACCTTGAGCAAATGAAAAACAGAAAACAAAAACAACCCAAGTGCATTTTGGAGAGAGAAAAAAGAAAAAGCCACAAGTGTAATTGGATTCAATTTTAACTGTTTTAATTGATTGCAACACATTTTATGTCCACACATTACAAAAAAACAAAACAATGCACATCAAAATATCTTATTAGGCTCAGTTTGCAACCTTGTTGATAAGAAGGGGGGGAAAAAAACTACCACAAATATGGTTTTAAAAAATAATACAATTATAATAATAAAGTAAATGCCACTTTGGATAACCGTGAATCAATTTTTTTTTTATATTCTACATAAAAAATAAAAAAAACTTGACATAAATAAGTTAGTATAATTTCTGTGTTTTGTTTTTTTTGTTTTTTTTCCAATTTTTTTTTTACAAAATAATGTACAAAGAAAATATTTACACAAAAATACACAGGCAATAGTGACTGCATTTCTGAGACGAGCTGGTGTTCCTCCGTCTGGTCCAGTTTGACACTGGGGTTGGAACATTAGGCCCAAAAAAAAAAAAAAAAAAGCTTCTAGATGCCAACATCAGCATCCTCAGCAGGCTAAACACAAATTTTGCAATGCAGATTTAGTTCAAGGTTATCACAAAGTCAAACTATGTGAAGTCAAAAAAAAAAAAAAAGCACTTGGCGGCCAACGGTTTGGTCTTGTAAGAACATTCAAATCAGGATTAAGGCAGGTGACTTCACGAAGAGGAGGACGAACACGCATGCCCTACGACCCTTTTCGCACCAATCTTGAATTTTTTTTTTTTCTTCTTCTTCTTTTCTTCAAAAAAGTACCTCAACTCCATCGCACTGTTTGAATAAAGGCTGAGGTGTGCAAGGAACACAAAAAGGAAATCAGATTCTGAGAAACTTTAAAATAATAATAATAATAATAATAATAACAAAAAAATAATTAAAAAATCCTCCATCAGAAGTATTAGGGCCATTTAAATAAGAACTTTGCAATCCTATGAAGGGAACAGACAATAGTCACAACATTTGTACCGTTCTTCACTGACAAGTTTGGAAGTGTGAAGATACACTGTCGAGAAACTGAAGCGATTTTTTTTTCTCTCTCTCTCACACACACACACACATACACACACACACACTCTTATTTTATTTTTTTTTAACTGTGTCAAAGTCAAAACTGCCTTTCAGTAAATAAAACAGCATTTTGGAAATCAAACTACACTGCAATTCTTCACGTCAAATCAAAATTCACACCTTTTCTTTTTTAATTATATATATATATATATATATATATATATATATATATATAAAAAATGATTTTCAAATCACGCTGTTGTCTTATGTGCTACATATGGAGAGAAATTATAATTTATATACACACACAGGTAGTACACAAAAAAAAAAAAAGGAGCAAAGGAACAGAACTCAAACCTAATTGCACAATGCTACATCGACTGCTTTTCAGAGGCAGTAACTTTAAACAAAAACAAAAAATTTTCATTTTGAGTGCCACAACTTTGTTTTTTTTAGTGTTTTTCTGAATCAGTGCTTCAACAGCGTCCTCGGAGAGAGCTGATATGTTTCTCATGATGTGTGTACTTCCTCTTCTTCCAAAATGAAGACAAAAAAAAAAACTAAAGAAGGCGACTGACATACACAGAGGAAATGCATCTTCAACTCTGTGGAAGAAAAAAAAAAAAAAAAAAAGCGGGAGTTATTCAGATGAGACTCGGGACATTCCTAAAACAATGACATAAGCAAATTGTAGACCGAACTGTATAAATCTAAATCACAAAAAAAAGCATGCAACCTCAATAAAACGGAAAAATTATTCGCCACTTTTCGTCTGTAAAAAACGTGGTTTTCATCGACAGATCAAAAGTGGCTGCGCTATCGAAACAGCCATGGTGCGTCAGTATTTGAAGTACGACAAAGGTGTGAAAAGAAACCCTAAAAATGAGAGTTAAAGTTCTCCCTGTGGCAAAACACGCAAATTATGAGGTTGTCCGCTTGTGATTTGGAACGAAGCACACAAACAAATTACCAAAAAAAAAAAAAATCTAAATAGAAATGCAAGCATTCCATATAAAAAGGCAAAACATCTAATGACCTCCGGGAGAATTGCACCGATGTACTTTTTGAACACCAAAATGTTGAACAGATCAAATTAAAACGGCTCTCGAGCGCGACACACCATGCAAATGAAATGGCACCTTCCCCCCCAAAAATGACAACTATTCAATACAGTTCGAATCGGAACAAGAGCAAACACTACTTTGCGTGCCAAAAGCTGCACTCTGAATAATAAAATCCCCGTCAATTAGTCGTCAAGCTCCCCGACGCGCAAACCAGGAGATGGCTGGGTTACAAACATCTTCAAAATAGTGCAAAGAGCATGCGTGGGAACATAGTAAAAAAAAAAGTTTTTTAAAGTAAACATTTATATCTATTAGACTCACTTAACTCTCAAACAGCGCCCCAAAAACGTGTTCGTTTGGAGTTGAAGCACACAGAGGCGTCGACAGATGTGCACGCACAGAACCCCCCCCCCCCCAGGCGTGCACGCGCATGAGGGTAGTGGCTGCTGACGTGTTACTACTACTACTACGACCACTACTACTACTACGACTACCACGCTCGACGCCCGCACGCCAGTTGTTTACAACTTCACCAACCAGGTGCAGTGGGGGGGGGGGGGGGGGGGGAATCATAAAAATGTTTTTTAAAAAATAAAATAAAGAGTCCGCGCCCCTGACACACGCGCACACACCTGTGCGCGGGCGTTCGTGGACGCGTAAGCACCACGACAAGATATATAACGAGCACTTGCGTCATGCGAACGTTTGAAAATTCACACACGACGTAAACTACACCGAATTTTCATTTGAGATTTTTTGGTGATCATTAAAGTACTGCGACACGTGATTTTCACCTCTGTGAATGCTATTTCAGTAGGAATATTTATTTGAAGCTTTTACTACTATTATAATGGCAGTAGCAGTGAAGGGAATCTCTTCCCTCTAAAACAATTTAAAAATTTTTTTTTGAAGAGTGCAACACTGGTGGGTGCGCCTTTGAATCAAAAAGAAATCCTCACCGCGCGTCTCACGTTTGCCTCCCCGGGCTTCCACTCCTCTTTCTGGGCGTGTGTTCGGCGGAGCGACTCCGGTTCGGATACTCAGCCGGGCTGCTGTGCGACCTCTTACTTTGGGTTGAGGGCTCTGGGAAAATCATTAAAATGTGTCAAAAAAAAAAAAAAAGAAAGGAAAAAAAAATGGGGCGGACAAAATGTGGAGTAGTCCGGTCGGGGATTAAGTACCGTGACAGGCAGGTCTCTTCCTCAAAGCGGTGCAGTGCTCCGGGCACGACGTCGTCCCACCGGCTCGCTCTTCCGCGGGCTCGCCGACAACACAGCGGTGGTTCCCGTTTACATCCAAACGGCTATTCCCCGAACTCCTTCGCTCCAGCCGCGTATAGAAGTCCGGCACATCGCGACAGTCCACCAGTTTCCAGCGGAGCCCGGCGTCGTTTTCCAGCGGGCTGTGCGAGGCGAAGTCGAAGCTCCACTTGGCGACGGCGGCCTCCTCGAGCTCCCGCAGGTGTCCCTTTAAATCCCGACGGAGCTCGTCGTGGTCCACCGAGCCGAAGAGGATCCGGCAGGCTGACGGTTTCGGGTGCTCCGACAAGCGCGGCTCGCTCCGCTCCAACGTCGGGCTGCCGCTGGAAAGTCGAACATCGGACATCTTTTTTTTTTTTTTAATGTTTTGTTGTTTTCTGTTTTAATCCCCCACCCCGCTCCGCTCCACCACGGAGAAAGACCCACGAAAACAACCGGGAGCGTCCACTTTTTTTCGGGGTGAACGAAAACAATTCTGCGCTGGTTAGGATCTTCCCAAAAAAAATAGTCAAACGCGACGTAGGGTAAAGATGGGGAAAACCCGTTCACGCCATTAAAACGTCAACCGCTTTAGCTCGCCTCGCTTTCGTCAATTCCCAACCGCTCCTTGTCACTTTAAATCCGCTGGAGGGGGGAAAAAAACAAAACAAACAACAAAAAAACAGAGGACGAGAGCGAACACATGAGCTTCTCCGAAGCCAATATGGCGATTGAGTCGACGTACTTTAGAGTTTGAGAGCTTGACTGCAGAGTCGAAAGGGAGGGGCGGGGACAACAATGATTGACACGCAGGCGCTGTTTAAATAGAAAGGCCATTTCTCATTGGCCCAAAGCGTTTGAAGCCCACCCACTTCTGTTAAGGTAGCTCACGCAAGATGAGTGGGAGGGACCAAACAACCACCTTTTTTTGTTTTGCTCAATGTTACACGCACTCATAAAAAACACGTTGGTATGTGACGTCACAAAGAATTGATCATTTTCAGCACGTTTGGCGTGGACAAGTTACTTGACGTCTATCCGTGGCTGCAGTCTTAATAAACGCATTTTTGACACGTATTTATCCCCCTCCCAAATAAATACATAAATTATGAGCGATTTATTTATTTTTACATCCACCTTAAAAAAAATGACAAGTCAGATAGAGTACTTCCTGTCCAGGTTGATGTCCCTCCTTGGACACAACACACTTTCACAATTGTTTGTTTTCTCTTAAAGTGGTTCTAAAACGTTTTACAAGTACAATACCACCTCAAAAAATACTAAGCTCTCCCAATACCACCATCATGAAAAGTGTCTTCATTTTTGTAAGACATTATGGCATTGAGTACACTTGAAGAACGTAAGATTTACCCCAATAATGATTCAATTTGTATGCACATAAATTAAATGAAAAATCAAACTAAATGAGTGTTGGAAGACATCCAATGCAAATGAATTGTGCTTGAAAGTTAAATAAAACTGAACTCCACTTCACAAATGTACGGTTTTGGATTAATTTAATTATTAATATTTAATTTGAGCCTCATGCACACTTTGAACATTAATTTCAGTACCACGAATCGTACACATCCCATATTTTTACAATTACTCTCTGTGACATTGTAGAGATGGATTTGGGATTTTCTTGAGCTAGGTTCGGGAAGTACTATCCATTTTCCTCAAAGAGCAATAGGTAAAAAAAAAAAAAAAATCATAAGGGCCTAAAGAGTACGAATTAATACGATCCTTATGTGAGGCATTATACTATTTGTGATTTTCTAATACAGCCACTTATTTTGGTCACATGCATTTCAAAGTATTGAAGAAAAACGGTTCAAGAGTAACGAAAGGTGTTAGCGCCCCCCCCCCCCCGCCCCAAATGAGACCATTTAATTTAGAATGAATGAGCTCATCAACCTGTTCCAGTCTGCCGCCACCATTTCGTTAAGGGTAATGTCTCCCCCTGCTGTTCATCTCTCGGCACTTCTAGCGGCAGTTTAAAAATGAGCAGGCGAGAGGCAACATTTAAATAAAATCCATTTAATTACCATAGTACTCTGTACAATATTTATATGCAAAAAAAAATTTTTTTTTTTTAAAAAAAAGGAAAAGCCACGTCCACACACCTTTCAAAGACCGAGCCATTTGATAATATAAAAGTTTCTTTTGCCCACTCGGACCAGCGTGAGTCCGTTGGCCAGGATGTGGAGCTTGGGGATCAGCACCTGCTCCGGGTTGTCAGTCCGCTTGTGGTTGAGCCACACGGCCCCGTCCGAAACCATCCGATACCTGCACACACAAGAAGTCCGTCAAATATAAAGCATTCAAGTCGCCGTCTCAATTACGACGGCGCGATGGCGTGACAGTCAAGAGATGGCTGACGTTCGAGGGTTGAAATGAGTGCCTTTGTGAACAGAGTGTGGCGAAGAACCTGCCTGACGCCACACGCTCAG
Organism: Hippocampus abdominalis; assembly: GCA_018466805.1. Taxonomy (NCBI): domain Eukaryota; kingdom Metazoa; phylum Chordata; class Actinopteri; order Syngnathiformes; family Syngnathidae; genus Hippocampus; species Hippocampus abdominalis. Next base: position 3,236,726 of record CM031697.1, on the reverse strand, counting down.
GCGCTGACAATGTTCTAAGTATATATAATTAGCGCGGTCTCCAATGTGTAATGACTGTTTTGGTGGTTGCAGCCAGCGTCGTGATGGCTTTGATTATCCTTCTGGGTCACGGAAAAAAAAGCAAAAAAAAAAAAAAGCGTAAGCTCCAAAAACATGGCCGACCCTCGGAAATGCAACCAATACAACCGGTACGCGATTGAGCGAGAGAAAAGATGTTCGTGATTATTGGGGGGGGGGGGGGAAAAATGAATAAACAGCAACACTTTACAAAGCATTCAATTCATCTTTATAACCGTTTTAAAAAAAATGTTCTAACTCATTCACTCCCAAAGACGTTTTTAAACGTCTTTTCAGACTTGGTCCAGAATCGGCTGGTACTGAATGATGTTAATATGCCATGCATGGGGGGGGGGGGGAGGGAAGGGGTTGAGAGTCTACTCGAAGAAAGCTTTTTTTTTTTAACTTTAGAAAAATTTGATTTTATTTATTTATTTATTTTTATTTAATTTTTTTACTTGTTCAAATTTGACCCACAACAGAAAAGGAGGCTGAACATTTACCAGAAAAAAAAATCTATTCAAGCGCAACGCGCGCGCGCGCGTGTGTGTGTGTGTGTGTGTGTGTATACCCACCCTTTGGGACCCTCCGGGATGGCATTGACGCTGCGGCACGCGTCGATGACGGTGGTCCCCGGCTCCAGCAGCTGTTCATGGAAGGGAGCCTCTCGGAAGAGCTCCTGCAGCTCCAAGTCGCTCATCTCCTCCAGCGCCCGCACGCTGCTGTGGTACAGAGTGTCGGTGCATCTGCGGGAAACAGCAGGTTTTTTTTTTTAACAACTTCAAGAAGCATCGACTCGGGCCACAATTTTGCTCCCTTCGCTAACTGTGGCAAACGCTCGTCGCTCAGTGAGATCGGGAAGCTTTAGAAGAAAAAAAAAAAAAAATCGGTGCAGGTCTCTATTTACGAGTGTGAGATTTTTTTTTTTTTTTTTTTGTGCTTCTGCTTAGGTGGGAAGCAGGAAGCCTGTGCAGCCACTTCCCTTGTCTGGCTTTATTTGACACTCATAATGCCAAACAAAAAACTATTGGAGGTCTTGAGAACTCATTTTTATTCTTTGGCTTTTGACTCAGCATGAGACTTGATTTTTCGTTTTTATTGTTTTGGGGCTTTCCACTCTCTTTGTTATGAATTTATTGTTTTATTGTTTGTGGTATGATTTAAAAAAAAAAAGTTTTTTGCTCAATAAATACAGTTGAGGTAACGGGAGTTGGCCTGCTTCGAATTTTCATGCTCTAAATACAGCGCAATAGGAAAAGGCTTGTGAACCTCTTGGCACTCTCGAGGCCCTCCTTCCCGTGTACCAGCTTCGTCACCTCGGCTGCCAGTCGTTTATGCGCCAGCCGTTTGCCAGGATCCGCTCGCTGCTGCGTCATCAGGCTCTCCACCTCGGCCAGTGGCAGAAAGGTGAACAGCTTCAGGTACCTTCCAGGCAATAAAGACGAGTCCGATATAAACACTCTACTTGGCAGACGTGAGATTTTGCGGCGCCCACCCTTCCACGCTGGCGTCAGGCTGCCGGAGGAAAAACTGGTAGAGCTCGAAGGGGGACGTCCTGTCGCGGTTGAGCCACACGGCGTTGCCCGCCGTCTTGCCCAGCTTGTCGCCCGTCGTGCTGGTGACCAGCGGGAGGGTGAGGCCGTACACCTCCTCCCCGCTCACTCTGTTGGGAAGCACAAGTAAAAAGCGCTACACAAACTTATCCGCGTGGCTGAGATAAGTCTGAACGTCCACTTAAGTGTTTCGGGATCGTAGTTTGTATATAGGGGCTATTTACTTGTTAATGAAGTCGTGGCCGGACATGAGGTTGCCCAGCTGGTCGGTGCCCCCCAGTTGGATCTTGCAGCCGTATATTTGGTTCAGGTGGTAGAAGTCGTAGGCCTGGAACGCCTGGTAAGTGAACTCGGTCAGGCTCATCCCCTCAGAGCTACGCAGTCTGGACTGGACGCTGTGGCGGCTCAGCATGGTACCCATGCGGAAGTGTCTGCCGGACTCCGCCAGGAACCCCACCACGTTCCAGTCTTTGTACCAGCTCAAGTTGTTCAGTACCGTCACGGTTCCCGGCGTCTTGGAGCCGTCGTGGAAGTGCAGCTCGTGGTTGGTGAAAATCCTGTGGATGCTCTCGCGGATGCCGCGCGTGTTCTCCTCCACGGCGTCCGCGGACAGCCGCTCCCGCTCGTTCGTTTTTCCGCTCGGGTCGCCGATTTGCGCCGTGGCCCCGCCGAGGACGGCGATCACATGGTGACCGGCGCTTCGGAAGTGCAGCAGGCCGATGAGGGCGAGCAGGTTGCCGACGTGAAGGCTGTCCGCCGTGGGGTCAAAGCCGCAGTACACGGTCTGAGCGCAGGACTGTAGCAGGCGAGGGAGTCTGTCATGCGCCGCGTCATCCGGGAAAGAGTCCTTCACAATTCCGCGTTTATTAAGACCGTGTAGTAGTCCATTACATACAGACACCGAACGGTGAAATTTGCATTTTAGTGCAAAGCTTGCAGTTTGTGGAACGAAGGACCGGTGTCGGAAAACTCGGGCCATGGACGCCGCCATGTTGCTTACGCGAGACCGGAAAAGGGAGGATTCTAAGTGGTGGCTATTTAGAAGAGCGAGCGCCTTCTAGTGCAGCGGAAGCGCAACTGCACACTACACTTCAATGCTGGAGAGCGCCACAATTTTATTTCTTCGTGATTTTATTCGTAAATAAAAGTGCAAGTTGGACATAAAAGTGCAAGTTGGACTTTCTTTCAGCAACTATTTTTACTATCAATGTGATGCAATGTAATGTATTTTCAGATGGAATCAAAGTGCACAAAAAATCATTTTGAATGTTTTTTTATTTTATTTTTGAAATCCATTCAATGTCAGGTTATTGTGTCATTTCAATGACGAGCTTTACATTCCTCATACACATTTACAGTATCATGTAACAATTTAACAAGCCACAATTCATAAAGACATCACATCCTTGTTGTGCCTCTGCCTTCGCCATAAAAGCAAGCTAACAAAAACAATCATACCAGTTTATTCCTATGACAACTGCAACCAAAAGTAGCATTTCGTCAGAAATTAGGGAAGAGAGACAACAAAAAAAAGGTTATGTGAATCAGTACGGTTGGCAGAATACTATAGTTGATAGTGAAGAGTTAGAAAATGAAGAACAGTACGTCTAATGTCTCCTGAGTACAAAGGAACACTATGTTTCCTTGATTTCTTTAAAAAAAAAAAAAAATCCCTTTCAACACACGTACACAAAAACATTCCTACATGAAGAAGACAAGTCACATTTTCCTCTTTTGGGCCTAATTGGTGAACATGACATTATTTTCAACCTCTTCTTAAAGTTGTGATTCTTCACTGTGTATCATCCAAAACTATAACGCCATTTCCTGTCTAGTCGTACCTGTTGAGTCACACGTGCAAACCCAAATGTGTACACCCGGTGTAATCTCAATCGTTATATTTGTTTGCGCACACGGTGAGGCACAGTCTTTAAAAATAATAGACATTTCCTCAAATGGTGTGGAAGGACTGGAGGTAGGCCGCAGAGGACACGTGCGCATTGCAGAAACAAATCTTTCCGTGAGTGGAGGAGGCCACAATGCATTATAGAATATACTTTATATAACTCATTTATTTCCAGCCCCGTTGAAATGGATCTTTGACGTCTATTGCCGTCAATGGCAGTGAAGTGAATGAGTTCAATATAAATATAGCGTCACAATTTTGCAGTTTTTTTTTTTTTGAAACGAGGTATTTCCTGAAACAATAAAAAATATATATTTGATTAAAAAATATATATTACAAAAAAGGTATAGTAGCCCTAATAGATGCCTGCTCTCTGTGCTGTTGAGTAAACAAACAGCAGAAGATGAGGAAATGGAACGTTAGTAACCTACTCATGGCTTGTTTGGTGAGATACGAGAAGCCCGGGATAGCAGCGGGTCGGAGGCGACAATAGCATCACGTCAGTAGGAAATTATATGCACTATTAGAGTCATAAAGGGACAAAACCTAATTAAAACACAATTTGTCCTCCTCACCCCCCCAAAAAAAAAGAAAAAACTCAAACTCCCCCCAAATATATGCCAATTAAGAGGGCACGACTGCAATCAAGTTCGATGTTAAACGCAGAAGTGATTGTTGCTCAACGTGTTAGCATACATACAAATATTCTTCTGATCATCATATGACCTGAGAAAATGTGATCAAAGTGTAGATGCTCCAATGCAGAGAGAGAGGGGGGTGGGGTGGGGGTGGGGGGGTGGGGGGGCAAAACCCATAACCAATCACGAGTCCTCATATGACACCAACTGAAAGAATGAACGAGCACACGGTTGCAGCTTTGGCGGCTCTCAATCTAAAAAGCGGCAAAAAACACATCGGAATGTCTCCGGGAATCGATGGCTATTCAAATGAGCCATAGTCTCTTTGTTTGAGCTCAAAGAACCGGAATTATTCGCACATACCGCACATACACACACGAAGTACAAAAAAAGCCCGTGACTGTATTTGCTGTACATACTTTTCTAACGTAAATTATTTACCACACAAAAGTGTACCAAAGTGGATTCGCATTTGTACCTTTGTAGAGAGTGTCAATGGCAACACTGCAAACCCTGCGCACGTGTTCCCAACGCAAAGATTTGAACAGATTTAACTGAATTGTTTTTTTTTTGGGGCGGGGGGAGATAAAGAAAAAGCTGTCAGACTACAAAAAAAACAAACTCCAAAACTGCAAGAATACAAAAGCCTATCCGCTCGACATGAAGTCAGGATGACATCGGATAAGACTTGACTCTCTTCTGAAAGTCCTCCACCCGATTAGGCAGATATTTGTCACCTTGTTATACAAAAAAAAGTGTACAAAACAGCCCTGAATGCTAACCAAATGTACATGTTAACCAGGCCCAAAAACAATTACAAAATATATTTTATTGATCAGATTTTGGAAATAAAACAAGTGATAACTACTGCAATTCTGCCCCCCCCCCTCCCCTCACCCATCCTCGTTAGCTGCGATATGGCGAAGCGCTTAAACAGTACGCAGTACCTGTGCATGTGCTTTATGAAGAATCCAGTATAAAAGACAAAAAAAAAACCAACAAAAAAAAGCATATCCCTTTAAATGTCACAGACCTGCTTGTGTGCACCGATGTGGTCGGATACTCCAGTACAATGTTAAAAAAAAAAACACATTCCAGATGGATATTGCTCAAGTGAGGTTAGTCATACATTCAGTGGCTATATAAAGTCTTCACGCCCCTCTTCAAATGGCAACGTTTTGTGACAATGAACCATTTCTAAACTTTTGCCCACTAGTCATGTGACTTCTAACCCGTAGACCCCCCCCCAAAAAAAAAAAATCAGGAAAAGCCTTCTAGAACAGCTGAACTTTATTTAGGGTTAGTCATTGGCACTTTAAATGCTGGTAGATTTGCGCTGACTCCCATTTTAACCCTTTTTAAAAGGGTGTGCACACTTCTGCAACCATGTTATTTATTACTTTTTTTTTTTTTTTTTTTTGAACAGGGGTGTGCAGACTTTTTACATCCACTGTTCATTCACAGAGATAGAAATATGAAATGAGTACATGAGAGCAAGACATTACATCCAAATACGCCTTTCGCCGTCATGGATGCCACTGCAAAAAGATTATGGCTTTAGATCACTAAAATCTACATTCTGATGGAGTGACAGTTCACTCTTCCTCATTTTCGGGTGTTTCAGAGAGCGGGGCTGCCATCAAAGCTGTCCCCAGAAAGTCTTTTTTTTTTTTTTTTTTAAATCCATCAACGGTGGAGTGAAGCGTGCCCAGAGTCCAACCTCCCCCCCCCCCCCCCGCCCCCCGGCTGATCATCAGCGGCTTGAGCCAAAGTTTCCACCAAGGAGTGCAGTTTAGTTCCATCCGTGAGGATGATTACCGTTTGGCGCGGTTCGGTACACCCTGAGCTGAAGGATGACATCATCAGTGCGAGCCGCCAAAAACAAAAAGGAGGAAGGGCGCAATGTAAACAAGCGACATCACATGATGGTGACGGCTATTTGTTCTTCTTAGCATGTGACTTTTGTCTTTGTCGCTGTTGAGCAAGTCGAGAGACGTGATCGACTAAAAAAAAAAAAAGTGCAAAATAAATAATTTAGGAGTTTGGGTGCATAGAGTCGTAATTTTTGGGGAGAATAAATAATATATTTTTGTATTGTTAATGATGATGATAAAATTGTATATCAACAGATGGAAGTGTGTCAGGGACCAACCATGAGTTACCGCAACCTCAGAAAAGTTGCCAAAACGTGGGCCGGTATTGAAAAAAAAAACCTCATGATTCATAATGACATGTTCTGAAACTGAAGTCATATCATTTTGTAATTTGATGAAAAAAAAATGACAAAAAATAATCAGAATTTTTCGAGAATCCAGAGACTATAAAGTGATTTACGTGGAAAAAAATATATAATTTATGGTCCCAACAACTCACATTTGTGGGAAAACAACAATTAGATGAGAATAAATTCATAATTGTGGAAAGATGAAAATAAGTGGATATGATTTTTTTTTAGATGCAGACATAATTTTGAGAGATTTTTTTGGGGTCATTTTTTGTGAGGGAAAAATAAAGGAAGAATAAAAGAGTCTGACGCAAATCAAGTTATTAGTTCACGAGGAGAAAAACCTTGAGAATTTGTTTTTTTTGTCATGACAAATTGGAATCTAACAGACGAGTTATTCAGAACTTTCAGCCACCAATTTTTTTTGGAGTGGAGGGGAATTGACTTTTTTTTTTTTTTTTTCAAAAGAAGCAAAACAAAAAATCTCGACTTGAAAAAAGTCGAGATTTTACCGTTTGGTTGTTTTGAGTCTGTGTTTGCAAAGCTTAGTAGAACCTTTTGAGGTCCATGCTTCTCAGGCTAACTCTTGCCTCACTTAAGCGTTGGGGTACGGTGGCCCTCGAGGCTCAAAAGGGTTCAATTACCAGCTAGCGGGAGTGCAACTTCTACATACGGGTACCTAACTAAAAATGCGCCGCTTGGTGGAAACAAAGCTTAATATTAGCGAGCAGAAGTTGAAAGTAGCCCTTGCTGCATTGAGGAGAGGGTTCACCGGGGATGGGGGATGGGGGGGTCACATTAAGAGGAAAACCCCCCAAAAAGGACGGGACGATGGGCCACGCTGTTCAATACATGTCTCTGTAGATCTCCTGCAGGAGCGGATGCAGCGACGTATCCTCCGTCTTCTTGATCTCCTGCACCAGCTGCGCGTGCTCGGTGACCAGCTGCCGCAAGTCGGCCAGCTTCTGCAGAAGCTTGGGGAAGAGGAAGGCGTCGTCCGGGTGGTTGGCCAGCAGGTGGAGCCGCAGGATTTGCACGATGCTCTCCTGCATACGCTCGATGTGGCTCACGTTCACCAGGCCGGGCCGGTCTGCGTGGGGTGAAAAGTGTTAGAGCAGGACTGAAAATTTTGTTTTGGAGAACATGTGAGATGACATTTCATGGAAAAAAAAAAAGGTTAAGGTCACGTCATCTACAAAGACAATTTCAAGGTCAAATTATAGGTCAAAAGGTCAAGTGACTAAAATAGTCCTCAATCTTCTCAACGATTGCAGATTCTGGATCCCTTTTGAATTCCCTTTAAAAACAATCCATGTTTTTGGTGAAGATTCAAAAGAAGGCGCCCACGCCCCCTTTTTTGCCAAACTAATTAAAATTGGGCAGGCCGTAGCTCATAAACCCCTGCTCAGATTGACCTAAAATTTGATATTTCGTGTTGTGCCATCACTATCAAAAAGTACAGCAAGTTTGATTTAAACGTAAAATCCTGCGAGGTTAAAATCAGATTTTTGGGGGTGGGGGGGATTTGGCATGGAATGACCCTAATATGGGAAAACCAAATGATGATAATTGTCTTGACTTTAAGATGAAAATGAGGCTTAAGATCTGCAAATAAGTCATTTTAGGAGAAAATAATTGAAATTTTGGGGAAAAAGCAAAGAGTAATTTTTAGAGAAAAAATTTTAGGACAAAAAAAAGTATTAAAAAAAAACAGTCACAATTAAAACTGAACTGAAAGAGGCTGTATTTTCTTTGGGAGGAAAAATGTTATCAAGAGAACAAAGTTGACAAGGGTTGTAATTTATTTCTGGAAAAACACAATTTTCAGAGGGGAAAAATGACTTGTGGATTAAGAAAAATGTTGTCATTTACAATTAAAGTCTCATTCTTGTTGCGAGACTTTTTTTTCCAGGTCCCATTTAAGCTAAAGGCTACAAAATATTGTTGTTGTTTTTTTCTCTCTCCGTTTACCTCCGCAGCAGATGATGGCGGCCACAAAGAGCGCCAGGTCGCTGTCGTCCAGCTCCAGGGCGTTAAACTTGGTGGCAAACTGGAACTTGGGCTCCATCATGTCGCTGAAGGGCCGCCGCAGGCTCTTGAGGAACTCGCGCGTGATGAAGCCCGAACCGTACGCCACCAGCAAGCCGTCCTTGTTCATGCACGAGGCCAGCATGGCGAAGAGGGCCTCGTAGACGCCGTACTTCAACAGAGTCACCTGATCGTTGAGGTCCAGGCAAGAGAAGCCCGGCACCGACTTGGCGAATTCCGTCAGCTCGGTCACCGTTTCCACCGAGGTGCACTGGCAGCAGTGGAAGAGGCGCACTTCGGCCTCGCGGTCCATCAGGACCCCCGCCGAGCCCACCATCTTGGCCGCCACGGTCTGCTCCGCCAGCTGCAGCGTGTCCATGTCGTGGATGACCAAAGGCTGCCCCCCCCCAAAGGAGCACAAACACACATCAGCAATCGCGTCAGGGTGAGAAGCTCAGACGGGGATTTCACTCATGTATGTTGTCATTTTATGACACTTCTTGTCATTTGCCGTGAGCAACCCGGTGAAACGTATCATCCGCAAAAAGTGAGGGAACACTACTCTGTAACTGAAATAGAATACAGTATGATAAAATAATATCCATCCATCCATCCATTTTCTGATCCGCTTTATCCTCACAAGGGGTCACGGGGGGTGCTGGAGCCTATCCCAGCTGTCTTCGGGCAGTAGAAGGGGGACACCTTGAACCGGTTGCCAACCAATCGCAGGGCACACAGAGACGAACAACCATCCACGCTCACACTCACATCTCGGGACAATTTTTGAGTGTTCAATCAGCCTGCCATGCATTGTTTTGGGAAGGTGGGAGGAAACCGGAATACCCAGAGAAAACCCACACGGACCCGGGGAGAACATGCAAACTCCACACGGGGAAGTTATAGCTGGAATTGAACCCGGTACCTCTTCACTGTGAGGTCGACGCGCTAACCACTGGATCACCGGGCCTCCATAAAATAATATAATTATTAAAATATTTGGCCAAAAAAAACACTAGCTATCATTGCCAAATAAACCACCAAAATATAAAGCCTCAAAATTTCATTGCAGCCATAAAATTGTAATTTTATTGTATTTTTTTTTTGTCTTGATTTTTACACAAAGAACGTTTTCATTGTACGTAGAAAAAAAGTTGATAAAAGTGCGATAAAAAGTCAAAATTTTACAAACAAAACGTGTATTTAACCCTCATGCAGTATTTTTAAGCGGCTGCATGAAGGGTATTACGTCCCAAAAATGTCCCTCCCAATGTGCCCCACCACTTTCACCCCTCACAGTGGGAATTGGCCAAGACATCGATATACATCCTATGCAACATTTCAGCTTCGTGGAGTTATACTGTTTTGTCTGTGGTGTCCATTTGTCCAACAGTCCAAAATCATCCAAAGTGTTGTCCAATTGGGATAATTACTGCATTTTCAATTTTTATCCATTTTAGACATGAACCATTTGGGAGGTGCTGTACAATGTTCACATCATAACGTGACGGTGAGAGGAGCCGTCACGTTGATCACACGCCGTGGACGTTGACCGTCGAAAAGACATTTTGAGTGACACCCTTTTAGTGTGGATTATGTCGAGTTTGCAGTTATTTTCGGGAAACAACTCTGTGACGATAGAATGTCGAGTGTGCAACATAAATCCATGAAAAACATGCTTGCCAATGTGACCCCCCCCCCCCCCCACACACACAAATACATTGAATATATATGTTTGTTTGTTTTTTTTGCAGGATTCTTGATTTCATTCGATTTATTGGGTGGCCTCAGTTGGGTTCACACTGAAGGTCTCAGGGTTCATTTGGCAAAACGCCGACTTATCGTTCCGAGTTCATTTGGACTTCTGAAGGAGACCAAGTGCGATGACGATTGGGGGGGGGGGGGGGGGGGGGGGTTTCGGGAGGTTTGGGTCACGGTTTGAAAGAGTGCAGGGACGGAGATAAAAATAATAGACTGCCTCTATTTATGGGGTCTTTGGCATCTCCTCACGCTTGAGTTGCTGCACATTATCTGTGTCGCGACGGGCTGCCAGCTATTGAGACACAAACTCTTGAGTGCAAAGTTGAAAATGTGCTAAGAAGTGAAATCACTCCTGTAGGGGTAGGGGGTGGGGGGGGGGGGGGGGTGTTCGAGGCGATACATTTTAAGAGGGTGGCGACCTGTGAGGAAATCACCCGATGGTCTAGTTCAAATAAATAAATAAATCGAGAATATGGTCCTACCGGGGTGCTGGTCTTCCCCGTGAGGATGGTGCGAGCCTTGGCCTTGTTCATGTTGAAGTTTTTGAGGTAGGCCTCGTAAATCTGCCGAGCTAGCGTCTTCTGGTCGGCCATCCGGGGGTCCTCCACCTCGCGCTCCCCCGTCACCATCTCGGCCTTCAGTTTCAGCTTCTCCGACTGCGGCATCCGGCCAAAGCGGATGGCTGCGTGGAAAGCAACGTTAAGACACTCGCTCAATTAGCAACCTTCATTCTGCTACTCGCCACAGCAAACGAGAAGAATGACATGAGACGGAAGCGGCCATTGCGGTCATTCGGGGGATATTTTCATTTGTTTACACATCCGACCCACCCAAAAGCAGTCGATTGCATATAAATGCCACACAATACCGTTGAATTTCGAACAAAGGATCATCAAGCATCAACACTATGCGTCTAGCATGCACAAAACCACGGACCCGCGGCAATTTAATACAAAGCACCACACATATTGTCGTCACTTATGAGCAAAGAAATGCACAAGCACTTTTTATTTTGGCTTTGAAACAAAATTAATCATTGGTAGGAAGTGCAGACAAAATGTGACGGCAAATCGCAACGACGCGGGCTATAAGCTGCATTGAGAGAAGAAGAAGAAACACCAACTTTCGGCGTCCACCGGGCATTTCCGACAGCCAAAAACACCAAGCTTCCATCGGATGGCGTCAAATAATTAACGTGACCAATAGAAATGATTTTTTTTTTCTTTTCAAGTAAAAATAAATTAACCTTTTAAAATGTTTCTGATTCAACCTAAAAAAACGTGTTCTACTAAACCTCCTGCTGCAATGCTGCCCCCTACTGGACCATACAAGCTTCAACAGATACAAATTCAACCCAATGTTACTATCTGGTCATTTTTGTCATCCGGGTTACCTTACGACGAGTTTGTCATTACAGTCCCGACCAAACATTGCATTTGTGCTATTCCAGTCATTGAACAATTTTTTTTTTTTCCTTCCCTGAGGCTACACTCAGACGGCCTGATCCCATCTGACTAATGAGATTGCAAGTGAACTGCATTTAACCTCTCACACACACACACACACACACAAATGGCAGCAGCGACTCGATATGATTTGATCGAATAAGCGGGCAAACGGTCCTGTTCCTGCAGAAGCAAAAGTCAGCGGTGCAGCACTCGGGCGCAGTTGTAGGACGCCGCCTACGATCGCTTCCCGCAAAGCGGTTGGGTCGCGTGAAGGTGCTAAAACGCCACAGCGGGTGACTGCGACGAAGCCAAATCTGATTACGTTGCGAGGAAGTGAGTAGACGCTAAGCTCAGAGCCGACGTCGGGGGGCACCGGTCGGAAACATTTACAATGATAAACGTAAACGCGTTTGATTGACACTGTCAGTCGGCGAGTCATTCATTGACAATGAATGTAGATGTTTGAATAAAGCCTACTGGTCGTCTTATATAGTGGCCACATTTTAATCTTTATTACTAATTTGAATATCATTGATATCATTCTGCTGTGTGCTTTGGCCACCAGGGGGGGGGGGTATGTTACATACAGAAAATACTACACAGATTTGATGATGAGTAGAAGTTTTTGAAGTTTTTGTATGCTCTAGCTGCATGTGTTTCTACTGCATTTGCTCAAACAAGATTTTTGAAAAATATCTATTTATAATTACCGCAACGTCAATGCTAGTTTCATTAGCCCGTCTTCAGCATTTTAAGTTAGCATGAAGTTAGCCAAAGTAAATGTGCTTTGGTTAAATACACGATTGTCCGTTTTGTGGGTTAGCATAAAGCTAGCGGATTTTTGTCCGACTAGTTGTTAGCATGACGCTAGCGGACTTTTGTAAGATTAATTGTTAGCATGATGCTAGCGGACTTTTGTAGGACTAGTTAAGTGCTTAAAGTACCTTGATTAAAATACATATAAATGTGGAATTGTCTTTGTTGTGTGGGCTAGTATGAAGATAGCGAACTTTTGGGAGATTACTTGGTTAGCATGAAGATAGCGAACTTTTGGAAGATTCCTTAGTTAGCATGAAGCTAGCGGGCTTTTGTAGGACTAGTTAAGTGCTTAAGGTGCTTTGGTTAAATACAATAAATAACAACAACTGTGTAATTGTCTTTGTTTTGTGTTTAGCTTTCAAGTAAATACATAAATACGTAGGTATAGTCATGCAGCATCCGCGAGAGTCCAAGTTAGCTCTTGTATCCATTGCAGGTGGAAAAAAGAAGGTCCAAAATTAGCCCAGAATCTGTCCCGTCGTCTATCACGAGACTGCAAAGACCTCAACAAATGATCCCATTGCACCCACGCCCCAAAACTCCCCTCCGGCGCTCTTTTGTTACATTGACGCCCTGAAACTCAAGAATGAAAGGAAGTGAGCGACACGCAAAACTGTTAGCTATAGCCTAAAGAAATCAACCATAAATCAATGAAGTGCAGGGAAAGCTCAGCACTAGTGACGTTGTGGAATATATGCGCAAAGGGTGACCTTATGGAACGCGCTGACCGCTCGCATGCCAACGTCATCTTCTAAATGTGTTTCTAATCCGAATGTTGACCTTGAACATGGGTCTGCATGCTTGTGTGTGTGTGTGAGGTGTCAACAGCAATACAATAAACACCGCATCCATCGCTCCTGACGACCCCTGCAATAAGTCAAATCTACAAAATAGAAATACACAACTGAAATACTCACAAGGCTTTTTTTTTTTTACAGCATTTATGGCACTTATAATGAATTCCTTTCATATATTTTATATAAACAGCCAACATCATCCCATCATCATCCATTTTCTGTACCGCTTTATCCTCACTAAGCCTATCAGCTGTCTTCGGGCAATGAATTGGTTGCCAGCCAATCGCAGGGCACACAGAGACGAACAACCATCCACGCTCACACTCACAATCAGCAATTTAGAGTGCACAATTGCCAAAACGTTTCGAAATGATGAACAACAGTGCGAGAGACGGGTTAAAATACAGGCGCTGATTCAACTACTGTTACTCCTGTAAAAGGACAAAAAAGTACAAACTGAAATGAAACAACACAAGTGGAACTGAATTTTGTTTTGACAACTTGGCCCAATGGGTAAAAAATAAATAAATAAATGCTCACAACATAGTTTCCTTCATTTATTAACTTTCATGGTGCTCATACTGAGAAGAGAAAAAAAAAAATCTAGCTAAAGCTGCCGCAGGCTTTTGGCAAAACACAGCTGACCCACAGCTTCGCTAATGTTGACGTCCACAAAAATGCCGTCCATGTTTCTTCCATTTAAGTCCCCAAGATCAGAATAGGGTGACTTTACTTCTCCCAAATTGTATTTGTTTGCGTTAATGGCCTATTTGATGCAGTACAGAAAACACAGTACTGAGGTGCCTCAACTTGTACTCTTAAGGGCATGAGTGCCAATTAGCCACCTGGCACCGGTCGTCTAACAGTCGCGCTATTGTTTTTTAAGTGTGCGCATGCACGAGTGTGTGAGTGTTTACAAACCAGGGAGCGGCTCTGCCTGTTGTTTGGACTCACCGTTGTGGGACATGCCCACCGACAGGCACTTCTGGAAGCGGCAGTATTGGCACTTGTTGCGGTTCTTCTTTTGGATCTTGCAGCGGCGCTCGCACTTGTCGTACTCCAGTTTGAGACGGATGGTGCGCCGAAAAAAACCCTGAAGGGAGGTACAAAAACAACACAAACCACTTGAGTATTTTTAGGGACAGTTTCGCTTCAGCAGCTTGTTAGAGACGCTTTCTCACTCGTGTTCAATCAAATGTGTTTGCCGCCATGGCTGCATCGTGTTTAGACATGCAAAGCTCCAAATTAAAATGATCAAAGTTTCAGACAGGTAGCCGTGCGTGGAAATTACAACAGGACTCATAAATTTAACACCACTTTTTCCCTCATGCGACGAATGAATGTCGAAAGGCTTTTGGGGGGGATGGGAGGGGGGTCGCCACCATTCCACTTTTTGCATGAAATCTTTTGGCTTCAGCTTTTTCTTCCAGTTTTCGTCATACTACACGAGCACAGAATGCTTTTTAAGCTTTTTATATAATTGCGACGGGCTATACACGAGCGATGCGTTCGGCTGCTGGGAGCGTTTGGCTTGACAACTTCCAGACGCTTCCGTGAACTAATTGGAATTCTGCTCCCGACAACTGTATGAGGTAGTCACAGGCTTCATGACCCCTCGCCCCACTTCCACCAGCGCCGTTGTTGCGAGCAACCCTCCCATGACCACTTCATCCAAATTTACAGTGTATATCACAGCATTACTCAAGACATAAAATGATGAAACAGCCACCGGGGGGGGGGATGCATCTTTGAAAAAAAAAATAAAGCTGCACCCACTTGATTTTTTTATTTTATTTTTTTAAATGTGGACACTGTGTGGTGGATGGAATGAGATGGTTTCCAAGTCTGAACAAAATTGAAGGTTGACCGGCATCCAGCCGTTGTGGACCATGCTTTGTGCAATGTGAACTTTCTGTCTGGCAAAAAAGTACGTTTCCTTTAAAAAAAATAAATAAATAAAAAGGGATACGTGTAGATATGGCCTTTGCCCTCCAGTTCCACTAAAAAGTCTTGAGTTGCTGTCAAGCTACAAGGTAAACCATTAACTCAAAGTCGATTGTGTCATGAGACCAATGCATCAAATCCATGGACCTGGTGACCTTCACTCTCCAGCATTGTGCTTTATTCCGATACGTTCTAGCCGTGAAAAAGAAAATAGCATATTAACTCATTCAATCCCAGCCATTTTCACTGGAGCAACCCCCCCTCAATGCCAGCGTTTTACTGGATTTTGACTGATCTTGCAAGGCCCACCGAATATTTGGTTCTAATGCGATATAAACATGGAAAATAAAGTTTGGACTCTCTTCTTTCAGCAGAAAAAAAAATGTGCTTCTATCTTTTTCCATTCTTCAGCAATCGGCATGACAAAATGGCTAAGTTTCATGAAAATGGAGATTCCTGGGCAAAAAAACAGAGAAAAAGAGCTTTTTGTGAAAAGAATGCATTTCAAGCACGTGAGACACCACTACCACCTACTGGTCACTTTTTGACATGATTTACAATGCAAACGGCTTATTCTCATTCACAGATTGCATCATTCCCTCCTCCTCTCTATGACGCAAAAAAAAAAGACTTAGACGTACAAGTACGTCTTTGGTAGGCAGGGCCTAATTTTAAAAAGACGTACAAGTACGTCTTTTGGAGTTAAAGAGTTAAAAAAAAATATTGAAACAAGAATGTTAATATTATGTTTTTAGACAGTTCAATATATTAAGTAGGGAGGGAAAAATATTTTTTTTTGGGTGGGTCTGCAGCGGATTAATTATATTTCCATTCATTTCAATCGTGAAAGAGGATTTGAGATAAGAAGCGAATTCAACCAGTATTTCAAGGAACAACTGTATTGAAAAAAAAAAAAAGGTTTTAACTAATTAAGCGTTTGCAGGTTGGAAAGGTGAATGTAAGTAGGGGAGAGTCTGTGTACTGTAAAAAAACTATAAAAAAAACAAAAAACTTTCATATCCAGGCGCTAACAATGAATCGAGATACAGCAGGAAACTGTAAGGGAAGAAAAGGATCCTTAAGCGAAGGTTCCATAGGGTCACCCAAGAGACCATTGCCAACGTGAAACCCAAGCAGAGAAGCGATTGTTTGTTTGAATAATTTAAGTGCGCGGCCGTCGTCGTCGTCGTCGTCGTCTTCTCACCTTGCAGCCCTCGCAGGCATGGACGCCGTAGTGGTAGCCCGAGGCGCGGTCGGCGCAAACTCGACAGGTGAGCGATGACGAGGACGACGAAGGGGAAGGCGAGAAGTCCTCCTGGCTCGCCGTCACCCCGTAAACCACCGACGACGACGGGCTGGACGCTGGCGTCAGGGCATCTGGCAAACATGAGGGTGTTCCGTGTGATTAATGACGCATGTCATTACGCCGGCACAGAAGTCAACGACAAAAGTTTTCAATACAGTAACTGTATCTACCCCGGTCAAAGATGACGCCTCGTACTGATGTCCAAAAACGTTTAATGGTGGAACACCGTGAAAACTAAAACACATTTCAAGCAACAATATCAACATTACAATAATAATAATAATAATAATACATTTCATTTACAAGCGCCTTTCAAAACACCCAAGGACACTTTACAATCAAAACAAGAACAATAAAACCACAGATAAAACTATAAATAATAAAATGAGAAATTTAAACTGAATATGCGGTTTTAAATAGTTGACGCCGGCAACATCGGCGTCGCGAGGAGCACTAGCCGACCCAGCCAGGCCGGCCAACACGCCGTGGTCCGCGGATCGGCAGCCGCCTCCGCCGTTGTCTCTGCGTGGCCGGCGGGAGGACGACCAAAAGGAGGTGATGCCCCTGGAGCCATCGGGGTGGAAGCCTCGACGAGATCCGTGGCGGATGCACCTCCAGGAAGGACGAGGAGCGACGCCCGGGAAGCGGTGCAGCGCAGGCGGGGAGCCCGACCACCGGAAGCGGAGCGCAAGAAGCCCCGCCACCGAGCACCGTAGCAGTCCCCCCCACGGGCAAACGGCGGAGAGACAAGACGGTCCACAGCAGCATATCCCAGGCAGGACGCCGCGACAGCGCGACCGAGGCCAACCGTGCGACGACTGACAGTCCAAAGCCACAACGAAGGAGTGTAGGGTTTCTCCCATGACGAGAGTAAACCGTTAAAAAACGCTAAAAAAAAAAGAATACCGGTAATTGCGGGTGAGCAGCGGCAGCCAGAATGCGCCAGCGTTCACTCAGCCCGGAAGTGACCCGGAAGTAATAATACCTTTTACAAGACATTAATAAATAAACACAAACAATGACATACCGTGTGCACCTTGGTAAACCGAAAGTAGATAATTTCAAATACAAATCGACCAGATTTGTGGAGGTTTGTTTCTCCCACAATCTCTTTCTTTCTCTCTCGCTCTCTCTCTGTCTCTCTCTCTCGTAAGTTGTCTTCTCGATCTTTCTAATTCCTCACTATCCGCGGCACGTGACCCGGAAGTGATTCCTGACAAAACATCCCCAATAACATATGAAAATAAAACAATGTAAAAATTCACATAGAAATAAAGCACTTTACAAATCAACAACATCAAAAATATATATTCATATATTCGTTGTCATGGCAAACAATGACTCGATATTGCCGCCAGTTACACTCCCACCAAATTACTGTTCGATTAACATATGTAAATGTAGAATTACTTTATGCACTTCCCAAAATCAACGGTAATTTCAACATTGCTCTGCTATGTCCTAAATAAACCAGACAAATGTAATGTCATTCAAACAAACGTCGGAACTTACATCTTTATGAAAATACTGATTCTAACTGAAGTATTTGACACCTTTTTTTTGGGGGGAAATATGTCTGATGCTTTCTCCTTTAGTTACCTTAATTAAAATAGAACAACTAACTCTGTAAGGCTCTGAATGATGTAAGGCTTAATGAGGCGTTCTACCTTCTTCCTAACTTCTCCCTTTCGTTCTCCGAGGTAAAGTTACTTTTCGCACTTGTCTGTCTTCATCTTGACAGTCGTAATGGAGGCTCTTGAATTTGTCGAGGTTCTCCAAATCCTCGAGCCAAGTCTCCCACCTTAACTCCAAGTCCATAGGTAGTGGATCGTCCCATCCTGTACCACCACGACATTTCTCTGGTGGTATCCACTTTCCATCAAAGATGAATGGGGCTAGAAAACTGAGATGGTCGTACGAACAGGCTACAACGGAAATAGTCTCTTTTCGTGTTGGGGGTCTTTTGTCCTTGAAGGAGAAACTGTCACTTTTGATCTTCCAACTTACTCCAAGCACTCTTTGCACTGGTAAGTCATCAGGTCTGAAATCATCATTCTTTGCGTCCTCAGCGCATTCTGCTACATCGATTGAATCGAGCTTTTCTCGATTGTTGGAAAGGAATTTGTGGAAGTGAAGGTCTCCTCTTGCACACGAAGGTTGGGCATCTTTGTTGTCTGGGAGTTGAGGTTGTGCTTTGAAAGGAATAGGCATTTCACAATGGCCGCGCTGATTTTGTTGGAGGCCTTCTTTCAAGACTTGCTGAAAGAGAACGTCGTCTTGAGATATGCCTTTTTCACCTGCTTTTGTGTCTGCATGATCAGACTTCAGAACTTCAATGATGGCTGATGGCGTTCTGGGTGGTAACTCTTTGACAGCTACTCGAAGACAAAGACTTGTCTCATCTCCTGCATTTACACATTGGGCTGCTTTTCCTACAATACTTTCCTTAATTTCCTCTTCTTCATACACACTCAACTGTGCCTTAATTACTTCAATGTCTCTCCGATTTTCAAGTTTTTTCAACTGCTGACGTTGGGCTTCAATAGCCTCTTCCATGTCAATCTCAGCTTCCTTCGCAGCCAGAAGAGCAGCCATTTCAGCCCGCTTAACTGAAATGCTTGGTGATTTGGACATGTGCCCGGAAGGGTTGGCACTGGGTGCTGTAACTTGGGAGGCGGTGGAACCATATATGGACCTGGCGTATTTATTATCTAGCGGCATGTGTAATTTTGCGTTTTCTGCCACAGCATCAGAATCTTCTTTATCTTCTTTTAGACGGATTCTCATTACTTGCAGTAAGTCTGCTGATGCCGCTACACATGCATCAACTTTTCTCCGTAATTCTTGACTTGGGATTGACTGGCTTCGGACAATGTCATATATTTCTTTTATCTCACCCTCAAGCTTCTCAACTTCATCCATCATGTCGCACATGTCTTGCTCAGGGCACCATTGTTTTAACTTTCTTCGGGTTTCTCTAACATGACTTTTCCATTTCTCATATGTTGCCTTCAACTTGTCTTCTTTTTGAATGAACTCTTTCTCTTTTAGTTCCTGCATTTTAGGTGTTAAACGTCTTTCACGAGAGGATTTTCTTATTTTTGCCTCAGCTGTCCTTTCCCCATTTTCATGCTCTTGCACCTTACCACACTGACTGTCGCTATTTTGATACATTTTGGAGCCTTCAAAACTTCAGAACCTGACTTTATAGATTTTTAGAAACCAAGTAATTTGAGTTACAGCCCCTAATCCTATTCAATCGATGCTGTCAATACCGTTACATTTGCAATCAGCAATAATAACTGTGATGACACTGATCAAACATTCAATAGATATTTTCACACACTCAAGAACTCACATTCATTAATTCTTCAGTCAGATGATCTTGTCTATGTTCTATCCATCTACCTTGTGAGCTACTGTAAACTGTATAGGCCTTTGCCAACTCTGGTTAATGTCCACCGAAACCTTTAGCTGCTACAGGATGGGAAGCAACGTCACACGCTTAACTCTTTGCCTTACTGCTGGATGAGTAGCGACGATGCATGCTGAGGCCTGTAGCTTGCTGCGGGTTGAGTGCGACGACGCTCGATGTAGCTCGTAGATAGCTGCGTGGCACGCGGGATTGAGTGCGACGACGCTCGATGTAGCTCGTAGATTGCTACGTGATGTGCGCCGAAGCCGATAGCTTGCCGCGGGATGGGAAGCACCTGCGCGCCGAAGCCTCCAGAAGGATGGATGAGGATACGTTTTCACTGTATCTACCCCGGTCAAGGATGACGCCTCGTACTGATGTCCAAAAAGTTTAATGGTGGAACACCGTGAAAACTAAAACACATTTCAAGCAACAATATCAACATTACAATAATACCTTTTACAAGACATTAATAAATAAACACAAACAATGACATACCGTGTGCACCTTGGTAAACCGAAAGTAGATAATTTCAAATACAAATGACCAGATTTGTGGAGGTTTGTTTCTCCCACAATCTCTTTCTTTCTCTCTCGCTCTCTCTCTGTCTCTCTCTCTCGTAAATTGTCTTCTCGATCTTTCTAATTCCTCGCTATCCGCGGCACGTGACCCGGAAGTGATTCCTGACAAAACATCCCCAATAACATATGAAAATAAAACAATGTAAAAATTCACATAGAAATAAAGCACTTTACAAATCAACAACATCAAAAATATATATTCATATATTCGTTGTCATGGCAAACAATGACTCGATATTGCCGCCAGTTACAGTAACCCTGATCACTGTCACACATTTGAGTCCATCTGAAAAAAAATGTAGAAAGAGCACTGAGTGAAGACCGCAACATTAGCTTCTTGGGCTAACCGCAGACTAGCTAGGTGCCGTACTAGCTCTTACAAGCAAAAGCTAGGAGTGTTTTACGTGTATTCCTTTTCAAGTTGTACATTATTGTGGTTGATTTGATTAGTTGCTTCATTGAAGATTTTTTTTTTTTAATGAATGGTGTCATACTGATTTGGATGAAGACGTAAACGTAAACTCAAATATTAGCTTCTTGCACTAGCTAGCTTGCACTAGCTAGCTGCCAACTGGCAAGCTGCCACGAGGCCTATAACCAGAGAGTGTTTTATGTGCGTGTTATGCTTTAAAATGGTTTGATTTCAGATCAGTTCCGCCAGTGTTAAGGGTTTATCACTGGAGGTATTTTGACTCCTGCCGGCAACAGGAGGTTATTTTCCATTCACGTGATTGCCACCAGTTTGCCTGTTCCGTCATGTGGACGGATCCAGGTACAGAAATAGTCCGGTAGTCTGGCAGTAAGCAGGTCCTCATGATTTGAGAGAGGCCCAAAAAGTCCTGCCTGGTCCACGTTTAGCGTCATGGCACTAAAATCAATGTTTTGTTTTTTTCCGTGATCAAATGTTTCCTGTCCACCACCGTTTTGACAACACGCCCACTTTCTCCCTCATTTCACACGTTCCATTGTCTCCCTAAAAATGTTTTTTTTTAACCTTCATGCAGTATTTTTAAGCGGCTGCATGAAGGGTATTACGTCCCAAAAATGTCCCTCTTCCAATGTGCAACATCTTTTTTCACTTTTAATTTTTTTCACTTTCAACCCCTCAAAATGTTCAGTGGGAATTGGCCAAGACATAGATATACATCCTATGCAAAATTTCAGCTTCGTGGAGTTATTTTTCACTGTTTTGTCTGTGGTGTCCATTTGTCCAACAGTCCAAAATCGTCCAAAATGTCCGAAATGTCCGAAATGTCCAATTTTGGGATAATTACTGCATGGGGGCTAAAAGAACAAAAAAAAAAAAAAAACAATTGCCTTTGTTGAACTTTTTGCGGCGTCTTCGCTCGTTGCATAATTTGCCGGCAGCGTACATTTTCTCAGCTGTCCACCTCATCCTCTATTCAGGAGGGAACAGAAGCCCAGTGGATGTTTCCCCGAGAGGTGCTTAGGGGCGGCTGTGGAATGCGGTGGTGACGGCATTCCGAGTTGCGGAGAAGAACGAGGGAGGCGCATGGAAATGGAAGTCCAAAATAAATGAAAAGGAAAATGGCTTGAAAACAGTCCAGATTAAGGATTGACACGCTGAGTCATCATCAGCCTTCCTTGTTAAGGGGGCTGGACTGCCGCAATTGGGTTGGAGCAAATTAGGGATTAAGGGACTGCCCGCTTAAAAAAACAATCGCGTCGAGATTACACTGAGCTGCTGAGGAAACAACTTTGAAATTTGAGTGTGGGTGTACACACCACGTAGGGCCTTGATTGACAGAGATAATAATAATAATAATAATACATTTTATTTATCGCCTTTCAAGACACCCAAGGACACTTTACAATCAGGAACAAAAACAACAAAACAATGCGGGTTGAGCAGTGGCAGCCAAACGCGCCAGCGTTCACTCAACCCGGAAGTCAGAAAGAAACCCCAAATAGTGACCGCTCCTGGCGTGTTCACTCTTAACGGATTGCGTGCGTTGTTGTTTTTTACCGTGGAAAATTTGGAAGAGCGCCTCAAGTGCAAAATGAAGTTTGAAGTGGGGGGGTTTGGAGTGGGGGGGTCGGCAACCAGCGGCTCTAGAGCCGCATGCGCATAAGAAATAAGAGTGGATGGACCCTGAATACATTCCTCACCAAAGACGGTGGAGCCGCCGTCTGAGCCGTTGCTGGACGAGTGGTACTCGGGGGCGTCGTAGGAGCTGAGGGTACCGCTGTCGATGGACTGCGAGATGTCGTGGAGCTCCTCCATGCCGCCAATGAAGTCGTCATCGGCGCACAGCGGGCTGCCCAGCATGGAGTCCTCCAGGGGCGAAGGCGGACGGTAGTGACTCTCAACGTCGACCATGGCCGCGTCGTGATGGGAGAGGCGCAGGGTCGAGCCCGCGAGCTCACTCCTCAGGCTGGAAGAGGACCGAGGACAAAAACGGTCAACATTCCGTCATGCACTTTGCAAGGAGCAAAGTGGATGAAATTTAAAGTGTATTGATGACGCTTTTACTAGCGAAAGGGCTGTAAACAAATACCGATAATCGGGCCTAATTTGAGTAGTTTGTTTTCGAGCCAAAACACAATCTCAAGGTCAAGGTCATTTTTATTGTCAAATATGCTTTATGTATGACATGTAGCATAAATGAAATTTCTTCCTCTACAAAATCTCTTAGTAATTTGTGAGTCTTGATATGATTTAAGACGTGTTTGTAGGTTTATTGTACAAAAATAAATAAAAAAAGTTCAAGGAATTAAAAGATGTGTGTCTGTTGTTGGAGTGAAATATTAGAATGATACGTATATAATATCGAAACTCTGCCAACAACTGCCGGTACTTTAAAATCTAAAAGTGATTGACAAAGCAACTTTTGGAAAATTGCAACTAATGATTGGATCAGAATGAATTGTTTGTGATGTTTATTTTTGGTTTTGTTTTTCATGTACATTCGTAAACCACTAGCTTGGGCCAAAATGTTGCTTCTAAGAGTCAAACTCATTTTTGTCGTGGGCCACTTTGGAGTTATGTCTTCACTTTGAGGGCCGTTGCAACAGTGAAATAAATGTTTAATCATCACATCATATTCTTGTACAAAAAAACAAACAAATGATTACCGTAATTTCCGGACTATAAGCCGCGGCTTTTGTCACACGCTTTCAACTCTGCGGCTTATTTAATGAAGCGGCCTATATAAAGAACGGCCGCCTGTGTACCGTCTTTCTTTGTAAATATCTCATGTAGCAATATGGGCACCTGCGGCTTATAGACAGGTGCGGCTTATGTGTGCACAAAATGTTTTTTTTCCTTTAAAAATGTAGTGGTGCGGCTTATAATCGGGTGCGGCCTATAGTCCAGAAATTACGGTACTCGTTTTGAAATCAGTCAACCCTATTTTTGTTTTCCTGTTCAATTATTGTTCGAGTGAGTGTGAACGCCCTAAAACGATTGCAAAATCTCAACGTTATTTATTACACATGACAATTTGACATCTTGGTTCAGATTTCAGCAACGGTTATGCAAGTTGACACACTTGATTTGCTTTCACGGGCCACATAAAATGATGTGGCGGGCCGGATCTGGCCCCCGGGCCTTGAGTTTGACACCTGTGTTCTAAGAGCGAAAAACAAACCTGGCCAGGCTCAAATGAGCTTTTGCTTCCGCCTGTGCCTTTCTGCAATCTATATGATGTTGAGCATTGTGGAAGATATTTGATGATGAAAGGACTGTACTTGAGATTTCGCGACCCTGAACAGTACATGTGACCCCCCCCCCGCCCCGACCCGACCCCCAAGAACTGTGCTTTTGCTGACAGTAGCGAGAACAGACAGAGGCAGCTCAGGAGTTAGTTAACGAGACATGCAGGAGGAAGAATCTAGGTCACTTGGGGCTGCGCTGGGAGAAGGGAACCGGGGGTTTGCGGGCTTGGACACCAGCAGACGAGGGAAGGCAATTTTTCGATGCGCTCCTTCTACCTGGTAGTCAAAACTTGAGACCTCCGCATGTAAACTAGGTCAATCTTCAGTAAGCCCCTTTCATCAGGCCCCGTTAAGTCCATCAAAGACGGGGAAAAATAAGGGGGAAGGGGGGCAGGGGGGCATCAGAGGTGGTGTGGGGGTGGCTACGAAGCGGTCGGATGGCAGCTGCCGCCCGTTCTCGTAGGTGGCTTGAAATTTTTGCACACTGCTCGCCTTGAGTTTGACCTCAACTCGTCTTTGCCACCGCTGCAAAAGGACGGTCATGCTTGAAGCGCACGTTCGTTGGGAGCCACCTCTCCCTCTTCAAAAAGAAAGCCCCTATTTGTGAGATATTTACCAGCTCCCCCCGCCCCCTCAAAAAACGTGTTAATACAGTGGAACCGCAGTTCATTACATGATCCTTCCGTTCATGAACAGTCTTGGCATCGATGAAGAAGGCTCGTTCAGATTGGCTAGCTTACACACCACAAACATTTCTTCAAAATAGTCTGTGTGGTGGCGTGATTCTATATGCTATATTTATTTTCAACTACACACCAGTAAAAACAAGGTATACATTACTTTTCTCTGGAGCTTGTACGCATTGATTCCGTTTCCATTCATATCAATGAGAAACGTGGCTTTGGTTCCCAAACATTGCGGCAACAAAAGAATGTTGCTATTCCTAAAAAAGTAGTGTACACCACGTTATGTTTTCTCGTACCACTGCACAAACTCCTTCCTAACCCTGAACCGTTGTGTAGCTAGATAGCTAGAATAGCTAGAATAGCTAGCTAGCTAGCTAGACACTTTGCCTATGCCACCTGACTGACATTCTGGACTAGTTGGCAGCCGATTGGGTAAGCACTCACTCTCACAGTCACCCCAATGGCCAATTTCTAGTTTTCAATGAGTCATGTTATAATATTGCGGACGTTGCATCGGTCTGTCGTGGTAAAGAAGGAGCTGAGCCAAAGGGCGAAGCTCTCAATTTACCGGTCGATCTACGTTCCAACCCTCATCTATGGTCACGAGCTATGGGTCGTGACCGAAAGAACGAGATCCCGGATACAAGCGGCCGAAATGAGTTTTCTCCGCAGGGTGTCCGGGCTCTCCCTTAGAGATAAGGTGAGAAGCTCGGTCATCCGGGAGGGGCTCAGAGTCGACCCGCTTCTCCTCCACATCGAGAGGAGCCAGATGAGGTGGCTTGGGCATCTGATTCGGATGCCTCCTGAACGCCTCCCTGGTGAGGTGTTCCGGGCATGTCCCACCGGGAGGAGACCCCGAGGACGACCCAGGACACGCTGGAGAGACTATGTCACCCAGCTGGCCTGGGAACGCCTCGGTATCCCCCGGGGAGAGCTGGAAGAAGTAGCTAGGGAGAGGGAAGTCTGGGCTTCCCTGCTAAAGCTGCTGCCCCCGCGACCCGGCCCCGGATAAGCGGTAGAAGATGGATGGATGGATGGATGTTATAATATACGTACTCCAACAACTATACATGCTTATTATATTGCTTTTCACTCCCCCCCCCCCCACCCCCACCCCTTCCTGGACTGCGGGGTGTTATGTCAACAGACACCCAGTGCAAACATCGTGTTCTATTTCAATAACATACATACTTTTCTTAGCTTATGACCTCATTGCAATGAGCTGGCTTTCTGTGTCGCCGGCATTCAGAGCGAGAATGTACAGCGCTCATTCTTAATACACCGGTCTCGAAAATTTAGGGATATTTGGCTTTGGGGTAACATCTCGGGATGACCCTAGAATGCAACATAATCTTTCCAAGGGAAAATAATATGGCCTTTTTTACATCTTTGAATGCACATGTTCAACTGTTTCAATGTTTCAGTCCTTTTTACACAATTTGTGGTTTTGATCTCCAACAAGCAAAATGGCAAACTTTCACATAGGCAAATTGATTCGAGCAATCCCAATTGATGAGATGAAAACGACACCCAAAAAAAATTGATCGACAGTCCCTCGCTGTTGAGAGAGGTAAGTGGCCATCGAGATTACCGGTATTGAGTCACAAGAGTGAAAGTGCAAGAGAGAGACTGGATGAGTCACAGAAAGGCATAGAAGCAGACATGCTGAGAAATGTATTGCTATGTGCTCAATTTTGCATGTTGAATACACAGTCCTCAACATGCTCCACACATGAAAAATGATTCAACATAAAACCGATTGACCAGTTGCGTGGCCGAGTGTTCAGTTAGCCTTTAGCGTCAGTAAGAGCTTGGCTTGCGCACAAACCAACATCTGACATTGCCGAACTTGCACCCAAATCAATTTGGGCGGCCCGCTAAGACACATCATGTGTGTTTAATTCATTTCTTCCCAAAAATCTGTATGAAAATGACTAATTGTTTTCACTTTTAATTTTAACGTTGATGATGAAAGCATATATATTGAAAAAAAAATATTATAAATTTTTTTTCCCCTGATTTTGTGAATACAGTAATCCCTCGTTTATCACGGTTAATGGTGAGCAAAACCACCCGCGATAAACGAACATCCGCGAAGTAGCGACCAATTAACGTATATATTAACTGTCTACAGTACTGTACTCCATGTAATTGGGAAAAAAAAATAAAGTAAAGAAAAAAAAGGTATTTATTTTTGTTATGAATGTTTTAAAAAAATCCGCAATGCACTGAAGCCACAATAAACGTAAATCCGCGAAGTAGCGACCAATTAACATATATTAAAAAAAAAATTTTTTTTTTTTTTTTAATTTTTATTAAATATTAATTTATTTATTTTTTTTAAGTCCGCAAACGGTTCACAAGAAGCTGCGAAAGTCAGCAAAACAACAAGGGGTCACATAGAGCAACATACTGTCAACAGTACTGTACTCCATGCAGAAAAAAATAAAGTAAAAAAAAATAAACTTATTGATTTATTTATTTATTTTTGTTATGAATGTTTGAAAAAATCCTCGATGCACTGAAGCCACGATAAACGAACCGCGAAACAGCGAGGGATCACTGTATGTAATAATGCATTGATGCGATAATACATTCCCGGCCATCTGAGGGAAACCACCAAAACAAATGTGGCCCTCGGCCCCTGAACAAGGTGAACACTTAAATTATCAGCATCATTAGAACAAAAAAAAAAAACCCCATAACCGTGGACCGACGAAGGAAATCAAAACACAATCACCTTACCTTGCCCTTCCGAAAACGTTCCCTCAATAAGTCCCCTGACAAAAGATGACATCCCTCACTAGTCTTTTTCCAAGAGCTCCTGTGACGTGGTTAATGTTTAATCCTCAGTTCCTGTGGAGTGACTCCTGACCGGCCCCTCGAGGAGCGCAGGGGTCACGGCGGTGGCCTCCGAGTGCGACGATGGGCCGATGTGGGCTGACACCGCGTTGCGCCGCCTGACGATTTGTTTAAGGGTCTCGCCTCACTCATCTGGGACCACCGTGCCGGCAGTGTAAACACCGAAGCGGCCCTTTATCACGCGGCGCTGATACGCCGGGCCGGCTCCTTCTTGTCGTCATGGCGACGGCGCAAAGGGCAAAGGCGTCGGGGCTGCGATTGACATTGGACTTTAGAGGCCGTTAGTCAGATGGGAGGCGCGATAGCCAATGGCTAAACCATTGTTTTATGAGTTTATCATTTGAGCAAGGGTCAGTGGCGGAGCACCATGACAAGGGAGACTGCGATTTTCGGGTCAGACCGTCTGAATCTGACAATCCATCCATTTTCGAGGAGGACTAAAAGCGAGAAGACTTTGCATTATATCATAGCAATCCCCGGTTACTATGCAACGCCGTGGGGTGACACCTTGACATCAATTGCTTTTGAGATTTTTGCCCAAAAAGTCCAAATTCAGAACTGGTATGCAATCACAATAGCATAAAATGTCTCCTTTGCGATACGCATTTTGGCTTTTGATTGAGTTGAAACGTGTGACTAACAGCGCTGCTATTCAGTACAAAACAGTACCTCTACTTACGAACGTCTCTTCATACGACATTTTAAAGTTACGAAACGCCTCGACAGGAAAATATTGCCTCTTGTTCCGAAAAAAATGTCAAGATACGAAAGGTGAAAAAATCAGTATGGTTGACTATTCGTAGCTCCGAGTTTCCTGAACGCAACATATTTATAGCTGCTCTGCCATTGGCTATTACCTGGCATCTTCCTGGCATCCCATTGGCTAAGAGGGACCTCTGCCATACGGGTCTACATGCGTAGATAGATAAATAGATAAGATCTGTGTCCGTGCAGCGTCCTCGTCATTCGCCCCTCTTTGCCATCAGGCATTCCGATAGTTTTACGTCAATGTGAATCACCCAGAAAAAATTTAACCAGTCGGGCGATCGCTCACTATGCTGATGTTTGCCTTGGACATTTTCGAAGGATTGTTCAAAGCCGACAAAAGCAAACGTCCTTGGATCAATTATTTATAAAACGCCAGGCAAAAACCACTTCTGAGAGAGAACATGAACTAAAGAGGGCAAAAAAACGACGAGGACGCAGTTAAAAGTTAAATGACCATCATTGTAATCCTTTAATCTCTTGTTTTTTTAAATGATGCACAACTGTCATTTATTGTACAATAATCTAATCGTAATCTGCATTTGTTGCATATTTTGACTGAATTTTGGGTGGGGCTTGGAACGGATTAGGGCATTTACATAGAAAACGCGTCTCTACTCACAAAATTTCAGAGTTAAGAAATTTCTTCCAGAACATATTAATTTCCTAAGTAGAGCTACCACCGTAATTGAGAATGCCTGACTCAGCATTCAGTACAAAGCACCATAGAGAGCTTTGTTTTCCCCCCCCCAAATAGCTAAAAATCCCATCGACTCCATTGCCAACGAGGCAGGACTGGCTTTGAATGAGTCGTGTTACTCAAGATCTTACGTCTCAACACAGAAAAGCGAGGTTACATAAAGCCCGGCGGACTCTGACCTCTGCATTGACAGCGTGGTCATTGCCGGTATAAGAAAGCAACCCGTTGAAAACGCTCAGGCTAACAAAAGACAGAGGCCCAGCGGAGCGCGCGACCACGCGGACGAGGGTGAAATGTGTCGGGGTATCGCGTTACCTTGAAACATCTACGATGACCTGCTGTTTATGGCGCACTTTGTGGTTCACGGACTCCATACGTTTGAAGCCACACGCCCCCTTCAATGGCCCGACAAAGTATACACGAGGCAAGTCAATGTGCTTCACGCAACCAAAAGCACAGCACCTAAAAAAGAATTTACAATCGGCTACAGACATTCAAAGCAAAGCAGCGACAACAAAGCTAGCTTAGTAAAAATGATTTTTTCACTGACACTTCAAAGACTTAAATCTACAGTGAAGGAAAAAAAAAAAGAACATTTTTTAGCATTTGCACTTAGGGCTGACTCCACTTCTGTTGAGAGCTTATTTCACTTGTGTGCAGCATAACATCTAAATGCCACTTCACCGTGTTTACTTTAAACCGGTGGTTCCCAACCCCCGGGTCGCGGACCGGTCCGTGGGTCATTTGGTACCGGGCCGCGCAGAAAAATAAATAATTTACATGACTTCGGTTTCATTTATTTCGGAATCTGAAAGAAGTTTTATTTTGAAAAACGACCGGATTCTCCGTTACAGTATGTCACTTTTGACGCAGATCAAGGCGCGCTTCCCGGTCACGTGATAGGTTACCGCTAAAATGAAACCCAGGAGTTAGCAAAATAAGTTTTAAAAAAAACCAAACCTTTTTGGGAAGGGGAAAAGACCGGCGACAGGAGAGGCTGGCTGGGCCTGCGACTTTCAAGAATGAGAAGGCTGCATTTCATAGACAGTATCAGGAGTTCTATTTCAAATACGGATTTATCTCCAACGGGAGATTCCCACGCACCAAGCACCATTGCTGCGTGTATTTTTCATGCACTTTGTATTTGCGGTGTCTCTTATTTTGAAGGCACGTTTAAACGATACCATAGCGCCCAGAGGCGTTGCGGCCAGATACCACGTTCCTCGTGTCATGATTCGTGTTTATTATTATGTTACAAAAATACCACACTTTTCATTTTGAAAATGTCTGAATTCAGTCCAGTGTCTTAAAAAAAAAAATAAAATAAAAGTCTTTTATAGCCCAAACTTAGGAGGCCACACACAACCCGTAAACATCCCCACAGAATTGCTGCGCACACTTCACTCCTGCACACATCCTGAAAAAAGCTTTTTTTAAAGGCTAGGCTAAAGCAAAGGAGATCAAGCACACTTTTTTGGGGGTGCGGGAGGAATCCAATGGGAATGTGTCATTTCACACTGCACTCACTACTTGACCCACATGAAACCTTTTAACTTCATCTAGTCCCTGCTGTGCACACACCACAGTTCAAGAAGACCCGATGTAGACTCTCCGCCAAAGAATTGTGCACTGGAGAGACCACAAGGGTTCACAACAAACAGCGGAGAAGATAAGAGGGTAAAAATAGTAACGGGGGGGTTTCTATTTAAGCCGCAGATTAAAGCTGCTGTGTTTGGTCAAATAGAGATGACACAGCCTATTGGTAAGATTGACCCACAGTCCATACTGGGGGGGAGGGGGGGGGGGGGTTATGTCGTGCAATCGCCATCGTCCTAACTGGCCAGTTTTGTCCTCCCGCTTGCCAGCTGTGAAAACGGGCAGTCGCTTGTGACACTGACCTTGAGCAACACGTCCGTTACGAGAGCCAGGACGCTTTATTTCCAGAGCCCCCATGCTTATTGCGAAACATCTCTCCGGTTCATCCAGACCGTAAATCAGACAAAAACTGCCGCACGGCATGACGCATGCTCCCGGTGAGCAATCGGGGGGCCGAGGCAGTGAAATTAGCCACGACATCGGCGGAGGGCTTTTACTCTCCCAAAAGCTCCGTACGACAGTATTCACTGAAATGCATCGCTTAAATCACTTATAGCACAGGTGTGAAACTCAAGGCCCGGGGGCCAGATCTGACCCGCCACATCATTTTATGTGGCCCCCCCTGAAAGAAAATCATGTGTGTCAACTTGAATGACCTTGGCTAAAAAAAATTACAGAAATGTAATAAATGTGTAATAAATGTGTAATAAATGACGGTGAGATTTTGCAATAATTTTCGACGTATTAATGCGATAACGCGATAAAACCTATTTGTGGTTTCAGTGTCATAATGGCCCGCCGAGGGAAGACGTAACTCAAAAGTGGCCGGAGACAAAAATGAGTTTGACACTCCTGACTTACGGTATGTCTCAATGAAAACCACTCACCAAAATTGTCCCCCAAAAATCTTTGGGATCATGACCAACTTATGAAGTAAGCGAGCTATCAGAAAAAAAAGATGCTTTCTTGTCGCTGATAATGACTCATTCAAAAAAAAACCAACTGAATGAGTCATTCAAAAAAATACAAAATTAAAATCTGATATGGCTGTACGTCTCTCAAAAAATATTTTTGTTGCTGATTTAAAAATGCCGTCACTTTTTAAATCAAGCAAATCAGGTATATGGACGATTTTCAATTTTCGTTAGTCAATTTTACCTACAAATTTTTGTGCAGTACGGATTTTACCACACGTTGGAATTTATAGATATGACGTTTCAGAAAAAAAAATCCACCTGCTGCTGAAACGAACCCTTAATACATAAATATGACCAAATACATCACTATATTAAATATTATATTGTTATTATATCATTATCATGAAAACCTGATGTGCCAGACTGGAGAGTTATCAAACTTTTGTCACAGGTCAATTAGGTTTTTCATTTGTTGTCAGCT
Source organism: Hippocampus abdominalis (assembly GCA_018466805.1). Taxonomy (NCBI): domain Eukaryota; kingdom Metazoa; phylum Chordata; class Actinopteri; order Syngnathiformes; family Syngnathidae; genus Hippocampus; species Hippocampus abdominalis. Next base: position 3,204,567 of record CM031697.1, on the reverse strand, counting down.
GTTATAATTAAAAAAAAAAAAAAAGTGGAAGAGTGGTCCTTGGAAGAGTAATATTCCTGAAAAAAACGGCCCAAAAGTCCAAAATAAATATTCCAAAACTATGTCAATGTGAAAAGATGTCATTTGCGTTCCATTTCCTCATCCTTTCATATATCACGGTTGCTGTTACACCTTGCACCCGTTGTGCAAATATCACTACAACATGAGTACACTACATTTCGTTCTGACAATAAATCACTGCGCAAACCCCACGCAGAGGGGGCGCCGGAGCCGAGATTCAAACTCACAACCTCTCCGCTGCGCGACATACAAACATACCACTTATGTTACCCGAGCTGCCGAAGCAACTCACCTGTGTTAGCGGAATGGATTTGGAATGCATGGATGGAAAAAAATAATAATAAAAAATCACACTCCTGTCCAAACGCAATGCGCGTTTACCCCCCCACCCCACCCCCACCCCGCCCCCCCCCTCGAGCCAAAAATAGCGTCAATGTGACCACCACAATGAACACATCAATTGTGTAACGTTGGCGCCAGCTGTTGTGTGCCAAGGTTCAGCAGCCTCCATGCTGCGGCAAGCAGAGGACCACGCGGGCAGCGGACGGACGGCAGTGGCGCAATCTCTCACAAAGGGGCCGTCACAATCCGAGCCAGGGCCATCCGACGGGACGCGGAAGGACGTTTCTATTTGCTATGACAGCTGCGTGCGTGCGTGCGTGCGACTCCGGTTACATTTTCCAGCGTGACGCCGGAGTGCCGAGCGGCTTGGTTTTTTTGCCTCTGCGAGCCACGGCGAGACGTCCAGTTTGGCCTTGCCAGCTGTTTTTGTGCCGCAGCTCAGTTGAGCAAGAAAAAGCAATATTTTGGGGTGAGACGGCAAAATGATTAAAAACACAACTCACCATGATCGTGAATGTAGTTGCTGCAATTAACGGGAGCCCTGTGCGGGTTCCAGCTTGGGGAAATGAAAGTCAACTTAGGTGAAGGCATTTGATTTTCAAATTTGCAACTGATTTCAGACTCTTATTACCTCCCCCACAAAAAAAAAAAACTTTTCTTTTTAAAATTGGAGTTTGGCGTTGGCGACATGACAACGCCAATTTGTATCATTTGCACTTGTCACTTTGTTACAAATGTTTGGGTAGAAAGCGGGCAAGGCCGTGCAGCTTCCATTTTGCAACGCTTTGATGCCTTTATGAGACACGTGATCACATCATAAACCCAACAAAACCACAGGAGAAGCTGAGCCAGCTGATATCTGGTTTTGTTATGCTGTGTAAACACAACGGGCCCAAATAGCCGTCATCCACTAGCGGTGGCTTGCCTTGCTTGAACCTTTGCATGCTCATGCGAATGAGACCAGCCACTGCGCTCTACGTACATTGCATCAGAGGCTAAATGCTAGGCTATTGGAACAAACAAGCAACGCTCGTCATTATATGGATAAAGAAGAAGTTCATATCCATCTTGTCCATTAATCCGAGCCGCTTATTCTCGCACCCGGAAGCGGTCGCTTTTTGTGAGAACTGCGATCGGAAAGCCTGACACGTCACGTGTTTAGCCGTTGCGCCTACGGTAGCGCAAGCCGACAAGCGGTACAGCCTACCATATTAATAAAAGGCGACTGATCAGGGTTTTGCAACCCGATAAAAATACAGCATTAATAGTTATTATTAAAACAAGAGAAATATTGACTCCCCCCCCCCCCCCGTCCCCCAAGGAGTTTAATAGCACATGTCAGCTACGCTAGCTAGCGTGCATCCATGACATGGAAATAAGAGTTCAGAACTAATACACATTGAGCATCCAGTGACCCGTGGGTGTTCATTCGTAAAGACAATCTCCTTCGAGAGCTGCTTACAGTAAGTCTGACTGGAGGGCCTCAATCCCATTCGCCGTCCCACAAGGACTTTGGCGTAAGGAAGGCTCAAGAGGGGGCAGCATGAAGGGCAAAAGCTTGTTGATAGAGGTCACAAGTTGCGCAACAAAAGAATAGACGTGGGGCCGACGAGTAGGGCGTAACATGTTGTATACACAACGCTCAAAAGGTGAAACGTTGAAGAGGCTCTTCGTCGACATCCAAATAACCGCCAGTTCATGATCATTTTGCGATGGAAAAGCTCTTTTAAACACATCTTATGTCCGAAGCACCCCCCCCCCCCAGGTATGTGGAGTATGAGTTGGGCAGTAAAACCCGCACATTAGTTTCCATCTCAGGGAGGGGCGGCCATTTTGCCACTTGCCGGCGACTGAAAATGACATCACGTTTCCTCAGGGCTCAGGTAACAGCCACTCGCAGCTCAGCTTCAGAAAACAGGTGACTAAATTGTCCGCAGCAGCCAATGGTTAGCAACCAAGTTAGCCTCGAACGACTCAACCGCGAGCTAACAGCACTACAGAAAACATACCGTATACATCGACACTTTAACACACTCATTTAGAGTTCATAAGTGACAAGATTCTGGTAGCTAGCTAGAGGCTAGCACAGAGTGTTAGATTGGTCAGTATCCTGGCTGAGAGTCTGGTAGCTAGCTAGCGGCTAGCACATTGTGTCAGATTGGTCAGTATCCTGGCTGAGAGTCCAATCGAGACCGTTGCAATGCAACCAACACAGGAAGTAGCACTAGAAACCTTCCAAAATACAAGTACAACTGGTAACAGAGATAAAGAACACTTTTCTACCATTTTTGGACCATTCATACACCGTATAACTTCCCATCAAATGTTTTAAGCTCGAACGCCCTGTTATGTAACCAAAACGTCACAAAACAACGCTGGTTTTTTTTGTTTGTTTTTTTAAACAAGTGACACATATCCAGCATGTTTGTGTTTATGCTCGAATTAAACTGCACAAGCATCACACCGGGCGGTAACAGCACGGAAGTGGACAGTAAATAACTAATATGTATTCAGAAAAATGCCCGATTAAGACCCCGAAAAAATACCAAAGTTGATCCTGCTCCAACACAATGACCTGTCCCAATGCAAACCTCTTTTACGAGTGGTTGTGCTAAGTGCAGGCATGTGGAACTATATAGTTTTTGCTCAGTTGGCTGACAATAGGCCTCTTCACTCACCTCAATCCGAAACATCTGAAATGTTTCCGTCATGGAGCAAGAACCTGATTGTCCAGTTTCACCACATGACTTAAAAAAAAAAAAAAAAAAAATTTAAATATAAAAAAAATAAATAACTGCCTCTCATTTTGTTCTTTTTTTTTTTTTTTTTACCTCCAACTATGTGAATGCTCATTTTGGAGGCAGACGCCAATTATAAGTAGCCCACAAAGTTATTTTCCCTTTGGCTTTGATATGAAGAATTGAGTACACATCTTCAATGGATCGACCACAATTGTTCTTTGAATGTGATTATGGTGGTCTGATAACGACAACATCAATAGATATGTCAACCTTTTCCATAACCTGGATAAAAGGTGCTTAGTTTGCAACATTGGCAAATGAATTTGAGTACTGTATTCAATTTTTTTCTTCTTCTAATTTTTAAAAACTTGAACATAAAACTAGTACTTTCTGAAGATGGTCTATCAAAGTGCTCCTTTATTTCAAGCATGGTGTTCAGGCAGCATTCATGTCAATCTGACTAAAGTGGATGTGGAAATTCCCTGCTCCCTGTTTTCTTTTTCTTAATTTTTTCCAAACATACTGTTGCTGTGCACATTTTCTGGACTATAGGAATGTCTTTCCACGAGCAGGGGCTGCCATTGTGTTGATGCACTAGCTGGCTGACATCACTGAGCAGCCTGCATTCGATCTGCGCAGGCGTGCAACAACAACAAAAAACAACAACAACAATTAACAACGATTAAAAAAAAAACTGAAATCAGATGAAGTGTGCCTGCACATCCCAAAGCTGTAATAAGCACCAAGCATATAAGTGCATGCTCAAACATCGCCCCTGATCAATCAGGTGCATAACAAAACAACATTCCCAGAGTGTGCGTGGGTGTGTGCACGGCTCACGTTCAAAAAAGTGCCCAAAAGAAGACGTCTTACCTGAGAGGCGGAAACGCCAACCGGAACCAGCATGTTGCCGGGGTGTCTGTGGACGAGAAGCGGCTCAATAAGGGAGATGGAGCCGCAGGGAGTTGGAGCCGCAGGGAGATAGCAGCAGAGCCCGCCTACGTCCTCCTTGTTTCCCCCCTGCCTGCCTGCCTGTCTGCCCGCCTGCTGTCAAAAAAAAGGGGACCAGCACATCGGTACAAAAAGCCAGGGACGTCCGCTGAGGCTCCCGCCCGCCGGAGGTGACGACTGCAAAGGCGCTGCGCCAAAGCCCGCCCTACTTCCGCATCCGAGAGCGACACACCTACATTTTCAGCCAATGGGAAGTTTCAATTCAACAAGGGTCGGCCCCTTTAAATAAAAAAAATAAAAAATCAAGCGGGAGGGGAGGCGGGGGTGGACTGAGACGCCCCACTCTCATACTTCCAAAAGGAGTGCTGTCCTCACATGACCCTATCTACAAGGAATACAACGCAGGAAATAAAAACAAAATAAATATCGATCCCTTGTATTACTGTACTTAGACAACACAGAGGGACAAAAAGTAATTTTAAAAAAACAACAATCACGGACACTCTGTAAAGCCACAGAGAAAAAAAAAACCAATCAAAAAATTGATTCGCGCTCACACTCACACCTCGGGACAATTAAGAGTGTTCAATTGGCCTGTCATTCATGTTTTTTGGAATGTGGGAGTAAACGGGAGTACCCGGAGAAAAGCCACGCAGGCCCGGGGAAACATGCAAACTCCACAATGGGAGGCTGGAGCTGGAATCGAACCCGATAACCTCTGCACTTCAAACACTCCCCCACCGGGCCGCCTGCAACCGGTGATTTGCTCATTTCAACAATTAATTCATAACAAAAGGCGGGTACACCACAAAAAAAATATTTCAACGTCATGTGAGCTTTGAGCATCAATTACAGCTTAACGACGACATCTCACGAACGTTCAAAAGTCAACTTCTTGTCTCCATTTGAGGGACGCACGTCTCCAACGGCCGTATCTCGGCTTTCAGACGTCTCGGTTCTCGTACAATTCGGTTTTCGAACTAAAATTTCGAGTTTTTTATGCCTCGGATGACGAACAAATTTCGGTTCTCGAACTAACTGAGTGCACTTGAATGCGTCACTTTACTCCTCTCGGCTTCGCTACCTCGTGTAGCAACGCTACCTCGTTTAGCTTCGCGAGGTAGCGAAGCCGAGAGGAGTGAAGTGACGCTCCCTCCTGTCGCCGCGCTCCCTCGTGTCGCGTCGCTACACAGGAAGCGACCATTGTGAGCAGACGTTTTTGTATTGTTCAATAAAAAAAAGCAGACGTGTTTGGTGAGACGCTTCTGTTAGCGCGAGTGAAATTCCCCTCTTTTAATAATGGTTTGCCCTGGCAGAACGGGGGGCGGGGGGTGCGTTTGTTTACGGCCGGCATTTTTCAATGCAGCGGCACATAATGAACACTGTGGTGTCCGGTGTCTCATTATTATGCAATAATCGTGCAGAAACAGCTTGTGAGCAGACGAGTTTGTATTGTTCGATTAAGATTTTTTTTTTTTTAAAGCAGACGTGTTTGGTGAGAACTACGTAATATCGGACTGTTATTTTTGCATCGTGTATCAGCCCCTAATCATGGCACCAAAGAAAGCAAGTGGAAGTGGTGAACCTGGTGAAGAAAAGAGGAAAATAGGGCGCAAAACTATAGAATTTAAAAAAGATTTAATCGCAAAATATGAGTCAGGTGTGCGTGTGTCTGTGTTGGCGAAGGAGTTCGGGATGCCGAAATGCCCCGCCTACTGCCTGCTGACAGCTGGGAGAGGCGCACGCCCCACGACAGATAGAGAGAGAGATGTTCCTTCAATTTTTATGTTACTATGTTAATGTTAAAATTGGTCATCTCCCATTACATTTGTACAGTTTATGGTGTGAAATTGTAAAAAAAAAAAGTGGTTTAAAAAAGTTGTTTTCTTGACTTGGAACGGATTAAAACATTTTACATTGATTTCAATGGGAAAAATGGTTTCGGTTTCCGAACAATTCGGTTTCCGAACAGTCTTCTGAACGGATTAAGTACGAAAACCAAGGTTTGACTGTAGATAAATAAATAAAATAGGCCCAATGCATGACCTCATTAGCATCCCTGTGCGCTCGTTTCCCCATCCCATTCCTCATTTCAGCCCTTCATCACATTCTGGACACATCTTTGGCTCCTCGGGAGCGCCTGGCTTGCATCCTGGTGGCAGCTCCTGGCTGAGGCCCCCCATCGACACCCCCTCAGTGTGGGCCATGGGACCACGCTGACCCCACCAGACACCACACAGTCAGTCCGTCAGTAAGGATTATGCAAAGCTTTACTCAACACCCTGTCTGTTGAAGTGTCTCAGCACGTGTGCTTGACACAAAAGAAAAATCAATGCACTAAAAATAGAAATTTATAATGCTATCCATCCACTATCTGTTAATCTGCAACCTAATACATTTTTCTCATTGTGGATTTGATATGTAAAACAATTTTTAAACCGAATGAAAATTATAATCAGCGGCACAGTGACAAGTGGTGAGCACATCGGCCTGACGGCGTAGAGGTGCAGGGTTTGATTCTGGCTCCTGCCTTCCTGTGTGGAGTTTGCATGTTCTCGCTGTGCCTGAGTGGGTTTTTGCCGGGTACTCTGGTTTCCTCCCATATTCCAAAAACATGCACGGAAGGCTGATTGAACACTCTAAATCAGTGGTGTCAAAAATCATTTTTTCGTGGGCCACATTGTAGTTCCGGTTTCCCTTGGAGGACCGTTATGAATTTGGGGAAACCATATAAATGTTTCATATTACATACACAGCGCACAACAAATTGATAAATAACTAGTTTAAAAATCAGAAGTCAAGAATAATGACTGTTATTGGGGATTACATATGACAATTTGAAATTTCGGTTCAGACTTTAGCAAGCATCGTGGAACTTGACATGCTTGATTTGCTTTCGCGGGCCACATAAAATGATATGGCGGGCCAGATCTGGCCCCCGGGCCTCGACTTTTGACACCTGTGCTGTAAATTGTCCCTAGGTGTGAGTTTTGAGTGCAGACGGTTGTTTTGTCTTTGTGTGCCCTGCGATTGGCTGGCAACTAGTCCAGAGTGTACCACGCCTGTGTGGGTTTTCTCCGGGTACTCCGGTTTCCACATTCCAAAAAACATGCATGGCAGGTTAAGGGAACACTCGAAATTGTCCCTGGGTGTGATTGTGAGCGCGGACGTTTACTTGTCTCTGTGTGCCCTGCGATTGGCTGGCAACCGGTTCAGGGTGTACCCCGCCTGCTACCGGAAGACGGCTGGGATCGGCTCCAGCACTGTGGCAATTGCATCATCCGGTTTCTCAGGGCATTGTTCAGCACACGAATGCCAATTGTTTTCAAGCAGCTCCCTTTTATTTTCTCACGTTCTTATGATTGTCACTGGTACATATGAAGCGATGCATACTGGCTGAGCCACTTGGGAAGCTCACACATTGCGGCGCGGAGTTTGGCGGAAACACAAGAGATCTCTGCTGCCATCTACTGATAAAGAATCGTCAGTGCAAATTTGATGCAAAATTGGGATATTTGGTATGTAAGAGTCAACATTGGTAATTTTGCTGTGTGATATATATTTTGGCGTTTTAAACTGATTACATTGAAGTGGTTTCAGTTGTTAACCTTTTGAAGTTAGGACGGCAGGCGGTATATGGACAACTTTAAACATGGCCGTGTGAAATGTAAATCATTTAGAAATTACTGTACTAGAATTTTTCAAACCATCAATAGTCTTTCTATACACTCCCAAATTTACAGCTTGGAGAAAACCGAATGCAATTTTTTTCTTCCTGGTCATGTATGTAGCCAAAATATTAGAAACAGCCCTAGAGTGGTGCAATGTAGTCGAGCAATAATGATCATAATGACCGTAATTTCCGGACTATAAGCCGCGACTTTTGTCACACGCTTTCAACTCTGCGGCTTATTTAATGAAGCGGCCTATATAAAGACTTTTTTAACGGCCGCCTGTGTACCGTCTTTCTTTGTAAATATCTCATGTAACAATATGGGGCACCTGCGGCTTATGTGTGCATGTACAAAATGTTTTTTTCCTTTAAAAATGTAGTGGTGCGGCTTATAATCAGGTGCGGTCTATAGTCCAGAAATTACGGTACTTTAAAACCACATTAATCAAAACGGAGCGCAGTTTTCAAAGGCAGATTTAAAATAAAAAAAATATATAAAAATGCAAAACTATGTTCGCTGTAATTCATTTATTACCATGGCAACTGAATTACTGTCGTGCGTTATGATCTTGGCTATTACTATTTGGCAGTTTTGCCTTTTTGGGGCTTCAGTTAGTTTTATTATTGGTGTTCACTTTGTATGTTACAATGCAGCACAATGGACTCGTCAGCGGTTACAATGTCCGCCTCAACAGTTGAGGCCCGGCCGGCTTTGAATCTCACCTCAGGCCTTCCTGCGGGGAGGTAGCATATTCTGTGTACCAGTTCTGGGTGCCCACTTTGCATCGACAAGTGTCTAGTGATGACATGCATGATTTCTAGTATCTGTAAAAACTATATTCCATTTGTTAGCAAAGCTTGATACCACAGCGGATGCCCCTGTAAGGAGTGGCGATGTCTGAAACGATGCCGATTTTTTTTTTTTTTACATTCAATGTGCTTTGTTGGCAACAACAAAGCATATTGTGACCTCTGGTCACTACAGTTTAGTGTAACAATGAAAGGAAATCTACTAAAATGAGAAAAATGGTGGTCTTTAACTCATTCACTCCAAAAGACATATTTATATGTCTTTTAAGACTCCACACATTCAATCCCATGTACAGTACTTAGGTTTTCTTTTCCCAAGACTGAAAGTCATTTTATTTATTTTTTTAATACGGGTCAGAAAATGGCTGGTACTGAATGAGTTAAAGCTCAAGATCAACATTTTTAGACATACATATTGGAGTGCATTATTATAGCTACGCTTTTCTTTCCACACTTGTGTGCTTTGTAATTCCTGTTCACCTTTTTAGTACTATAAATTAAATGTGTTATTTTTACAACAGCAAAAATACATTTTGGAGTTTTATATTATTATCTTCACATATGGAACACACAAAAGGCCAGTGAAGAAAAGAACTGTGAAGGCCTAGTCGGTCTGAAAAAAACATCACCGTAATATGCACAATTTCAACATCATAGTTTTGGGACATATAAATGAGCAACACACATGTTGGTTTTCATCATTTTTATTAAAATTTTCAGGGGAAAAAAAAACAAAACGATTGTACAAACCTCATGGTTTGGTGACTTCATCATGAAGAGTTGCAGCCTTCGGGGTGGGGGGAGGCAAGTGTCCAGTCTGCCCGGTGGCGTATTGCTGCCCTTCAGGGAAGGCAGTAGGTTGTATAGTTATCTCCTGATTGGGCAATATCACTACCCTGAAACCACACAACCTACTACCTCACCCCGTACGAACATCAGGAACATTGCGAGACATCACATGAGCACAGGCTCCACCACGTGCATGCAAACAAATACAAATGGCAATGAAGAAGAAGAGAAAACCCCCCCAACATCCTGTGCTGAGGGAACAAAGGTCAACGAGTGCAAGGGAAACGCAAAGTGCAGTTACAAGGATCCACCATTGGGGAGCGCTGCCGCTTCGAAAACGTCATCGGCGGTCCTGGGAGGGGATCCAATCAGACGACGACATTACAGTCACTTCAGGAAAGACAGTAAGTTGTATAGTTATCTAACAGGAAGGGTGCGACCCTAAAACTATACAACCTACTACCTCACCCCAAAGGACAGTGTGTAAATATTCTCTCCATCCGCTCATCCGTGCTGCTGCTCGCCCCACTTTTGACACACAAAAACACGTTACTCGACACCACGTGTGAAACAATGGCCACGTCTAAACTAAATGGGACCACTCGACAGTCAGCGAAGTGGGATTACTTTGGGTGACTCGCATTTTTTTCGAGAGGCAAATGCCATTAATCCTATCGAGCAAATTCACTGCACTAACACATCTTGATTTTGATATACTTTAATACTGTATTTTGGCATTTAGAAACTGCATTTTCTATTTCCCCGCGTGATTATTAAAATTGTGATTTTATATATATATGTGTGTGTGTGTGTGTGTCTTTTTTATATCATTCTCCAACTGCACTACATTTAAGAGACCGGATAGAAACATGATTTTAAGATGAAACAACAGATATATAAGTATAAAATACAGTATATATAAGTTAAAAAAAATATATATATATATATATACTGTATATATATATATGTGTGTGTGTGTGTGTGTGTGTAGTTTACATATTTATATCTCGGCATCCACCATACAAAGAATACACATTTCCACCTTGTGAATCACTACGACACATCACACCGAGCAGACTTGCTGCTAAAAGGTCAAATGGTCAACAATAAATTTCAGGCCTTGGATTCCACCAGACCGAACTGACCAGTGACCGCATACAGAACCAGTCGGGACGCTCAGCTCGAACATACACCCCCCCCCAACGGTCTTGTCGGCGAAAACAAGCCTACGCTGTTATTTGCCATTGCAGTACTTGTGACTTCTCACTCTGTGTGTGTGCTTACACGATGTGTTTCTCACCTCCTCTGCGCCATGAAGTAGAACCTCGGCGCCGCTCGGCAGCAGTTCCACCTGAAAGAATCACAGAGGAAAGCCATCCTTTATTTGCACGGGGAGACAGAATGGGAAGAACTTAGCCTAATGACTCAGGACAGGGAGGTGGAGTGTGAAAAGTTTTAGGTAACCATTTTGAATTGGTGCATAAAGGAGGAGCATTTGGAAAATCATCAGCTGTGTCTCAAGTTTCAATCTTTGACAAGCTACATGAGTGTTCTCTGTACCTAGCTACCTTGCTACATAATGTTAGCATAAAACCATTTTGGTTTGTTTGTTTTTAGCATTTAATCATTTCTATGTGGAAATAGTACATGACTACAGTTTTGTTTTTTTTAAATAAAATCCTAACGTACTGTGTTAGCGCTTTATGAACTCAGATAGGTTAGTACACCAACCGGTTTAACATATTAGCAATTGGGTTAGTTCACCTCAATCTCAACAGCCTTCAACACAGTGACACCTTTCCTTTTTTTTTTGAAAGCCTGCTAGACGTTAGCACGTAGGCCGCTAACCTTTTGTTTGTATTTCCATTTTGTTGGAAGAGTGGGAACAATGGGAGCAGCAATGAAGACGGTATTAAATGGAAATACTGTATATTGCAAAGGTACGGTCGCAAGCAACCACAAAAAAAATAAAATAAAAAATAACAAATCAGGCGGCTGCCACATATGAATGCTCGATATCACTTTTTCTCAGACCGATACCAGTATGAGATTCACTCTTGGTATACTCACCGATACAAGTATAGATGGATACCGCATGCAATAATACACAATGGCAATAAATAAGTAATTGTGACAGACTTTTCTTTCAAATGCAGATGCTGATTCGCCAATGTGTCAAACTGCTGCAACATTGAACAACTAGTCCAGAGGTGGATTTACGTTTTTTTGTTGTTGTTGTTATTTTGCCTTAAGTATTGATGGCTGGTATCGGCATTACTCAGTGCGCAAGGCGCATTGCTGTGTGCGCAATGGCCAGCAGTCGACTCTCGCGCAACACCAGAAGCAGAAAGCCACGAATGCGGATGACCACATCGTATCCCCGCCAGACATTAGCTGGATTTTCTCACGCTGACGTGACAAGTAACATCTTGTCTAACATGGGGAGCAAAATGGAAGCCGGTGAATTCGGTTTTGAGCCGGCGAGGCGAGTTGGAAAATTGGCGCCACATTTTGGTCACCGCTGTGCAGATTTTTAAGTGCACTTTTTTTTTTTTTTTAAACGGTGCATTGTGGTCTGCATCCTGTTTGGCAAAGCAACTGTCCAACAATGTCAACAGCCTGCACACCTCGCCTCTGAACAGCAGGGGGTGCCCGACCTTGTTTGACTCCAGCGAAGACCCTTTACCCGCACATGCATCATGCCATGCTGATCAACAGCCATAGAGACAAATAAAAGTAGCGACAATAGTTTGTGAAAAGGAAATCACTGCCTACTACAATAGTAGAGACCTGACGCGGAGGCATGGGACGCATTTTTTGCAGCATAATAAGTGCAGAAACTATCGTACGTGGGTCTAATGTTTTAAAATGCTTCTCCTGGCAGGACCATACAAGTATTTCTAAAAAGCATCATGGCTAAAAAAGTTTGTATATATGATTTAAAAAAAAAAATTCTACAGTACAGTATTGTATAATTTATTCATTCATTCATTTTCCGGCCTGCTTTATCCTCACAAGGGTCGCGGGGGCTGCTGGAGCCTATCCCAGCCGTCTTCGGGCAGTAGGCGGGGGACACCCTGAACCGGTTGTCAGCCAATCGCAGGGCACACGGCGATGAACAACCATCCGCGCTCACAATCACACCTCGGGACAATTTTTGAGTGTTCAAACAATCAGCCTGCCATGCATGTTTTTGGAATGTGGGAGCAAATCGGAGTACCCGGAGAAAACCCATGCAAACTCCACACAGGGAGGCTGGAGCTGGAATTGAACCCGATACCTCTGCACTGTGAGGTCAACGCGCTAACCACCGGACCACCGGGCCGCCCTGCATTGTAAAATAATTGTAAAAAAAAAAAAATTGCGATGACTACTTCACAGATTTATCACGGGTTCTTTTTGGAACGTAACCCCCGCGCCTGGATAGTAGCCGTATCAGAGTCCACTCTGGCCGAGTGGTCTGCTTTCAAGTGAAGCCAGGAGCTATCATCTGCATGCAAGCGTGGGCTCTAGATGCACACCGCACTACCGGCTAAAGAAAAAGGAAAAAAAAAAAAAAACGTCACTTTGCTATGAGTGGTTCTTGGAAGTTGCGCAAAGTCAGCGAGACGGCTCAGACGCGTGAAAGCCGAGAGCTTGTAACCGATAGCCGCTTTGGCCCGGGGCACCTCTTCGAGCAGCTGACGCTTTCTTTCGGCATGGCGACGTCTCATAATGTCACGCAAAAAAAAAAAAAAAAAAAACGCCGGTAGCGACAATCCGAACGGGCCACACATGACGTTAGAAAGCACAACAAGTCCATCCATCGCTTCAAGCGGCCTCGGCACAAAAGACTGGCACGGTTGAAAAAGCCACTTTAATTCAATCACACTTAAGCCTTAAGTGCTATCGATCAATACTGGGTCTCAGTGCAGCCGTAGGACAAAGTGAAGTGCTCTAACCTTGTAATGTGATCTGCGGGCTTCTTTGGTCAGCGCGGTGGGTAAGCTTAGCATCTGGATGTTTGGACAGAGCGGGTCCACGGCATGTTCGGCTTCACGATCACAACGGAATGAAGGAGGTACAATCGTTTGTTGGCTTTGGAGCCTTGTTTTACAAAGTGCAATGACCTTGACTTCGTATCGAGAGATATTCAGTTGACAAAAATGGTACAGATGACCAATTATCGGTGAATGGTGCCATTTTTTTGTCCTGTATTCAACATGCTACCGGCGTATTCGAAAATGAAACAATTGAACTTCCAGTTTTAGTTTCTGAAGTCGTTCCAACCAAGGAATATGGTTAAGTACAGTTGTAAAATTGCCGCATGTCCCTCGTGGCTTCACGCTGAACCACTTGAGTGGATTTTATTTTATTTTTTTCTGTTTACGTAGAACATGGGTGTCAAACTCATTTTTGTCGCGGGCCATATTGTAGTTACGGTTTGACTTGGAGGGCCATAATGAATTTTAGGTAACCATTATAAATGCTTTAATTATGATTTGCTTTATTATTATTTATATAAATAAATTAATAATAATATAATTAATTAATACATATAATCTAATGATTAATTATAATTATTATAATCATTATTAGCATATAATTATTTAATTATAATTATTATTTATAATTACCATTATAAATGCTTAATCACCTCCACATATTACATACACAGCGCACAACAAATGGATGGACAACTAGTTTTAAAATCAGAAGTCAAGAATAATGACTGTTTTTGGGGATTACATATGACAATTTGAAATTTTGCTTCAGACTTTAGCAAGCATCATGGAACTTGACACGCTTGATTTTGCTTTCGCGGGCCACATAAAATGATGTGGCGGGCCAGATCTGGCCCCTGGGCCTTGACTTTGACACCGGTGACATAGAGCATGGAACTCCATTAAATGGTATTGTGTTGCATTTATATAATTGTCAGCCCAATATTGTGTGTGTGTGTGGGGGTCCGGGGGGAGATTATGTCAAATTAATTGGTGGATATCAGCAAAATAGAGACCAATAAAAATAGCTGCCTCTACTAACGCTACACCACTACTACACTAACGCCGGGCCTCTGCTGCAGGATGTAGGAAGTAATTTGGCAACGCTGCGCACGACTTAAAATGTTATTTTATACATTTTTTTAAACTCAACTTTATTGCCGCGTACTACTTCAGAGGTAACAGCGAGTCATTTGTTGGCTTTAGTTTTCCCTGCAGAGGTTTATTTTAAACAGTTTTTGTTCCCTTAAACGATATATTTTTTTTACATTCATGAACTACACTTGGCAACGACTGTTCAGAACATTAAAGCCTTCCTTTGACACACAGCCTATACCGTTAATAGTTTTTATGGTGGTGATCCCAAAACGCGTTCCAAATACGCTGAGAACCTTTTTCTTAAAAATCTGTCTCGATGAAACGAGTGCTGCGTTTCTTTGCCAACGTTGCTTTATGCTCCTGCACGTTGCGGGCAATATGACAAGACGGAGCATTTCGAAAGCATAGCTCCTCCACAGGCGCCTGAGGGTAGCACATCTATTTATACCGAGGCCCCATGGATAGGGGTGGGGGTGGGGGTGGGGGGGGGGGGGGTGATGGTGAGGAGCACAGGAGTGAGGGAGGAAGCGGCGTGAACAGGTCCTGTTACACATGTCACGGGGGGGTGCAGGGGCGGGAGGGTTGGCGAGCCACAGGGGGGGGGACACGCCTGCGCGCAAAGTCAGACGGGCTGACCTCTCAGTCACCTATAAGGCAGATACGCTTCAGCTTCGAGCAAATGCGCACAGAAAATCTTGAGTTATTATCGCGTGCGCGTACGCTCACAACTCAAGAGAGCCTGTCAAACGGCGAGATGAAGGGCCCCCGGCAGCTTACCCTCCCAAACCAGCAGGGCCGTAAACATGCCAGGTGAAGAGGAGCGGATTAGACCCGGCTTGTACGGCCCCTCTGCGGCCCCCACAGTCACATCTTTGGAGCTTCCATTTAAAAAAAATAAAAAATAAAAAAAAAAAAAAAAAAGGGGGAAAAACGAGCCTGATGATTCTAATGACGGGGCACGCCGTCGGGGTCAAGCAGACCACTCAACCAGCCCAGCCTTGGCAGCTGCTTCTCATCTTTCACATGCTGCGTACAGTCACATGTACACAAAGACTTAGCAAGCACTTGTGTGGGATGCAAACAAGGGAGTGTTAGTGTATAGTACGGTGTGCAATAGTGGCTTTGGAAAGGGACGTTGTAGACCGAGACAACAATACGTAAAAAAAATTTAAAAAAAGGACCAAACTTACACGCTGGAAAAACTACAGCGCCCCATCGAGCTGCATCTGTCGCCTTGCTATATATAGCGGGCGCGTCAAATCGCCCCACGGAGCCCCCCCCCCACCTCACCCTGTGTATATGAACTCGAGCTGACAGACACGACGCCGGAGAGGGCAGACTCTGGTCGGCGTTGGGTCTCTAAACCCCCCCCCCGCCCCCGAAGAGCCGATTACCTCTCTGCTGTTTACGGCGTGCTGGCGACAGAGCTGCGTTGAGGTTCGCTTCGCGGCTATGTGGGAGTGGAGGGGGGAGGGGGGAGGGGGGGGGGGGTACCGTGAAGCCTGGCATCAGCCATCCGTTCGCGGCCTGCTGCCAAAATATAAAGTAATGGGCCCTTGATTAAGCCATTTTCATAACCCCCCCCCCCCATCCCCCACCCCCACTGTGCGTTAGACAAGGACGGTGTTTGTGGACTTGGAAGTCGGGTGGTCGAGTCGATGCACACTTGTGCCTACGTGCGTCTGTGCGTCACTGCCATGAGGCAAGTCGGCGCGATATGTGGTGACGTGTTGCAAGAAGCCATCTGCTCGCTATAGGGTGAAGGTTCCGAGCTCGCAGATATTTTGGGTGAAATCATGGATATAGGAAACATTTAACAGGGTTCCCACTCTTCCACGTGCTTTTTATTTATGGACTTTTAAGGACTTTTGAGGGCCGATGTAACGGTTTTTAAGGACCTTTTCTCCACTCACCTGTATTATAGGTAGGAAAATGAAAAAAACCAAACTTGAATTCATTCACAAAAAGTACACTCAGAAAAATTTAAATTTAGAAAACATGAAACTTCAATTTATTTTTGAATAAAAATAAAATTTTAAGGATTTTTATTGATTTTAGAAGCTTTCCCTGAAAATGAAGGACAATTAAGAACATAATTCTACAACTTCTTTTTTTATGGATTTTTATGAACTTTAAGGACCCGTGGGAACCCTGTTTAACAAAAACATCTTACGGCCTTTCGGGCTAAAAAGATACTGAGTCAGCAAATTAAAACAAATCACTGCAATGATTTAGGTACGAAAAATTTTGACTGTACGAAAAAACAAACAAATGGCAACATTTCCATATGCCGATTGCTATTTATATAAGCGCGTGTTCGCCACATTGTCACCAAGCTGCACTCTTCTGCACAAAGACACACGCAGACCATTCCGTCATCTTCACTCACCCCAAAACCGGAGCAACAGAGGTAACACGAGAAAAATCAGCAACATTTTCCAAAGATGAGACACTATTAAATATTTTACAGGCAAATCTCCTTCCTTCCTTGTGGCCAGCTTTTTTCTTTCGCGCACACATTTGCTATGAGGAAGAAAAGAAAAAAAAAACCCTTGTGAGTTTTTTGTTTTTTTTAAACAAGAGACACACTGCAGTGCAGAGAAGTTGGGAGGATCCGAGTAACATCTGCACATGTAATCAAATGCCTGGCGCTGAAGCCAAGCTTGCTAGAGGCTGAGGGGCGGAGCCCGAGGTTATCGAGTGCACAGCGGGAGCCCAGGCTCGAGCTGAGGCATGGTGCTGCCGTTTCGGGTGGAGACAGGTACACTGACAGGCGTTTTTGAGCGCAGAACCTGACGGCTGTACGACGGGGATAAAAGCACTACAGGCAAAGCAGTTAAAAAAAAGGAAACAAAAGAGGGGGACCTATTTTAAAAGGACCCATTTTCTGTCTTTTCTCCCACCCGCTGCCCGGCTCGTTTGGCAGCGCCACACAAAATGGCGGCGCTGGAAGGCAAGAGAGTGGAAACCATTTTTGAGGCGGGTCTGCACCTGGTGGCCAATTAGGGGTGCGCTCTAAGCGCTATTCTGCAAGTTAAAGATGATGTTCTTTGTGTCTAATAACAAGGCAACAGACGACAGACGGAATGGCGACATTTTCACAGCAGGTGAACGAGAGAACACCTTTGGGTACTTACGGCCGACAGTGCGTCAGTGGCTGTCTCCGCCGCTTTGGGCCTCTCGCTGATGTTACCACTGAAACCTTCCTGAAAAGAGAGGGAAAAGGAAGACTGAGTTATGGCAGCCCAGGGAAGACAATTTAAGGGGTGGCTTTGCTAGCTAAGCTTGGAAACACCAACAGCACAATGCGGTTTGGACCAGGAAAGATTGATCAGTAAATTCAATAACATGGTAGCATACAGACGCTGCGAAAACCAAAAATCAGTGATTAATTACCCCCCCCCCCCACACACACACACACATAGCCATACTTTATCTGTGAATCCTCGGTTACCATACTTAAATATGCGGCAGTCCACTGTGTCGCTGTTAGCTTCCGAATTAGCTACCTTGGTTATGTAGCATTAGCGCCATCATATTCAATTGTGAGGGAGACAACTAACTCAGTGATTAAGGAGTGAACCAGCAGGTTTTGTCCAAACTAAACATGCTAACCGACCAAATTGTTCTGTCGTATTTTGTTATCCTAAAAGTCCATGTCATTTTTAACATGCTGTCACGTTATCGATAAAATACCAATAATAAAAATAAACACCAATTTTTTTTTTCATGCGTGTAGATTCTAGGTAATCCAATTCATGCTAATGCGTAAAATAGGTTGAAACAAGGCACCTGGAATTTTGTTTTGCGTAAAAAATGACTTCATCGAAATTTAAGCTATTATGCTAATAGAACCAAATCGCTGAAGGCTAGCTAATATGGCGCACAAGCCTAGCTAATATGAAAGTACTCATGCTGTGAAGGAAGTATGTTGAAATAAGACAACGGGGGCCTCTTTTGGAAAGTAAAATCTCCGAAAACTTTATCTGGCAGAAGTGAAAATGTGCTTCCTTTCGCACACGGGAAAGGACTGGACTGGTGCAAATGAATTCGACTTGATTTTTCCTAGCTGACGTCATTGCGCTACGGCGAGTATTGCTCACACAAGTCTTGAGCTTGCAGACTACTTGCAAAATATTAACAAAAAGGAAAAAGGCAGATATTGACTGTTGTTCCTGTGGAGGATCACCAATGATGATTTTCACTGAATTTAGAATTGGCAATTTTTTAATAAATAAGAGTTCGGACTTTTTTTTTTTTTTAATGAGTTGATTTTTTTTCACATATTTTTAGTCTTGGCTTAGTCTGTCAACTACGTGGGTGACCTGTTACTTTAAATATTACTGCCGTCAAGAATTGTGGATTTGGAAAGGTTCGTTCAAGGTCGCAAACAGTGTTCATCAATATCGGCAATTCTAACCCCCGGTTGGGAGCGGTGTCAATTACACGCAGTTTTTGAGGTCAATATCGGGTTTACCGGATTGGTTATTACTAATTAAGTAATTGCATGTTCAGTCTTTTATCCATCTTGCCAAACTACCTCATTCTGAACTAGTAATTCAGTCTTTTAATTAGCCTAGTAACTTCCTAGCCAACCAAATACGATCCAAATAATCATCCTCGCCTTTGGCTTTTGCACTGTGGCTTAATGTAAGGAGTCAAGAATCGGCATACATGCGGGTGGGGGTTGGGGAGGGGGGTTACACTACGCGGATCTGTGCATTCTTGCTGTACAGGACGCACCAACCCTCCACCTACCACTCGACGATACGTGCAGACAATCTGGCGACGTTGCCAAAAGACGGGGGTGGCGTTAGAGGGGGCTGTGTCACGTGGCCGGGGGGCGAGCACGTGTGGCACAGAACGCTCCCGGTTGCGCTTTTGACACATGCGTGTGTAGGTTGGGCAACGTATATCGGGGGAGGGGGATGAGGGGGCGCCGGAGAGACCCGGTCCAACTTGAGGCCCGTCCATGGAAGACACTGCCAATTAGAGGCCTTCACTGAGTAGGTGATAATTCCGTACAGGGACGCTAATTGCGGCGCGGGGCACGGCCTTGCTGCGGAGGCTCTTTTATATATTGTTTGGAACGTTTATAATTACAGTTCAGCGCCTTGGAGCGCCGCCAGCACATGTTTATAGACTCATGAGTAACCCAACTCCCGCAGCCCGTGGAGACAGATTCATGTCCGTAGCTCAAATGCACTCAATGCACTCTGGGTCGTGCACACACAAGCGTGTGCGTGTGTGTGTGTGTGTGTGTTTGCATGCTTATGACTCAAGAACCCTGGGCAAGTACTGTATGTGCAAGTAGGAAATCTACATATAGTACAGCAAATGGCTGCGAGCAGGTTGAGGAAAAAACACTTTTCTTACATTTCAGAAAGGAAATGAACCACTAATCTGTTTGTTGTACCACTCAAGGACGAGTGAACAAGAGCAGTTCCACCAACAGCAAGCGGGAAAACGATTCATGCCAGATAGCAGGGGTGCAGTCCATCGCAACCTCGTCCGACAATATTGTCCACAAATATCAAATGCAAACACAGAATGCAAATTAAAAACAGCATAGGTCGGTACAACTACGCCGCAGACCAGTAGAACTCATTAGATGTGGACTATGACCTAGTCAAATTGGAAACTTTAAAAAAAAAAAAAAAAAAAAAAAGAAAAGTGCACACATCTGTGGGATGCATTTGCAAATCTGTAAATGTACATACAGGACATGGTCTGACTTGGTTGTTTTGCCTACGGCCCAAATGGAACGAATTTTGGAGGCTTGTGCCGATATTTGACCGAGAAAATTCCGAAAAGCGATTATTTAAAAAAAATAAAATAAATAAAAACAAATCTTGTCCTGCCACTCCACCAACAAAAAAAAATCAACTTTTTTAACAATAATTTGCCATAATATATTTGAAGAGAACACAAAAAAAAAAAAATCTGATTTTTGAAAATTTTCTAAAATGCTATCGTTGGCCGATTAAATGAAATACTTGCAATTAAAAACATTTTTTTTTTTAGAAAGTAGAGCGATGACTTGTGATACAAGTTTAAATCATTCAGTTCTTGAGGAATTAATATGAATCCTACTCGTTCTCGGCAACGGAGCAGCCAATCACATGTCCTGCCAAGAAATCATGGAGATCATCAGTGCGGCATTAATATTGATCATTATATGCCGGATAAAGAATATTTTGACTGTGAATACTGGTATATTGTCGGGTGACGTGTTTTTTAGCATTAGGATGAATGAAGCAAGCGGACTTAAAAAGTCTAATTTCCGTAGTGAGTTTCGATACAGAAAACGTTCTGATTTGTTTTATGCTTAGAAAAAAAAAATCTTCAATTCTATCGACCGAATTGCTGTTTGTGTGTGCCACTGCCATTACGGTGGATTGTATCTCAAGTTGGTTTGTCAAACCAAACGATCCCCGCAATATTTTATTGACCGATGTCGACTTTAACAGAATCGAACCATGTGACGTCACCTAGCCAATCAGAAAAGGAAGGCTTTGATACTGAAAAATATGACATTTCTGTGAGTTAAAATTCAGATTTTCTTCCTTTTTGACTTTCAGGAAAGTCACAAATGGTTTTGAAAGTTTTTTTTTTTTTTTTTTTTTTTAATAGTTCTGTTCGTAATAACCACACACCCAAGGTTAAAACTCAAAATTCTCGGCTCAGGTTAGCAATGATAATTGCATTTCTTCAGTACACAATAGCAGAGTGCTTGCTAATCCCTTGATAGAGCAGATTTAATCCTTCCTAAAGACGGTGTGGAAAACTCAAGGTGAAAGATAATTCTGCCGCGTTTGCATCTTTTTTTTTTTTTTTTAAACATTCACTGGAGAAGCCCCACTCCCTGCCTGCAATCGCATCTCCGAGTGAAACAATTTTGGCTGACTCGACAGTTCCGCAGGGTCCAAAAGTTGTCTTGGCACCAGCGAGAGCCAGAAGCTGTAGAACTATATGAGCAATGGAAAAGGGGAAAAAAGTGGAGCGGGCGCCACTCGGTGTTATCTGGCCGTCGCCGTTGCTAGGCAGATAGCGCGCCGAGAAGACACACGTGTACTGCCGACCAAAAGTCTCTTTTATAAACGCGCGCTGAATGACATTAGCGGTCAGCGGCAAACCTCCTCCCGCCCCCCCCCCCCCCCAAAAAAAGTCATAATATATGTAATTTGACAAATTTTCTTGAATGTTCGCTGGCTGGCCTCCGGCTGTGTAAAGCTGCCACCGAGGGCCCCTGCGTCCATGTGAAAGGTCTCTTTTCACTTGGGCATGATGTCACCATGACATCATGTTGCTGCGGTTTCTGCGGTTCAAATCACGTGTGACCACATCCCAGCTGACATTCAGATTAACGCAGACAGACGGGAGGGGGGGCGGAGGAAGAGTGGGCCCCCGGTCCGCCCCCCCAGTCGACAGAGTGATGGACTTAATGACCTCCGAGTGTGGTGGCAAAAAAAAAAAAAAGACGGAAAAAGGCTGCTTGCTTTTTTTTTTTTTTGTTGCTGCAGTAGAGTCATTTTGATGCTGCTGTGAAACACGTTTGGGAGGGAGGGGGACACACACACACACACACACACACACACACACACACTAGATTTCCTTATTTGTCCCGCAGGAATTTGTTCTCACGAGAAACTTTTTTTTTAACTTTTTGAAAAGTTTCAATGGACAATGATGAGTTGCGATTCAAATTTCTGTAATCTGCAATCAAGTTTTTTTTTGTTTTTTTTTACAAAACCTGACTAAATTCCCACGGGAGCTGGCGACACACTCATCACGGTGAGTTCACAAACGCTGACGCGGCACAAAAAAATGCCACCAAGGGTTTGAAAATCGAATTTTCGCTTTGTACAAAATCCTCCTTAGTTCTGCTAAGACCCGGTTAAACATCCCACTGCTTTAGGATATCCCATACCCTGTTCCATCATATTTAATAAGAATAAGAAAACCTTTTAATTGTCCCACAATGGAGACATTTGCATTTAACTCTCATTATGTCAGAACTGACTTAATCCGTTTCAAGTGACTTCAATATATTTGCAGTCGGAGCGCACTTGAAATAACCACAAAACGTGTGGTATGAGGACATTTTTTTTTTTTGACATGTACAAAATCCCATGAAAAAGTTCTTGATAGCAGGCTAATAGTGGCCCAGACCGCAAAAAAAGGACACACGACACACAAATTATCATGATCATGTAACTTGGCTATTTTCCTTCCATCAACGTGAGCGTCACTCGAAAAAAAAAAAAAGACAAGTGATGTCATAATTATCTCGGCCAATATGTCTGCCATGCTGCCGATTGACCACAACGGGAGCTGAGCAAGTCTGACTTCTTCCCTTTTTTTTAATTTAATTTTTTTTTTAATGAAATTAATTTCCCAAGCATTTGGGTTCTTTTGCAGGAACCCAATTATTCGTCTGGTGCATTTTGTACGTGATCCAACAAAAATCCGCGGTCACGCAAAGGACTACGTTTTTTTTTTCTCCCCCCCCCCCCACCCCTCATCGACGTGGCAAGTCCTTTCGCAACATGGCGGCTGTGCTGCACTGATATGAAGTTGCTGTGTCTTGAAGAGAGTTTGGGTAAGGGTGTTATAAAAGCGTAATAATTATATTTAAAAATCAATTTACATTTGGATTTTTGAATGATCCCCCCCCCCGCCCCCCCACCTTCACCCACACAAATGGGCAACTTTTTCTCCACTTTTTTTTTCTTTTCTAACAAGTGCTACTCCAGTCACATCAGAGCTTGATCCACACAGCACTGGCAGTCCATTACGAGGAGGCCGCATTCCACTTCATTAGGCACAACACACTAACAACATCCGTGACACGGGCTGCATCCAAAAAGTCCGCCTTCATCGACATTCAGAAATGACTGGCTCGCTTTTTGGATCGGCACCATTTATACACGGTTTGAATACTGTGGATGTGATTTGAGGTGATGTGTGACTGACAGCGTCAATCAAAATCAAGCATTGCTTCGCTGTAGCTCCTGTGTTGGGACCTCATCTGGATGCCAGCGTGTACCAGCGATATAACAAACGACTCAATATCCAGACACGTTGAGTATCAGTGGGAACACACACACACACACACACACACACACACACACACACACACACACGTCGATTTATTTTTGCTGTTAAATAAAAAATATTTCATCAGCACTTTGTAGATTTACTTTTTAAAAAAAAATTGCAATAATATCTGCTGCGTCACATTTATTGTTTATTTTCAAATCAATTATTTTTCCATCATGTCGTCATTTTAGGGTTTGCATATCGATGTCAGTTAAGATGGACAAAAAAATTGAAAAAAAAAATGTATGGCTTATTAATTTAAATATGACCACACATGCAGAGAACTCAATTTTGTTGATTGCTAACATGGGAACAAAACTCAAGTGTCCGCCACATGACAATCAACAAAGTCTCATTTTTAATGCCAAGTTTTAATAAATGTATTGAATTATGGGGATTGTGATTTCAAACCTTGGGGAAAAAAAATTATAATTTTTTTCCCCCGAGGTTTGAAATCACAATCCCCAGCTTTTTTTTTTTTTTTTTTAAATAAAGTTTTTTCAAAATCATTTCCGCCTCGAACATTCATAAATTGTCCTCCTTTGCTTGCTTGCTTAGGACAAATACAAATAACCGGCATGCAGTCGTTAAAACAAAATACAAATAAAAAATGCACCGCACACACTTTCCACTCTCCAAGTTCATGTTCAAGTTCAAAGTCACGGAAAAGGTTCAAGTTCAATTTCAGCAACCTCATTGCCCCCCCCCCCTCAACTTGTTCTTTCTTGCACTTCTTACACATTCACTCTGAACAATAATCACTTGCATAAAAGTAACATCCGACTTGTACAAAATAAGAAATAAGCCAACAAAACCTTAACATAAGCCGCCGAGTGAGAAAAAGATGACATTTGAGAGTTTAGCTATAGGAAGACCTGGGGGGGGGGGGTCATCATGGCACTCACAAAAATGCATGTGCACATTTTGTGAAGTGTGCCCCCGCGTGTGCCTCGTGACGGTGCAGCTCCACTGCGCCGAAACCTTTCGGTTTGGGCTGCGCCCAACTCTCAAGGTGGCTTTCCCCACGCGGGGATAGAGAAAAGCTTTACGGCATGGCGCCATGCGCGTCCTCGACTGCCACCTCGCCATGCGCCAACATGCGGGCCGGATGGAAAGGGAGGGGGGGGGGGGGGGTCTGAAAGAATGTCTCAATCGGATCAAGTCTGATGGCAAAATTAGTTTCATGGAGTCGAGCGAAAAGGTGATCGTGTAGGCAGAGCTCAGTTGCCACTTTAAAGGGGGCAACATTGGGGGGGGGGGAAAAAGATTTTTCAAAAAATTTCAATAAAACAAGCATTTGATATTTGATCTGTCTTGCTCATACCACCAACTACACTTTTGATCGTCTTTGTTCACACCCAAAAAAAGTACGTACATAAATCTTCCTGTCGGCACAAAAGGAACAAGCAAAGACGGATTCGACAAATGCGTTGCGAAATAGCAACGCATTGCCTTCAACCAGCGAGGCTAAACCTAGCCAAAAATAGTCCAAAAAATAAAATAATCAATTCAGGCGGCGAGATTTTCTCCATTTTAGTTACAACCGGGCGGAAGCCACGTACGCCTTCTCGCCCGCCCGCCCGCCCGCTCGGCATGAAGTGGCCCCGGCGAGCGAGGCCTTCCCCTCTCGCATCCTCTCACCGGCGCCACTCGGAAAAGTTACGCAAACAAAACGGGAGTTTGCGCGTTCATTTGCTCTCCAATCACGTCAACTCAAAACCTCGGCATCAACGTCGATGTTACTCACCCGTCTTCCGGGGCGGCGGAATTGGACCACTCTTTTCCGAGACGGCCGAACCGGCGTCCCCCAGCCGTCTTGCTCCTCTCCCTCTTCCACCATCTCCCGGTTCCGGACCGCAATCTCAGCTCCGGGCATTGGCTGCTACCCCCAACCCCCCCGCCCCCCCGCCTCAAGTTCAAGTTGGGCCTAAAACAATAGGAGGCCATGTGGCTGCTGTGAGCGATGAGGGACGTCGGCAAAATAAAAACGCAGTGTCTGATGTATGCGAAAACCGGACGCGGCGCGATGCCGTCTGGGGCCGGTTCCGTCTTTCGGCTCCGCTCGTGAAAAAAGGAAAAACGGTTTGTACTCTCGCACTCTTTCGTTTCTAGTGAGCGATGCCTTCACTTCTTCGGCGAAGACTGGCAAAAAGTATTCAAAGCTGCAGCCTGGCCAGCTAAATCGAAGCGCACACACACGCACACACACACGGCTAGAAGTGCACAAAGTGGACACAACATACGAGGAAGGCCATCTGATGCAAGAAAAGCCACCCCCTATCCTATTCCCCCTCCCACCCCCCCCCACCCCCAAAAAAGAAATGCACAATTACGAACGTTTTCTATTCCTCGTCGCTTTTTGGCCTCTTTTGTTTGCACTTGGCACCCGTCCCAGAAAAACGCTCTGGCGGCTCGGCTCGGCTCGGCCCAAAAGCTGCTCGTCCGCCTGCGTGTCAGGAGTTGCGCGGCGCGGAAAGGACGGAACGAAGCCGAAAGACGGGAGGCGGAGGACGATGAAGAGGAGGGACAAACGTTGGATCTCGTCGAAGGTGGGCCCACGCTTCCCCTTTTGCCGTCGTCGTGGTCGTCAGGATGGCGTGCAGGTTAGGAACCCCCCCCGCCACCCCCCGAATCCCCTCCACCACCACCACCCCTGATCCAGCTAGCAATGGCGGCGGCGAGAAACCTCCATTTCTGATCCAAATGTTCATAAAACACACAAAAATAGTCTTTTTTTTTTTTTTTTTTGTCCAGCAAATAAAACGTTCGAAAAAGCATGCGTCGAGGCAGCAAGATCCAAAAGCGCGGGAAATCGGCGGGGTAAAAAAATGGTGTGCGCCAAAAGAAAAAAAAGTGCAAAAAAGGCCTCGTGGAGGAGCAACTTGTTGCCAGCTTATTTTGCAAGAGCTGCAAGTTGGAGGCAGAGGGTTAAAATCCAAGCGAGTGGCGAGCGGAGGGTGGGGGGGGGGAGAAAAAAACAAAACTCAGCCTATGAAGGGTGGGCGGGAGAGCGACGGCGGCGGGGAGGCCCGGACTGTAGAAATAGCAGCAGACTACCCCCCCACGCCCCCCAGCCCGCTCGCCTCTCTCTCTCTCTCTCTCTTTTTCTCCCCTTCCCCCTCTTTCTGTACCACTCTAAGTTTCCCCCCTTGCGCGAGGCTGGAGTCGAAAGAGGCACGAGCGAAACAGGGCGCAAAAAGAAGTGCCAGCTCGAGAGAGAGAGGGGAATGAGGTGGGAGGAGACTGATGATGCAACAGGAGGCGTGGCCAGGAGGAGGAAGGAGCGAGCGAGGCTGGAAAAGCCAGAGAGAGGGGGGGAGACGGAGAGAGAGAGAGAGAGAGAGAGGAGGAAGAGTGACACGCCCCCGGGAGTTGCGCAGACGCAGTGTGAACGTCGGCCGCCATAGTGGCATCCGGTGCAGCATCTCTCCATGTAAAAAGGCAGGGGAGGGGCGGGAAAGGGGGACAAAGTAGACCCCCCCACCCCAAAAAACCGTATCCGTTAAAAAAAATTGTTTTTTAAATTCCATTTTTTTTTCTCTAAAAACACACCCAAAAAAATGTGACCTAGTTCTGTCGCGGCGGCGTTGCAAACGTAACGCGCGCACACGTACGCAGGAAAGAAAAAAAAAAAAAAAGATAAGCTTCCAAGAGGGTTTATTTCAGGAACATGTGGCCCGGAACACACAGCCCTCGTGTCCCCGGCCGGCCTTGTTGTGTCACTGCCAAGCGAGCTGATGGCTTGCAGCCTTCTCTTGCTGCTGGCACCAATTCAAAAAAGGCCGATAAGCACTTTTTCTTTTTTTTTTTTTTTAATTCCGGAGCGGAAAAAGCGGGCAAGAGGGAGGAAAACCAGCTGCCCTCGTTTGCACTAAACAAATGGCGAGTTGGTTCCTCCAAAATAAGAGCTGCTCTGAAAGCGACCCGGTGATATTTTCGTCGATTTATTCTTGAATATTCTGTTGTTAGCGCACTCGCCGCCACCCCCCCCCCCACCCTCGCCTTTTCCCCCTTCGGCTCCCCCCCAATTCACGTTGTCCTTGAAGCGCCGCCATCTTCCCTCCGTCCCTCCCTCCCTCCTCTCCTGCTCCTCTCCCCTCCAGCTCGCTGCCACCTCAGCCACCAGCGTTTGGCTTTTTCCACTCTTGTGGCACATTACTGTAACGCTATTGTGCGACAATTCCCGGCTTCTTTTGGGCTCGCTTAGAAAAATAAAAACAACAAAACAAAACAAAAAAGGGGCAGCAGTGTGTCGGTCAGTCAGGGTTGGGGGGGGGGGGGACGACGCATCTCCCGCGAAGAGACAAGGTGGGGTTTTTTTGAGCTTTTTCTGACTTTAACATTGTCGTGTTGTTGTTTTTTTTTTTACGCGGTTGTGTTTAGCGAGGCTCCGTCTCGTCTTGCTGCGGGCACAAAGCGCACGGCGGCGCGCTACTTGCTGCTCTCCGGGAGGGATTGCAGTGCAAGCTGCCAGTTTTGTTGCTTTGTAATGAGCGCTGATGAAGCCGCTCACGATACATGCAAACATGCGGATGTCCAGCGTGTGTGTCCAGTGTGTGTGTGTGTGTGTGTGTGTGTGTGCGACACGAGAATGAAGCGTCGCTCGCAGGCCGCCGTGTAAGCACATTTCGGCTCCACGTGCACGCTTGCCCCAACGTCTCCAAATATGAGTGACTGAGCAAGCGCGCTAGTTAGCGCCGAGCTATTTCGAAGTGCGTCGTTTACGAAGGGAGTCGCAACGCAATCGAAACGCCGAGCGCAAGCGGGCGCCGAGTGTGAAGCAAAAGAAGATGGCGCCGTGTCATTGGGCGTGTGCGTAGGAAGGCTGCTTTTTCGGAGTTTGGCGCTAAACGTTTGGCTCGGCACCCAAAACGTGGTGCTTTTTGTCCATTTCTCATTCGTTGCAACACTCTTGCTGAATTTTAGGAGACTATTTTCTGTTTTGCAATCACGAGAATCAATCATTGTATGAATGATTTGCCAGCGGCTGCCTTCAATGTTACTTTGTGACAGTGATTATCATTCCCCCCATAGAAGTCATCACTCATCTGCCAATGCTCATTCTTGCATTATGTTGTTTGTACGGCCGACAAAATACAAATAAAAGACCATTGCAAGATTTAAACGAAAGAAAATTGGGAGCATTTCAAAGTCAAGGCTGGACTTTGGGTGTCAACAATTAAACGTTTACAGAAAATAACGCGAAAAAAATTTTTATCAAAGAAAATAACGCGAATTTTTTTTTTATCAACAGAAAATAACACGATTTTTTTTTTTATCACAATTCTCTGTGAGAAGAAAAATTATTTTGCAGTCGTGATTTTTTTTTTTCCCTCATAAAGCTGTATGTTGTATGTCCGTACTCTTTAGTTTGCTGCTGCCCCTGATTCGCCCAGATGTTGCTATTCCCTTTTTATTATTCTACTGCAATTGAAGCTACCAAATACGGTTCCTTGGCCAGAGTGGGAATTGTGTATTTGGTCAATGTTGCTCTCTGGACTTTGTGTCAGGAGGAGGGGGGGGGGGGGGGTTGAAATAAATAAATAAAATTAAACTAATATTAAGCTGGGGCACACAAGTGGTTGCGGTTCACGTAATAAGCTGCGAATTACCGGTATGATGCAGAAAAAAAACAAAAAACAGATTTGTGTGCGCAGTGAGTTAAGTGCTTCTCTTCGAGTGGTTTGCCAACCACGACAACAAATCCACTTCCCATTATTCCATTACACGTGATTTAATCAACGTCTAATATTTGGACTTTTGTATTTAAAGAAAAAAAAAAAAAAAGATTTTAATGTGCGCTGCAAAGTTACTTCGGTCGAGCCACAGTGTCTTTGTGACAAAATGGCGCTGCTGTTTCAAAATGAAGAAATAAATACGAAAAGCAAACTCCAGACTTTTTAAAACGTGGAATTGAAATATCTTAATTGTGGCTTCATTCATTTTTCAGACGCAACGTTTTCAAGCACAGGTGAAAATGTCTCATCTGAAGGCCTTCGGTAGTGCAATTTTTTTTTGCTGACATTTTTTCTCGCATGCGAGAGTCGTTCTGAACAACAAACCGCGAGTTTGACATCCTCCTCGCGGCGTTTTGAGGCGGTTGGTCTGCCCCCGTGAGTGGCGCACGTGTCCAAACACAAGCTCTCTATTACACCCCAGACCTTCGAGGGCACTCCCCCGCCGAGTCAGGGTGAGGGGTCGCGACCCCCAGGTCAAAAGTGTTACACGGGGAGGCCGAGCGGTCCCATTGAGCGCGCCCGCCGCTGTTTGCTTTAAGAAGGTAAAGATTACAAACACATTAACTAATGCCGATTAGGGGGTGATCCCGGCCGGGGGGGTCGGAGGTCCCGGGGGGCGTGTTGCGTCTTATTAACAGGGCCTGACCTTTGACCCCAGCAGCCACTTTTAGAAAACAAGACCGCGACTGACCGCTTTGGGCACAGCGCTTGAAAAGCGCGGACAATCGGCGAAGCCAAAATGACAAGTTTGAAGGTTGTGCAAGTGCGCGGCTCTCCAACCGCTTTCTTCTAGACACGGGCACTCGCGCTCCATCGGCACAAAATGGTTGACGAGAGACACGATGAGTGGAAACAAAAGGCCAAGTTCAAGTTTGTACTCGTTGTTCTGAAGCCTTAATGCAAATTTAGTTTCAGCGAACGCAGCCAAATTGCAGCTTCCGTGCGGTTCAAAGACAAACGTTAAAAGCAGAAGGAAAGCTTTTGACTTTATATACTTCGTATGCCAAGTGTAGAGCACTGAGTAAAATTGTGTTGCGCTAAATTCTTCTTCCCGATTGCTTTACCACAAGCAAAATGTAAATAAATAAAAGGCACATTTATTTTGAAGGTTCTGAACGGGCCGCGTCTTAACAATGGCACACATGCTGCGATGGGTACAAAATGGCCGGCGAGGCCCGTGCGCGCTAGCGACCGACTGTAGCGCGTGATTCAAAGAGCGGCCCGGTTCCACCTTCTCGTTAACCCTTGACGCACTTCAGCTTCATTAACGACAACCTAAATTGCGGCTGATATGCAACATCTTGAAATAATTCCTGGATTGAGAGCAAAAAAAAAAAAAGAAATAAAATGAGAAATCTACATTTTAGTGTATTTCAGAAAGTGTGAAGGTTCAGCAAGTACTTGTTTCCATGCCCTCAAACCTCCAGCATAAAAATTGACGAGCAGAGACATGCGCAATATCAACATTTTGCACCACATGAAAATAAAAACCGTGGCCAAGTTCAAGTTGGGTCTCCTTTGCCATTAACCCTTTTCATGCGCTTCAGATTCCTTCACCTCAGCTAAATATGACAACAGTGTTACATCAGACAAACCAAGAGGAAATTCTGGCTGATTAAATTTCTTCCTGGAATGTTTGGCTCCAAGTTTGAAGAGCAACAAAACCAAAGCAAAGCAAAGCCTCGCGAGCGCACGGCCCCGCACGTCCTAAAATGGGCGCCCGTTCGTTGCTGTGATTAGCACAAAATGGCCGCCGTGAGACAGGCGCAGCATCAACACATTGCACGATGGAGCCAAAGCCAAGTTAAATAGTAGCTTTGCGATAAATGTGCAACTTTTGGCTCCCGGTTGCCGTCTCTCATTAATTTCATTAAACGGGCCGTGTGTGGTCTGTTGGAGCCGCCGCAACCCAAGTGGCAGCTTTCGGGCAGTCCAAATATGACAACAATAGTAAATCAGACAATTCATGGGGAGAGCTTGAAGAATGAAATTCTTCCCGGATTGTTTGGCCCAGAGTCAGGAAAAGACCACAGTATGCTTTTGTCATTTCCAAAATAAAAATGAACAATGAGATGAGCAGGAATCATGATTGTGGATGAGATCAACTTTGACATTTGCAAAACCTTGGTGTGTTTTATTTGCCGAAGCATAATAATTACATCGCTGAGTCGATTCATTATGTTTATAAATTAAGAACGAACATGTATTTTTTTTCCTCAGTTATTTGCTAAATAATAATAATTACATTGTTCATTCTTTGAATTATATTCATAAATTACAAATGAAGATTTTTTTTTTCTTAGGGTCAATAATAATGCCATAAATCATCCCCCTCGCCCCAAATCAATATATTTACTCCGTGTAGTAGAGATTTATGTCTGTATGATTAAAAAGTTCATTTAAAAAAAAAAAACTTTCCATACGGAAATATGGGGGAAAAAATTCATACACAATGAGAATGTAATTTTTCAGCTTAATGTGCAGTCGTGGTAATCGTGTGTGTGTGTGTGTGTGTGTGTGTGTGTGTGTGTGTGTGTGTGTGTGTGTTCTCAGATAGTTTGCTAGAACTTGCTCCAAAGACTAGTTTGAGACTATCCCCCCCCCACCCTTCACATTTTTATGATTCAATATTTCTGCTCCAAACAGAGATATTTAGATCCTTAAAAGTAGAATCCAACACAATTTGAGTTTGCTTAAAACTCACAATTTCTTTACTTGCCTTTGACCACGATTCTTTTCACATAATCACCCGTTTGGTTTTTTTTCCTCGTGCTTTCATGACCCACTTTTGTCAATATGAAAAGTGCAATAACGAAGGCTATGGCATTTTGTTGCAATATTGTCTGGACAGAATCCAAAGTGCAACTCACCTCACTATTTCTTGGCCGGGGGAAGAAAAGCAAAGAGGAGAAGACGGACGAGGAGGAGCAAGAAGCAGCAGCAGCAGCAGCAGCAGCAGCAGAGTTCTGCTGAGGAAGAGCGCGGGAAGAGGCGGCGCGGCGCGGACCTGCTGCCGTTTGGACCTCGGGAGTGCGGGTCGACCGCTCCGAAAAGGGCCGTGCCCTCGCTCTAACTTCAACTGGCAACTCGTCAGCAACGAAACCAATCGTCCTGCATTTTTTTTTTTTTTGGTGTCGCCCTTCAAAACGACACTACACGTGGTATTGAAAACTGAAGGCACATTTCAAGCACAGTGCAGTGATTGTGATTATTCAAGCAAGCTGGATTTCTTTTGGATCGGCCGACACGTAGTCATTGCATTTTCAATCGCATTGATATTTTTTCACTTTTAAATTATTGCCACATTTTTTTAAGGGGCTGCGGGAGACTACCAAATCCTGAGGTGCAGTCGTGTGTCTTATCTTTAGGAAGCTATTAGAAACAGCTCTCAGTGTGAAGCAATAAAACACTACTGCCAATTACAACACATCACATTTTTCAAGCACTACAGTAAATCATCTAATATTTATTTTCTGATCATTTCAATTCAGTGTTAAGGATATCAAATTCAATACAATTCAACGGTATGAATGCAATGGCATAATTAGTCAAACATCACTCCCACCTCCGCCGAGGTCCAACATGCCAATTTTACACAGACTGCATGTTACATTTGTAGAATATTTTAGTTTTTAGTTTTGGGGCAGGTTTTATTCCTAAAAAAAATAAAAATAAAAACATAAAAACATTTTCAATATTTTTTGTGAGCCACTGTTAAGAATTTGTATTTTGTACATTAGCATTGAAAAAAAAAAAAGGGATGTACTGCACACAAGTGAAATAAAAGTTGGACGAAAATGTGTAAAAGCAAATGTAAATACAGGTGCACTTTTTGGTGTCATTTTGACTATTTTTGTTGCTGTTGGTGCCGCGAACCCTACCTCACCAAACTGACAGCGTAGATTGATGAACTCATAAATTATGTTCTATTCACTGAGAAATGTCACAATACTTGCGCAAAGTGTGTGTGTGTGTGTGTGTGTGTGTGTTTGAACCCTGGATGGTGGAGGAAAGAGGATGGTGCACACGACGTCTAGATAGAGGCTAATTAGAGTTGTAGCTAGCTAGCTAGCTAGCTAGCAGTAAGACTCAATGCTTACCAGTTCTGTTTATTAAAAAAAGGCATTCAAACTACTTTGAATAGTATAATATTAGCCACGAGGTGCAGGTGTAATTGACCCATCTCAAGGCTATTGGGTGATGCCTGCGTGGTAAATTTTAATATCCGGGAGAAATGGTGGTTCAAGTGCCTGCGTTTTGTGTGGCGGGAATTTGTGCGCAATTTCGCTAGCGGCTTGATGTTAATGTCAGGTGGGCCTTTTTAGTGGGAAAAGGCTGCCTAATCACAGGTTTGATGTGCGCTGTCATTTTGGGTCATTCCAGTGTATGCTTCAGCGTTTTAATGATTTTTATTGAAAGGAGACAGAACAAGCTCAGGGGTTTTTTTGGCGGCGCAAACTTGGAGCGGAAAGTTTGTGTGCCAGTGGATTTTTTTTTAAAAACGTAATTATATTATTGAATATAAAATCATAGAATAACATGACACTTTTAGCCCTAAGAAGCAAACATCTTTAGCATGTCCGGGACTGGTTTGTAGGTGTGTTTCTTATGCAGAACTTTAGTCACGCACCGCTTAAATGATGGACATTCTTAAGGGCAATTCTGAAATTTTGGCAATGTTATTTTACACGGTGTATGGGGCGTTATGTTTTTGTTGTTGGGTTTTTTTTTTTTTTTATTAATTCAAGACCATTGCTGACTTAGTTTGCAACAGACACTTGTTAGCATGAAAACTATTTCCGCAAAACATTGTTGAGGGGTAGATTATTGCAGCAGGAGTGTATTTTAGGTAGACGTGTATTATTCATGTTTTGTAAAAAATTATCATGGATCCAGGATATTGTTCTCCAATTTATTTATCTACATTTTTACAAATGCCATGTTTTTGGGTTAAGATAGGTTGAAGTCTCTTTCTAAAAATGTTACCCAATTCAGATTTTCTGTTAATTTTTTTTTTTTCAAATAGTGTCGGGATGAGGAGTGTCTCTAACCTCTTATTTTAAGAATGTGGCTGTTTTGTTGTTATTGTGGTGAAGAATGCATCACAAAGAGAGACTTCTGCAATCAAGGTTCATTCAGAGTGAGACAGTTCCACCCGGCAATATCCTGCGTACTAGTTGTGCTAACTTCTTTTCATCATCACCTTCAATGAAACGAGACGAACGTGGTCTCGGGAGTTCACAACGTGCCGGCTGGCTTGGCTGTGGACGAGGAAGCACGAGGCTGACGCTGACTCGGCACTTTTAAGGCCAAGCGGCCTTTCACTCGACGGCGCCGGGTACGCCTCCCTGCTCGTCTCTTTGCGCCGTGAACGCGCCGGAACGTTAGCGTCAGCCATCTTCTGGAATCAAAATGGCACGGCGACCATTTTGTCGCGCCAGTTGCCGCAATGTAGTCATGATGTTTACACCCGCTACACTAAAAAAAAAGTGCCACCGGAATGCTACCTCCTATTTTTTTTTTTTTTTTTTTAGAACAGTGTACCAGTACAATAACAACAGTGTTTTAAATATGGACCTATAGTTCATTTATTATACTTTTATCAGCTGGTTGGCAAAATGCTAGCCTGGTTCGTCAACTGATTTTCAACTTGAGGGTTTATAAAAAGTTGATGAGGAGAAAAACGTTTTAATCTTTGAACGTATGGCAATTTATTCTTGCATTTTTCATATCAAATCTTTTGTTCTAATCTCTTGAATAGTACCCTCTCCTATCAATCAATTGATCACCTATTTTGTAAACCTAACATGTTGCATTTGTCTATTGAATCGCACTAAATCAATTCCTCGTATCTTAAAAAGCCATCAATCTATATAGCACGGGTGTCAAACTCCAGGCCCGGGGGCCAGATTGGGGCACACTCTCTCGTTTTTTATTAAGATATCAAAATTGCACTTCACTTTTAATAATGTTGACATGCTGCATTTTCTTTATTTATTTATTTATTACAAATTAATTTACCACATTTTTTTACAATTTCTTTTTAAAATAGTAAAACAGTTTAACATTTGTTGAACTTGCTTCGAAGGTCAATGCTAGCTATCCATCAATTTGTTGTATATACGTGATCAACTAGGCGATCACAAATGTTTATGAGTTCAGTTCAGTCAAATTACGATGTGGCCCGCAACAAAATTTGAGTTTGACACACCCCTGATCTAAAGTATCGTATCAAATCTTTGGGCTCAATGGACTCACTCATCTTCTTATCTTTCGTAATATCTTCGGTATCTCACAGTGCATCCTGAAAAATAATGTTCTCATTTTTCAATCTCGCTTCTCCCTTCTTGAATTTGCCACACCATCAATCGATTGTGCAATCTTTTTTTTTTTGTCTCTCTTTTTGGTCAATATTTCTTAAAAAGAGAAAAAAAATGCTTTGTATAGAAAGAAATGTCATTTGTTATTAATTTTATTAGATAACATTCCGATTATTTATTTGTAAATACTTATTTAATTTGTTTTTATGGGTGCCTGCATGGCGAGCTTATTTTCTTTACAGACTTTCGTGGAAATTAACCCGATTCCGATAGAGTGAACAAAACAGCAGCAGCTCTCTTGACTGCTATCAAATGGCTCTGTAATGGGGGGATGGGGGGGTGCAAGGGGGGGGGATTAACGTGGGGGTGTTTGGGTGATAAACTGGCACACAACCAAGCGCTAATGCCCCTTAAATGTCAGCCACTATGTATTGGGACGGGAGAAGAGAGCACATTCATATTTTAGTGAGGCGGGCGGGTGCACCCAGGGACACAAACGGAGGGGGTGGAGCCGTTTGGGTCGGATAGTCAGGCAGCACACATGTAAAATAAAAAGTGGGGAAAACGGAGCAAACTTTTTTGTTTTTTTTTAAATAAAAGCTGGCCGTTTCACTTGCTGCCTTTTCAAGCTCGCTCAACACACTGCTGTTTGGTGGGGGTTGGTCGGGGAAGGGGGGGGGGGGGGGGGCTTGCCGGAAAGAGAGCGAGTGAGTGAGCAAGTGAGAGAGTGATTTTTTTTTTGCAGCGGAGTGAAAGGCTGGCGGTCATGTGTGCAGGGCTCATGACAAAAGGCCCTTTTATGTGCAGCGTATGCAGATAGAGGAGGCTCCTTTGTGCACAGATGGAGATCCCATGCCTGGGTCTACCCACGGCCGCCGCCAAGGGTTGGCGAGGGGGGGGGGGGGGTTATTGAGTGCCATCACTGTGTCTGGTGGGGGGGGGCAGACCAAGTTACCCCGCTGCTAGGCTCGCCGGGAGGAGGCGGCTGAGGAGGAAAAGGAGGCGGAGCTATACAAGCTTGCCTGGCGCATGCACACGCCGCCTCCACTTGGTAAGCAGGTGGAGCAAAGTCGAATATTAGTCACTGGCCATTGGAAATCAACGGTCGTCAAATGGTTATTTATTGATTTATTTAGTTTTGACCTAAATACAAAATATAATGTGTTTTGGGATTAAGTAATTGGGGGGGGGGGGGGGGGTTGTGCTTTTCTTTGGACAGAATCCTTGTGACGTATGAACACACATGAATAAGAATCTTTCTCTCCTGAAAATGGCTTTGAATATCCCATCCATCCATTTTCTGAACCGCTTAATCCTCACTAGGGTCGCGGGGGGTGCTGGAGCCTATCCCAGCCATCTTCGGGCAGTAGGCGGGGGACACCCTGAATTGGTTGCCAGCCAATCGCAGGGCACACAAAGACGAACAACCATCCACGCTCACACTCACACCTAGGGACAATTTAGAGTGTTCAATCAGCCTGCCATGCATGTTTTTGGAACGTGGGAGGAAACCGGAGCACCCGGAGAAAACCCACGCAGGCCCGGGGAGAACATGCAAACTCCACACAGGGAGGCCGGAGCTGGATTCGAACCCGGTACCTCTGCACTGTGAAGCCGACGTGCTAACCACTGGACTACCGGGCCGCCGGCTTTGAATATTTTTCTCTATTTTTTCTTATTATTCCTGCAACTAATTCGCCTTCTTAGCTGCTTTCACACAGTCAACATTGCTCAAAAACTATCTCCTTCCACGCAAATGAGTGCATTTTTTTTTTTTTAAGGAAATGGTTGAATATTCGCTGTAACTGCAATTCAAAACTTGGGATGCACGGCTACAGACACAAGACTCATGAAAATGCTCCGATACCAGAACATCGATACCACTTCAACCAATTAACAATATGCCTACTGGGGACAAGCCTCTTCGGCCATCCATCCGGAGATACTTAAAGGTTCACACAGATGACAACATTGTTTGCAGACAGCAAATTATGCTTTACAAAATGGATGATGAACTTTGCTAGGGCGGCTATTGTCTATCCAAGTAGGCATCAAGTTTCTTAAGGCCTGTTGCCGGCTACGGCGTTGCAGCGCAGTGGCTAGCTGCAGGTTCTCTATCTTTCTTATGTCAAAGATAATCATATAAATGAAAGATAATTATAAAAAAGAAAAGATAACAATTACATTTGGTACGAGCAGATTTTTTGGGTGGATTTGAACAACAAAAAAATAGTTGCATTTTCAAGTATCATTGAGTACTCAGCTGACAGTACTTGAACCTGACTTGTGGTTTGGGGGAGTGGGGGGGTCGTTTTGGCGCATCCTGGTGTTTTTGTAGACTGTCATTCAGGAAGGTGTAAAAAAAAAAAATCAATTCAAAAAAAAATTCCAAAGATTGTTTTCAGTAAAAACATGAACACGAATGCAAACGCCCAAAATCTGCCAAGTGAAGTATTTATCAGCGCTGGAGATCTTACAAAATCAAACTGCCAATATATGTGCCCCAAGCGTGCACGCATACACACACACACACACACACACACACACACACACACACACACACACACAAGCATTGAGCTCGGACGTGTCTTGATAAATATTAAAAATAAATAAATAAATGCGCGTTCAATGACATCACAGTTGGCTGTAACGGAGGCTCCAACTGCAAAGACAGAGACAACGATTCAGAGCCGCACCTGCAATGGATTTCGACTGCCCACATGCAGTTCTCAGCGGCATGTTCTCAGCAAACGCACCAGGCGAGAATGTGCAAACGCTGACTTGGTTTTTGACCCGGTCATAAACCCGACTGGATTTTATGAGCTTTTCTGTCGGTCCAGATTCTTGTCAAAACTTGATTCACGTTGCGCCTCGGGAGAATCCGTTTGCCTTCCTGCGGCATTCGGATTCGTCGTTTTAGGACATGAACGCGATCAGTGAGGACGGCGTCGCATTTTGGTCGTGATGTGTCGACGGGTGACATCACGGCTTCCTCAATGTTTCAATAAGGCTGCTCTCATTGGATTAATAGGAGGAATTAGGAAAAAGGTTAAAAGGTCAAGTCCTAAAAAAAAGTTGGCCTTCACAATAAGGGCACATTAAATGCACCCCCGCCACCCTAAAAACCGAACTAAGTTAAGTGCAATTAATATCTAGATATCAGAATCAGAATCGCCTTTATTGTCATTGTATAAGCTTACAACAAAATTTGGGTGCCACTCCTTAGTGCATTTCGTAAAAAAAAATAAAAATAAAAATAAATATATATATTTACATATACTTTTAGTCATGAAGCTGGAAAAAAAAACAGCCGTTTTGTGCCATCTTACACCTCTATAAGAATTTGCTACACAAGAAACCACCGCGCCCGAAGAATAACAATCAATAGACATAAGGTGTGCCTTCTGAGGTGTCAATCATTTGTTTTGAGACCGAGCAAGCATCCTGCTCCGGCCTTTTAAGAAAAAAACAAAAAAAAAAAAAACTTGTAGTTATGCTGATAATCCGTCTCTTGTTTTTCCTTGAGTGCGGTTGTTTCTTGTAGCTCAAATCTGAGAAACATGATACGGTCAGAAATGGCAGATTGATTTATTTTGTTCTTCCCAATTATTATTATTAGACATTTAGGTACCATTTTTTTTTACAATACATTTTAATTGAATTTTTTGCCCATACTTAAGCAGCGGTGATATCGTACAAGGTTATTGTGTATTGGATCATTATTAAATCTCTCTCTTTCAGGCTAAAAGAAAAAAAAACCCCACAAAAAGACATTTTCCCGGCGTGATCTCTCTGATGCGTGCGTGCGTCGTCCTTCTTCTTTCTCTCGGAATATCTCGTGTGAGCTGCAAAGCACTCTGAAGTTTTCATGGCCCTTCGGCTGATGCACTCTTTCATTTTGCCCAAATTAAAATGTCCTCTTGAGCACGTCTTATGAGGTTTTTTTTTTCCTCTCCACCCTTTCTTCATGCACGGCTATAATTTGAACGCTGCGGCGGCGAGCCGGCCGCTTCCAAACTTCCCAACATTGGTCAGCGCTGACATCATAACGCGTGATATCAAACCGCTTCTTTCATCACGCCGCCGCATACTTTGAATCAAGCCGGGGCCCAATAAAAGACCCGTCGTCAATCGCGCCGCCCTCAGTTCCACTGGAATAAGATACGTCATCAAAGCTTCATACTGGCCTCGAATCGCGGCAGAATTTTCAATGATGCGCGATTAACCCTCATGTAGTATTTTTAAGCGGCTGCATGAAGGGTATTACGTCCCAAAAATGTCCCTCTTCCAATGTGCAACAACATTTTTCACTTTTAATTTTTTTTCAATTTCAACCCCTCAAAATGTTCAGTGGGAATTGGCCAAGACATAGATATACATCCTATGCAACATTTCAGCTTCATGGAGTTATTTTTCACTGTTTTGTCTGTGGTGTCCATTTGTCCAACAGTCCAAAATCGTCCAAAGTGTCCGAAATGTCCAATTTTGGGATAATTACTGCATGGGGGTTAAACACGCTTCATGCCGTGGTCACAAAAGGTGGACATCGTTTGCGAGGGCGGTAAGCAGCATCTGCTGGACACCTGGAAGATTGCAAGACGTCAACAACCTTGTCCCCATCCACCGAGGGGAGTGGGGGCAAGGCTGACCCTCAGCGGGATCCGACCCGCGGCAGCCCGAAGCGCGGGAGCCATGTGGCGCACTTGACCTGATCGGGCACTTAAGTCAAAGGCCACATAAATAAAAGTCAACCTGAGGTGCAATAAACATGTCGCCGCCTATGTGCTCAGGACGGACGACGCCAAACCGCGGGTCGTATTCTTTTGACTTGTTTTAAATGACACGGCCAGCGTCGGGGGGCGGTTTCAATTTCGCCAACACTTTCGGGTGATCCTCATGATGTCGTCCTCGTTCATGTTGTTCGTCGTCAATGAAAAGGGTAGTTTCGATTGTATTTTTTTTAGTCTATCACCGTGGGAGTGGTGGTGAGCGCACGCGCCACTCGCGTCCGAGGTCATGAGAGCAAAATCTGAATTCAGTTGTCCCTTGTGCAAATGTGACACAGGCTTGCACAATTATGACTTTTATTTATTTTATTTTTTTTCTACGAATGTGGAAGGATTTGCCTGGTGCTACTCGGGAGAGTTGACGATTTTTTTTGAGGTGCACATTTGAGGACCGCCGCGCCCTTTTTAGGACGGGAATTTCTCCATTGTGGGACAAATAAAAGGTTTTCTTATTCGACGGTGTCGGTGTACAGTAATCCCTCGTTTATCGCGGGGGTTCCATTCCAAAAAGAACCAGTGATAGGTGAAATCCGTGACATTTTTTACAGTTATTATACAATACTGAACTATGTACACAATGAAACCAAAGACCAAAACCTGTTTTCAGGCCCAAGCACACAAAAAAACCAAA
Source organism: Hippocampus abdominalis (assembly GCA_018466805.1). Classification (NCBI taxonomy): domain Eukaryota; kingdom Metazoa; phylum Chordata; class Actinopteri; order Syngnathiformes; family Syngnathidae; genus Hippocampus; species Hippocampus abdominalis. The sequence goes on along the minus strand of CM031697.1, from coordinate 3,163,542 downwards.
ACGTTTGGTTTTCAACAAATAACTATAAGAGTTTTTGGAAATACTGTACTGTAAAATAATATCGCTTTGAGCGCGTCCTCAGGTGCCTTTGCCGGTGCAGAACATTTTGTCGACATTGTGGGGTATGTATGTACAATGTTCACATTGGTCAGTGTCTTAGCCAATCAGGATGCAGAACGCAATTCACTGTTTAAAAGCATTAAAAAAAAAACTGCACAAAAAAAAATCCGTGAAACAGCCAAGCCGCGGAAGGTGAACCGCGTTAGAGCGAGGGATCACTGTACCTAATGATGTGTCCTGTGAGCGTTGACGTCTCTATGTGAAAAAATATATCGACATTATTTGAGCTTTCGGCCACAAAAACATCACAGTGTCAGTTTCTCAATGTTCACACACACACACACAAAAAAGGGTGTGTTTAGAAGGGAAGGGGGGGAAAAAAGAAAGTGGCTGGCACTGTGCTGCTTTTATTAATGAGCACTAATCGCTGGGAGTGAAGCGGCTCAACAAAGGGAGAGATGCTGAAACCAAAGCAATTATGCAGCACAGGTCTGAGCCCTTACACAGCACTTAAAGCACTTTTTAAAAGGCCACCTGGGCACAATGTGCTCAACTTTTTTTTTTTTTTTTTTTTTCCGGGTGCCCCCCTTTTTTTTTTCTCTCTCTCCCCAACAGTCGCCAGGGCACGGACCCGATTGTTAAGAAGCAGGGAAAGTAATCCCTGGAGTCTGGCCACTAAACCTGCTCTCTGTCCCAGTAACCATGGCAGCAGACAGGTAGTGTCTGGGTCACGGGGGGCGGTAGTCATGGCCCTCGGACCCCTTTTGCTTCATTATGCAAAAAATAAGATTAATAAATAAATAATAAAAGGTTACCGGCGTAAATCGAAAATTGGCAGGTGAATATTGTTGGGGCACGTGCCAGCTGGGTTTCCGTGTCGAGAACAGCGCGCCGCTGGATACGCAGCAACCGAAACACCATCTGCAAGCTGGTAAACGCAGGCGCTGACTGGCAGGTAGATTGGACAAGAGACAAGAGAAATATTGATTGATATCGTTTGAAAGAAAATGGGGAATGATGATCAATTAAGTATGGAAAAAAAGGAGGGGGGGGGGGGGGAATCTGGGGATTTTAATTTTTTGGGGGTATTAAAGCTGCTTTATTGCGTTTCACACTGACACAACCGCGCCCCCACCAAAAAAACAAAAACAAAAGGAAAAAAAAACTAAAAATCTAAAATACGTACGTTTCCAATTGAAATACTTTCACCTTATTGGAATGTACTCCCTTTTCTAATAAAAGTACAGTTTTCCAGAGCAACCGCCCAAAATTGCGCTCGTGTGTCCGCCCTTTGTGCACGTGGGGGCGGGGGGGTGGCCACATGATCTCGCTTGGCCTTTCCTCCATTCGCTGGCACTCCCTCGCCCTCCAGTTGCTATGAGACACTGAAGCCGGAGCCAAGGCCTCCGCCATTCATTACGGCAGGAACAAAAGCCAAAGGCGCCGGACAAAGCGGGGCAGACCGACTCCAACCAGCTCCCACTTAACACGCACGTCACACCACCGAGTGCTCCACTGACATACAAATGGCCAATTAAAGCTCTCCCTTCTCTCCGGCGTTCTTTCTCAAGATCAGCAATCACGGCCGTACGGACGTGCAAGATTCAACATGTTTAAATAAAAGTTGCAAAGTGTTCAGGCATGGTAAAGAAACACGATGGTGAAATGTTAGCTTCAAACATTTCCACGTCGGCGTGGCGATGCCGTAAGCCGCCGCAAGCTAAAACGATCCGGGAAGCGTTGAAGCAAGCTTTTAAGTCGCGCTAAAGGTTTGGTTTTGCTAGTTAGCAATGGCAACTTGTGATTTCTCACAAAAAAAAAATATATATACAGAATGTAATTTGTCTCTTTTCAGCTCAACTTGAGCTTTAAGCAGACAACAATTAGCAAATACGACGTATAGCCAAGTGGTACTTATGCTAACGTTCAAAATTAATTCAGGTCACAGGACAGCGATTGAGACTTTAGCCCTCCCGCTCGTCGTTGAGATTATCGTCATTAAAATGACATACTGGCCTTCCCATAGTCTGAACAGGATCGAAGTGACGATAATCTTCGATGAACTGCCGATCTTCCCTTTTTACTCTGATGTCTGCAGCCATGTCGGCATCGGACATGACAATCTGTTTTCAATTCTCGTACGCTGGTCAACAAAGGTCAAAAAGACAAAGTATGTGTGAACTATTCCAATTTTTTTTTTTTTTTGCCGACAAGTTACATTAACAAAAAATTAATTATGACTTTTTTTTTGTTAAATACTTCAATACAAACATTTGTAAATTGTCCATAAAAAAATAAAATAAATAAATCTAGTTGAGTTGCACAATGTCGCCCTGATTCAGCGTGTTAGGCATTGGTGGGGATTAGGCAGTGCTAATTATATTTTGCCTTAAATTGCACTTCTCCAGGATTTGCATTTCCCATTCTTTCAAAAATGAAATGTCCGCAACGTTGCACTTGTTAAATGACTCACGTTAATTATTACTTCACGTGAGAACAACATGACATCTTTTAGCTTTCTGCCCACCCCCCACCCCCAAACAAATCTTAATCCTCCCATCTCATGTATTAAAAAAAACAAACAAACAAACAAACAAAAAAAAACGAGCAAAACCAAAAAGTCGCCGAGAAACGCGCGACAATCACATTGCGAGGAACACAGCTGACGGTCCTTGTAAGTGGCGGTCCGCCACGACGCAGGCGAGTTTGGACGAATGAGTAAAGTGAGCGGCCAACTGCTGACTGCAACAGTCCAACGTGGCCTGGTCTAAACCTCCACGCAGGCCACACCCCTCGACACTTTGTGTGTTTTTTTTGTCTTGGGAAGGGATGGAGAAAAAGGGGGAGCGGGGGGGCAGATGGGGAAAAGGGGTTGGGGGCCAGATGAATTAAAAGTGGGCAGGCTACGAAATTAAAACTCCCTCCCTCCATTTTGTCCTCGTCCACCCTTCTTTTCACTGCACGACAGACTTTTTGTTCGACAATCGACATGATGGTTGTGAGCGCGCACCTAAAGCATTCTTTTATTCGAGGCAAAAAAACAAATGTTGCTGCGTAACTTGGGTGCGGGGGGGGGGCAAATTGTCATTTTTTTTCAAAAGTAAAAACAAGCTGAGCAAAGAAAATTGAAAGCCAGCATTTGAACTAATCGTCATTGATTTTGACACAGAACATGGCAAACTACATTCCGAAGCGCTACTCTGCGTCATGATCATGTCCTGTTTGTTTTTTCAGTGTCCGGCGGGATGTGGAGGGCGTTCCCTCCAGAGTGGCACCTGTGCTTCATCATCTCGTGATCCACCTGCTTTTATCAGCTCTGCCACGCCATCAACTGGCTGTAGATTTATTCGGCCTTGCTCACGTCTCAAGTGCCTGACCATTCAGGATTTTATTTTATTTTTTGCCCCATGGCTTCTCATCACGTGTTTGAATTTGGATTTTTTTCATGTAAGTAGCTTATTTCTCGTTTATTATTCTCTGGATTTTCTTGTCCTTTTAGCGAGAAGCAATTTATGTTTATCTTGTTCTTTGCCTTTGGAGAGTTTTTTTGTTGTTTTGTTTCGCTTTTTCCTGGTTCTTTGTTACCAGTGTCTTTCGTTGTACAGTCATACCTCGGTTTTTGACCATAATCCGTTCCAGAAGGCTGAAAACCGATTTGTTCAAAAACCAAAACCACGCTCTTTATAAAAAATTAAAAAAAATCTTTATTGAACACGTCTGCTCACAATAGAACGCTACACGAGGAAGCGTCACTTCGTCGTCTACCCAAGGAAGCATCACTTCCTCATGTAAGGAAGGCGAGAGGAGTTAAGTGGCGCATTCAATTGCGCTCAGTTTGTTCGAGAACCGATTTCCGGTCGTTATCCGAGGCATAAAAAAAAACTCTACATTTTTGGTCGAAAACCGATTTAGTTGAGAACAGAAACGTTCGAAAACCGAGGTTTGACTGTACTTTGCTGGTCCTGCGTTTTGGAAATAGAACATTTTTGTCCGATAATTATCGGTGTCTACGCTTGTGAAATCCCAATTCTGTCTGCAGCTTTCCGGATACCTGACAATCTGGAGTCATGTAATTTAAAAAAAAAAAAAAAAGTGTAATTATTGTAGAGTCACCTAGCAAGCTAATAATCTCATTTGACCCTGAAGCAGGATGTGGCCATTTTGTTAAGTCCAGTGGGGGCAACATGGCCTGCTTCTTTCTCTGGAATTCCCAGCTAAACAGGAAGCAGCGAGTTGCCGAGATTGGTTTCATTTGCTTTTTCAGGCCGGGCTGGACGGGCAGCGGCTTTCTGCCTCCCCCGTCGTATAGGATCCCCCGAGCGTTCTTGGCCAGCGAGACACGAAGAACTGCAAGTTCAGCCAAAGCAGACAATAAAGCAGAATGGAGCAACATGCCAAATTGCTGGGGCAATTCAATCCAGAGGCTCATTTTTCCAAAATGATTCACGCTGGAAGGGAGAGCGCTATCCTTGTCCTGAGATGAACTCGTTGAGCTCTCAGTCAGCATTTCCAAGGAAGCGATTGGGGAGGTTGAGGGGAGGGGAGGGGACACGCGAGCATGCACGCGCCCGGACGCAATCGCGCACGCAACCGCACTTCCTTCTCTGCAGATTCTTTGCTCAACTGTGGATTTAGGTCATGTATGCAAAAGCCCCCCCCCCCCGAACATGTCATCGCAAAACACACGTGCATTGTTTTAACAGGACATCTTCAAAGTCGCAAAAGAGCGCAAACGTGGACGCTGTGCAAAAAAAAAAAAACACCAAAAAAAAAAACGATTAAGAGCACTGGAGCTGGAGAGGAGAGTGGTGTGGGAGGCGGGGTTGCCGTGTTAAATGCTGTGCGCCCTTACGTGACTGCGTTTTATAGTTCACAGGGGGGGGAGGGCGAAGTTATAGCTTTTACGATGACATCAAACAATAACCATCGGAAATTTTAATAAGGCCCACAAAAAAAAAAATTATTATTGGGCTTCTTGCATTTATCCATTGGTTGTTTCCCACCAGAGCACTGAGAATGAATACTGCATGAACAGTATTTGGACCACAACTACCCTCGTTTGGTTATCCCTCAAAAAAAATTTTTTTTAAAAAAATTAATACTACACCAGTACTTGTATTCACTCCTTTGTGTCGTCACTGATAACAAGTACACATATACAAAATGTCATTTAACACAAAGACAAAACATCGTGGACAAAACTTTTTTTTTTCTGATGCGGATGTGACAAACTCTCACAGAACAGCGCCAACTACTGCCCAGGAGGACTTACTCTTTGCTTTAAGGATCGGTAGATCAGTGTTTTTCAAACTTTTTTGAGCCAAGGCTCAAAAAACTTCTTTCATTGAAAAAAATCTCGCGGCACACCACTAGCTGAAAATGTAAAAAAATAATAATAATAATCGCTTATTTTAACAATTAACGTGTTATATTGTTACTATAACCGTTTTTAACATTGAAGAATGACGCTTTAACAATTTGAATTGGAATCAAATGAGCACAGAGGAAAAAAAGTATTTTATAATCTTTCATATTTATTGTTTCACTGTCGTCCTGCATTCATGCGGCGCAAATTCGCTTGTCTCTAGTGGTCGAAACACAAGGCAATTGGCTAGCTGTTGCTGCTCCCTAGCGGTATGGGAGGGTACTACATGAATACTTTCTGGGCCATAGACCGCACAGGCATACAAATTGGATTTTTTACCGCAGGCACAGGGGTTGAAAAACACTGCGGTTGATGGTATCGACAGATTCCATGAGTACCTAATAACTAAAACTAAAGCTGCCCGATACTGATATCCGGTACCGATACTCGCTCATCCTTATATCATTTTCAGAGCACTGCAAAGCCGTGTTCGCGCAGCACCTAGCAGGACGCAGCGTGCGGTCATAAATCCCATTCTTCGTGTATGTGGTGAGAGGCGGAGGCCACGGAATGGCGTGTTGTTGGGCGGCGCGGACGACGAGGCGCCTCAAATTGGAAAAATGTTCTATTTGAGGGCCGCGTGACATCAGACAACGCACCTCCAATAGGAGAGGAGCTGGCAAAGTCATTAAGGGCCATTTATACGGATTTATTTACAGGTTATGGCGTGATTATACGATCCAAGTTGCCGCCGAGGTTTTCGTTTTTGCTAAAGAAATGAACCAAGTCACGGCTTTCCTTTTGCAAACAATGAAAGATACATCTTGTCAAGGCGCCACGCGCTTTGACACTGAGCGAGCGCAGTGCGAAAAGGGCGCAGCTACACGGCCTACAGACGTCGCGCAGTGTGTCCGGTTTGGCAACTACTTTTCATGAGTGACCAATCAGAAATACCACACACACATTCGGCAAACGTTCCCTCGAATTTTCGTTGCAGTATCACAGCTGTCCAAAACCTGAGAGCCTAACGAGTTACACGATTTACACACATGACAAAAAAAAAAAAAATTCAAACTCACCTTTCTGTCAAATTAGAACAAGTCATTGAATTGAGAGATTTGGGACACAAATAGTTTGTTTCGTTTACTTTAGCACGGACGTCATTTTCAGCATATTTACATCCCAACACAATCGTGCGAAACCCTTTTCCAAGACTAGCGCAGCAGTCCAAGTTGTGATCGATTCAGTCGTATCCAAGAGAACGACTTGGTTCTTTTGTATCAAAAGAACCGCACAACTGCTTTAAAGGAGTCAGTTTAGCTTAATGCTAATGCACAATGCAAAATGCCACAGACGGCTAACGAATAGCGCTGCAGAAAAACAACAATCATGTTATGTTCTTTATCCTTTGCGAAAATGACTTGGGAGTTAATTGCTGAGTCAGTTGCGCAAGTCAAATTCATGTGCTTTTGTCGGTAGTAAGCAGCAGATGCAGCAACACAATATCCAGTGAATAAAAGCAACAACAACAACAACAAAAAAAGAATAATAATGTTGCAAAACCTGTTCAGAGACTACAGTACACACTGACTTATAAATGATGCTTCTCAATAGGACCACTAGGGGTCGCAGTTTTCCTTTATAGCGAGTTGGTTTAGATGTGTAATGGTCAATCGCCTGATGTGCCGAGTCGTTGTCTGAATTGTTTTTCACAACTGTCCAGTTTTGTCACTTTTGCAGTGGACCTCAAGACTTGATGTTCATTCAGGCTCCCTCACTACGCGAGTCAAGTTTTGAGCGATGGTAGTGCACTGAAAAATATTTTTTTTCTCCATTTTCTTTTTTCTTGGTACCAATACGGCGCAGTTTGTAGTTCCACGACGCAAACAGCGAGGTGACATAGCAGCAGCCAAGCCGCCATTTTAGTCAACAAACAACAGTCAGGGCTGCACAGCACAAATGGATGCAAAAGGGCAAAAGTGGATGGATGGATCTGGTAAACCTGTTCAGAGAGAAAAGTGCACAATGAAAAGCAAAGATGCTTCTCAATAATGACCACTTGCAGCCTGCGATCTTCCAGCTGTGTAATTTTGTTCGCCTGCGCCGAGTTAAAGCCCAAGTCCAGAATTTTGTCTTCAGTGGACCTCAAGACTTGATGTCTCAGCAGAAAAAGCGGCAATCTGTCCAACGGAGTGGCGATAAAAACAATTGAGGGGTGACATGCGCATATATATCAGTCAAACCTCGGTTTTCGGACGTCTCGGTTCTCGTACAATTCGGTTTTCGAACAAAAATTTCGAGTTTTTTATGCTTCGGATGACGAACAAATTTCGGTTCTCACGAGCGCACTGTAATGAGTTTTATCCTGGCGGCGTTTTACTGTAGCAACGCTTTATTCACTCGTCCTGTATCGCGGGTAGCGAATAAGCAAAGCCGGAGAAGATGAAAGTGACGCTTCCTGCCGGCGCTCCCTCGTGTCATCGCGATCGCTACAAAGTGACTTTTTATTGGCGACTTGTGAGCAACGATTTTTTATTGTTGTAGATCAATCGAAAAAAACGAAAAGCAGACTTGTTTGGTGAGACTGTCAACATAGCGCGAAAATACTGTACATTTTCACTATATGGTTTGCCCTACACCCCGCCTACTGCTGTACAGCTGGGAGAGTTTTTGTACAGTTTTGGTGGACAATTGTATATTTTAAAAAAGTTGCATTTTATTGCTTGTGAACGGATTGTTACATGATTTCAATGGGTTCAAAAGGACATGTACCATGCTCATTTCCCAACAAGAGGAATTTCTGTTATAAGAACAGATTGGAACAGCGAAACATGAGTCCGTAGAGAATTTTACTGTGTATATATATATATATATATATATATATATATATACACACATATATATACACATATATATATATATATATATATATACACACATATACATGTATATATATATATATATATACACACATATATAGAATTGAATTGAATTGAATACAACTTTATTGTCAAATGTGCTGTACGTATGTGTAACATACAGCACAGATGAAATTTCTTCCCCCTCAACATAAAACAAGAGGAGCCGCTGCGGGTGTCCACGCCGCCATCAAAAGAAAAGTTGACCAAAAAAATGACAAAATAATACAAGACAACACATGAAACACAGACAATTGTGCAATCTTAACCACTTTCCTGCATACACTTTGTTGTTTGAAGCCGTAATAGATGAAAGAGGAGCGAATCAAAGTGTCCTTTTCACCAGTGGATCAAAGACGTCATGCGGCAATGTGCACACGTCTGCTACAAGCTAAGCTGTAGCAACAAGAAGCTGTAGCATCCATTAACGAAAAATACACACATATTATTATATATGTATGTGTATATATATATATATATATATATATATATATATATATATATATATATATATATGCACACACACACATATATATATACACATACATATATACATATATATATATACACACATATATACACACACACATATTATATATTATATAAATATATATAATTTGCCAATGGGGACGATTTTGGCCGTTGTTGTGATGTCAAGTTACACAGAACTTTTGACTGCTACTAATTAATGACTACAAATATGGCATCGATGTAAGAAAATATCAAAGCTAGCAAACATGAGGTAGGGAAAGTAGCATGAACTTGACCATTTTAATCAGAGCACTTTTGATAACCTCAGTCAACATGAATCACAAACAGTCACAATAAAATGGGTCAGCAACGGCGACACAGCTCTACCAAACAGCCAAAGTCAAACTTATGTTACATTTTTTCGTTTTTTTTTGACATGAAAAATGCGACTCACCAGCGTGTGCTCTTGTCCAACACTCAAAAGAAAGACGCAGCAATTGGCAGCCTGACCAAAAAGCGTGTGCGTCATGTCGTCAAACAGTGAAAGGGGGGGGGACGCTGCGGGAACTTACTTGCTCATCATCACAGCAAGATTTAAGAGCAAGGCGAGGGCGGGGTGTCTCTCTCCAAATTGAAAGCGTTTTATCTCTTGTCCTCAATGGCCCCCTCGGACGTTTGTGACGTCAGCCTCTGCGTCGATCGCCATGTTGTTTTTTTGGTTGTTTTTTTAGGGCCCGAGAGCCAACCGCTGCAAGGTGTCTTTGGAAGAATTCTTCTTCATATTATTATTATTATTATTATTATTATTATTATATGCTGATGAATCGCACTTTTGAACGAACCATTTTCCACACTCGTCGGCCCGGTGAAAATGTTAATATTTTGAAGTTACACATTGACAGAGAAAAAAAAAAGTCTCTCTAGCGCTCCATGCGGTGGAAAAACAATATGCAATACAGGTCACCAAAATCGGGAGTCATGTTAATAAAACGTACAAAAGAATCCATTGCAACCATTTGCTAAAACGTACCGGAAGTGAGCTACGATTTTTTTTTTGAATGTCCAATTGTGGCCCGTTTTTTGGACCTTTACAAGGGTGGTACTTTTGGGGCCGTGTCGTCGTGGCTTCATCCAATTGATTTCAAACTTAATATGTACTATGTCAATACCTGGGACAAGAACAGGTGAAAAAAAGCGTTTTTAAAATACTTTCTGATGGGGGAGGAGCAGCACATTTTGCAGTTCATATTTCCTTTGCCAAGTTTGCCACGAAGCAGAAATGTTTAATAACGTCATGCTCCCCCCCCAAAAATCGAAAACTTGAATATGAATAGATGCATACCTTGACCCATATCTTCTCAAATTTCTCAAATTTGATGAGAGTCCAAGCCTGAAGTCATCGCCAAACTTATTTGTCATCACGCCGCCTTCTCACAAAAGAAAACACCACACCTACCTAAAATTTGCTCGGAAGAGTGTTTTGCTCTTCATGATGTTGAAGTACAAAGTTTGTGGGGGGTTTTTGGTCATGGCATCATGCTGTTCACCTAAAAAAAAAACCCCCGCAGATTTCGAGGGTCTAAACATGGACAAAAACTCATGACACTTTGTACACACAGGCCCAGCCAAATATTTTATTAGTTAATTGTGTGGTTTGAATTTTATTCTTGCAGTTGCCACGTGATGCTTCCAAGACTAACAGGTGCATGTTTCTGTGCAAATGTGGTGGCGAGACAGACAGTTCTGCGGGCTCTTTCAAGCTCCCTTTTGAAGACCAGTGTCCCATAAAAACCTTAATGGCAGGAACAGTTTCCAGATTTTTGAACATTTTGGGCGATTTTATTCCCTTTAGGCAAGGCAATTTGGCAACGTGGCCTGCAAAGCGCTTTTGGGATTGGAAGAGGAAAATGAGAAATGCTTTAAAAAAAAAAAAAAGTGTTTTGCAGATCATAAATTCCAATGAGCTTCCAAAACCCTTCATCCAGTAAAACAGCAGGACATCAAATCCTTCATTCGTTCGCAGACGTTTTTGAATATGCATGTCGGTGCATGTTTAGAAATCCTAATGGCATTCCCGAACCTTTTGCTAGTCTAACTTCCACAAATTCTGCCATTAGAAAAATAATAATGCTCAATTTTGGAGTGAATTTGAATAAAGATTTTTTTTTAATTTATTTTTTTGTGGTTGTAATTTTTGGTGGACCACCCCTGAAGCATTCAAATGCAAAAGCAGACATCTCCACTTTATGTGTGTGTGTGTGTGTGTGTGTGTGTGTGTGTGTGTGTGTGTGTGTTCTAGTTCCAGCATAAAGTTATTAATGATTGTATTCAGGAAATTTAAAAGAATTGTCCAACTGCTCAGAATTTCACCCCCCCCCCCCCCGCAGTAAATATGACCCAATTTCATGACTGATTATCTTTGTGTTGACTCAAAAATAAAACATTGGCTTCTACTTTGGAAAAAACGTGGATCAACATTTTTGCCCATTTTGCACAATCACGAACACGTGAAATGCAGAATATTTCACTGAACCGTGCGCATATGAATAAAACCTTAGGAGAGAGAATTTTCAAATTTACAGTCCAATCAGTGTTGAACAGGCAAGAACATTTGTTGGAATGACATTATGAGGCTGCAAAAAAAAAAAAAAAAAAAAAGGAACTACAGACATATTGAGCATTCAGCAATATCTGTCAAAGCAGAGTGGTGGGGGGGGGGAAAAAAAATCCCGACAGATTGACACCCTGCTGCTCATTTCAATAGAGAATAGTCATCACTCAAAAATCTTGGCTCGAGATACGATATTTATTATCTGCGCAGCACATTTTTAAGGCCGGGCTGTTCTTCCCATCAGCCACGTTTTTGTCGGCGGGGCTTTTTGTCAGAACAGAAACGTTGTTAATCTCAGTAGTCACGCACCATGTGTCCCTCCAGCGTCCAATTTAATCAATCTGCAATTCATAAAAGATGGGAGGAGGCTAATGGTGGGGGGGTGAGGGGGGGGGAATTGCCTCAGGGATACTTTTTTAAAAAATCCCAGCATAAAATAACACCACTGCATTCAACGTTGCACCTGTTGCTTGCTCACGTTCTTGCCGTCCTGCCAAAACGTTCTTCATTGTTCTACCCGGCAACATGTTTTCCTGCGTATTTTCAGGCCTGCGCCCCCCCCCCCCCCACCCCCTTCCGCTATTAATATCAGCGCCAAAGCTGACTCCTGTTTCAGCCCACAATATGAAAATGCGCCATTGCGCTGCTGACGGCCCGGCGGCGCAAACAGCCTAACCTCGTTGACCCCGCGGGCCGCACGGGGACAAAGCTAATGGGATTAGCTTTTGCGTGCGGGGTCGACCGACGCTTGTGATGCGTCCTCTCCAGGCTGCGCACTTCATGTGACCAAAAAAAATAAATAAAATAAAATAAAATAAAACACAGCAGTAAGAGGAGCGAGGATTACTGCGGGAAGGGGTGAACGGGTTGACCGAGCGACAAGCTCGGGGCACGATGAACGCTTGGAAATTTGGATACGTTTGCTCCTGGCGATGACAAGAACAGCCCGCTGATCGGTGTGTAATCGGATCCAGGGGCAGAGCTCGTCTTTTATCCTTGAGGGCAGCATTGGGTGGCCACCACTGTGACAACCGTTGTTGTGACGAGGCCGCGCTGCAGGCAAACGAAGAGGCGATCATGTTTGAAATGCCAGAAACCAAAATGATCACAAAATAGTATTGCCAGCAATGCAGTTTTGGAACGATCTCGGGGCTGAACTTGAAGCCAGTCATGTAGAATTAAATTAACTTCAACTCTGCATGTCTTTGTGTCTGGATCAGCGCAGAGCTGTTTTTTTGGGGGTGTTTTGTGCCAAGTTTGAAACTCAGTGTGACACAGGGGCAGATACATCCAATTGTCATGCACTCAGTAATAACGTGGCTTTTATGCAGTTGCTAGCTTCCCCAAAATGACTGTTTTCATTTTTTTTTTCTCCTCTAACTCATTAAAAATACATGTTCATTTGCCTCTCCCATTAGCACTTCCAATTCCATCACAGTCAAATTCATTTCGTGCGTGCAGCGCTCGACCAAATTTTCCATGGTCAAAGAAAACCAGGTGCAAAAAAAATCCTCTTTGAAATCTGGCAATCAACTGCCAGAAACGCTAACAAAAAAAGACAAAGTCGTCAGAAAAGAAAAAAAAAATAGTCAAAGCTTGAAGAACTACGTTTATTTGTTCACTTAGCTAATTTTCCTCATGATTTTTATTTATTTTTTAAAAAAATTGGTGGTAAATAATAATAATAATAATAATACATTTCATTTATAAGCGCCTTTCAAAACACTCAAGGACACTTTACAATCAAAACAAGAACAATAAAACCACAGATAAAATTATAACTAATAAAAGGAGAAATTAATTTAAACTGAATATGCGATTTTAAATAGTTGACGCCGGCAACAATGACTTTGGCGATCCAACGCAAATACTGAAAACAAGCAGTTGCTCCTCTTGTTTGCGTCTGGCAACAGTGCGAGCTTCACTTTGCTTCCGGTTTGGCATTCCATTTCATGTCACAATCACGAGTCCTTGGCTCGACTTAACTCTTTGTTCACCACAGAAATTATGACATGCGAATGTAAATATTGAACAGATTTAATATTTACGACCGTCATTCCCAAACTTAAAAAAAACAAAAACATTTTACTGACATTTTTATTGCGTTTTAACTAACGTTTTGCTGCCTCTTGAAAATGAGATTTTTAAATCTCAAAGGGACAAAATAAATAAATAAATAAATACAAAAATAACTTGCAAACTCCACACAGCCCCCCGTCACCGCTATAGATTGCTCGTGATCGAGCTACGATCCTATCTTGTCATTTAATTTTTTACTATCAATCCAAAATTCGCTTTCCCCAGACGAAGGTGTACAATTCCCAAAGTCTGAGCGCGCAAGAGTTCATTGGGTTGATCGTCACAACAACAATTGCGCGCCGCGCCCTGAAAGCATGCACACAGCCTCCTCCTGTGCGAGTCCTCGGCCCTCAGACAATGACTTCTCTCATCCAGCCTGATCTCGAGTCCAGACACAACACGCTTAGAAATGCAAAACCGCTCCGCTATAAAACGAAGGATCACGCACGGCTTCTGCTTGAACCGGGCGCAGTTTGCCATGTGAACTCTGAAGACTTACCTCTGAGCTGTTTTCCTTGAATGCTCCCTGACACCCCCCCCCCCCCGAGACTCGTCTCGAGGTTCTTTGAAGGGAAAGTCGTGCTTATTTGTCAACAAAACGCTTTGACGACGTTCTCCACACTTCCAGACGGCCTCCGGGTAACACAAAGAAAGCCTTCTAACTGCTGGGTGCACACTTCTGTGTGTGTGTGTGTGTGTGCGTGTGTTTCGGTGCAAAATAGCAACAGACAAACTCGAGCTTATATGCGGTGAACATTGGGAAGGACGAATAAGTCTCATCAGGGGTGCTCAAGTAGTCTCGGACGGTGCCCCACCCCCCCCACCCCCCCAATTTTGCCAGGGTCACAAAAAGTTTTTATGCCAACACTGACTGCTATTTGGAACTGCTCATAATTCCCTTCGCCGGTTCTCAAGGAGGGGGCAAGAAAACCACCCCCGAAGCATTTTGCTTCCTGCGACACCGCCGTGCTTCACTGTAATGGCTTTGAAAAAAAATTGCATTATATCATAGAGATGAAATGACGTTTACCGTATTGGCCCGAATATAAGACGGTGTTTTTTTGCATTGAAATCAGACTGAAAAAGTGGGGGTCGTCTTATATTCGGCGACGCTAGATGGCGCCAGATATCATTGAAGCGAATGCTGAACTTGACTCCCCAGGCCAAAGTGAACCCCTGTCACGAAAAATAAAAATAGCGGTAGCACAACGAAGAAAAATAAAAAATAGCCGTGAGAAAGAAAAGAGAAGAAATTAATTTGGTGTTCAAAAAGTCTTTTTTCAAACTTGAGTCTTGAAAAAGAGGGGGTCGTCTTATAATCAGGGCCGTCTTATATTCGGGCCAATACGGTATTTTGGACCGGACAAGCTGAGTGTCACCGGCTGAGACGGCCATCCTGAAAGGTCCAAACACCCACCATGAAATCTGACAAACTGGCACCAGATCTGAAACTCCCGTGGCTGACTTTCTCACATTTGAACTCCAAAGGCAAATATGTTAATTAAATTCCCAACAGTGGACCCTTAGGTGGGCTTCGCCATTGTGACACAGAGAGGTCGGCAGCTCAAGATTAAAAAAAACAAAACAAAAAAAACATGGGAGACAATGGCAGCTGTACAGCGCTTTCACTCCAAACAAAATTTCATTGTTCGTGTTCTGCACAGTTAGAGTTGAGGGGGTTCGCCATTCCCTCTCCCGCCCCTTCACCACAGTCCCACCTCACTCGGTGTGTGACTGCGATTCGCGAGGCTGCTAATTAAACAGGCAGTGTCTCTGATGCTGCAGCGCCAAAGTGTGTGTGTGTGTGGGGGGGGGGGGGTTGACACCTCATGAAACCTTATTTTCAGTCCAGATGCCACTTGATGAGGGATTATCTGATGGCACAGGCATGCCATACTCCCCTCGTCCATGAGCTACCTTTCCCACGACTTCTCCTCCAGCACTTTCTAAACCAAATGAAAGCAATGACACACTCGCATTGGCCTTTTGAGCGCGTTTCCAATTTATTCCCCACCTTATGAATCCGCCTGCATCACCAAAAACATGCACGTTACATTCTTGGAATACTCTAAATTGACAGTAGGTGGTGCGAACTGCGGTCTCTACATGTGTCCTGCGATTGGCTTGTGGAATATGCCAGGGCCATCTTACATTCATAAAACTAAGTACAACTAACATATGACAATCGCTTTTGACACAACGGGATGGGGTTCTACATCATAAAACACCTTGACTGACAGCTGCACTCCAGGTCACAGTACATTTTTCTCAGTGTTTTCATTGAGCGAGCAGCAGCGGCGCTACATATCAAGGACGTGAAGCTATGCATGTGTACAGAAACCAGAAAGGAATTGGATCCACAGATAAAACCACAACCAGAGTCTGTTTGCACTCATTCTTGCACACGAGGGAATTAGTCCCGAAGTCCAGATATCCCTAACTTGCGA
Source organism: Hippocampus abdominalis (assembly GCA_018466805.1). Taxonomy (NCBI): domain Eukaryota; kingdom Metazoa; phylum Chordata; class Actinopteri; order Syngnathiformes; family Syngnathidae; genus Hippocampus; species Hippocampus abdominalis. The sequence continues at coordinate 3,147,591 of CM031697.1, read as the reverse complement.
TACATTTCAAGCAACACTTGCCATATTTCAAGGGCTGAATAAAATATGCGTCCTTCTCTATTCCTGTTACTGAGCGTATGCTTTGGCGAACCAATTGTGTTATATACAGTATGGATTCATGTTTTCTCACTTTGACACTGTTATCTTGCCTTACCAGAACTAACTTTCTTCAGGGTTCTGATTAGCTGAAACGGTAGCTAGGAGTTACTAAAAATGCTTTTAGCTTGTTGACTAAAATGGTAGCTAGGAGTCGCTAAAAGCGCTTTTAGCTTGTTGGCTAAAACGGCAGCGAGGAGTCACTTAGATGGCGTTTTAGCTTGTTGGCTAAAACGGTAGCGAGGAGTTGCTAAGAGTGCTTTTGGCTTGTGGGCTAAAACGGTATCTATGAGTTACTAAGAATGCTTTTAGCTTGTTGGCTCAAACGGTAGCTAGGGGTCGCTATGAGTGCTTTTAGCTTGTTGGCTAAAACGGTAGCTAGGAGTTGCTAAGAGTGCTTTTAGCTTGTTGGTTAACACGGTAGCTAGGAGTTACCGAGGGTGCTTTTAGCTTGCCTCAACATAGATAATTTTTTGGGTGGTGGACTTTTTTTTTTTAACACCCCCAAAGGTTTTCCAAGAAATCTGTTGCGGTGTGCTCATTTATGTTGAGCAGTGTAGAAATTGTACTGCATGCTCGGAGACAGTGTTCGACTTGGGGCTGATCTCTTAACCAGATGGAACATTTTAAGCTGATTTACTTACAGTGTGCGTTTTCCACAACAAGAAACGAAGCCTTAATGTGGTGCAGCGGCCAACGATCTGGTTGCAAATCTTGCGGGAAAAGCATGAAGCAAAAAAAACAAACACAAAAAAAAAAAGACAGGAAGAACAAAAGGAAAATAGCTTCGAAAAGGCAATGAACTGCCCTGAGATCTGAGCTAAAGAGCATTAAATGACTTCCTTGCCTTATGCGGCGGAGTAATCAGTACTGTGTTCCTTATGGTCTCTGTGGTCTCATTTGGGGCAAATTAAAGTGTCTCGTTTCAGAAAGGATAGCCAAAGTGTTGGGAGTTTCTTCTATTTAATCCGCTTGGGTATTTAATATCTGAACATGCTATCAGCCAGAGCTGATATTTGTTATTATCGCCAGGCTCTGTGGCTTGTGGATTGTTTTTTTTTTGTACGATTCTGCACAAGCCCATAAAATGACCATTTTAAACAACACATCACTCGTCGGGCATCTTGGGTTCCTGCATATTACAAAGGTCCGCGAGAGCAACGCCACATTTGCTCGAACCGGATCAGAGCGCTTCAATCCCGTCTGAACTTATCTTGGAAATCTCGGATGCCTGTTGCTTGACGCCGCGCACTGCCAACAGGTTGTTAAGCGTTTTGACAGACAGAGAAAACGAAATCGGCGAGGATCGACACCACTTTGCCGAGAAATTGCCGCGGCGATAGATGATCCTCCCAGGAATAAAAGGCAGATAGGTCAAGAATGCGCATCCCGCAATCAAAGCAACTTTATTGACGTTTGGGTGACGGTTGCCCTGTCTTGACCATGGTGCAGGAGTAAGCAGAACATTTTGAATTGAACTGTCATGACTACAAGTCAGTGTTGTTGAACTTGCTACTTTTGACAATAACGCTAGAATCACACTTCTCTTGTAATATAAATAATCAGCCAGGAGCGGCTTTCAGCAAGTGCCATTCATTCATTCGCAGTCAGGGCCAGGGTTAGAATACTTTCAGATTTTTTTTATTACAGTTAGTTTTTATTTCATTTAGATTTATTTTTTTTTACATTCAGTTAGCTTTCATGAGTTTTTCAAGCAGGTTTGCTAGTTTTTAGTCATTATCAGGGTTTTTTTTCTTTTTCTCCCTTTTTACTGTTATTATTTCTGAAGGAGCTCTCAGATTGGATTTTGGTGTTCCTACTGCTGACGTCAGACTCCATAAGTGTGACCCGATTTTGAGCCAACAGACGTGGCGTAGACAAACGTAGTGTAAGCGATTTTGAGGCGTGTTGACGCGTCGTTGCTCGTGTAGTGTGACATACTCGACGACCTGTGGTCAGGGGTCTGGGACGCTTTACTACGACACCAACGAAAAATCTGTCTTTTTTCTTTTATCTGTCTTGCCGCACCGTCCTTCGATCGGTTCTTCGGCATTGACCAATAGGAAGACAGTGCCCTGCTACTTACATCGAGAGACTCAAAGTGGTGCACGCCGTCACATTTTTATTCGTGTTAGTATTAGCGTTAGTTTATTCCTACAGAGGAAGAGTATTTAAATTAAAAATTAAAAAAATAATTAATACAATCAAAATAAAGTCGTAAAAATAAACTACAATTCCCTAATGAGAGTCTTCGACCTTCTTTTTCTGTCCGAAAAAAAATAAAAATACTGACATAAATGAAACCAAAGGACATTTTCACCACAATTACAGTTTTAGTCAATGTAAAATGCAGTTTTAATTAAAATTTCCCCCGAGGCCCTTGTGAGGACAAGCGGATCAGAAAATGGATGCATGGATAGTTTTAGTTACTTGGTCATTTTTGTTCACCATAATAACCTTGCTTCGGATGACTGTCAACCTGCTCCGGGGTTATTACCAGATCCTTAACAGACAACTAAACTCAAATTGAAAAAACAAGACGAGAACAGCTCGTAAACATCTTTACAAGCGCCAGTGCAAACAGCTGGCAGCAGTGCAAAGTGGGTCATGTTACATCGTCACGGGAGGCGCGAAAGGCCCATTGGAGCGAGTCACGTTCGCTGGCGACAGGGTTCAGCTCAGGTGAAAGCCGTCACGTGGCCTTCTCATTGTGTTTATTGTTGACCAACTCTGTGCCACGCGCGCTTGCCAACAAGTCAGCCTGACACCGACACGGGGCCAGAGAGGTCGTAAACACGGCTTTCACCTCAGCTCACCTATCACCTGCTTTGCGAAGACGCTTCTGGAAGGACGAGTCAAGTATTTATAGATATGGGTGCTGTAGCGCCTCCAGCAGGGCGCTGCGCGAGGAAGCACTAAGGCCATGTGGGCTGGGCCTCGATAACACACTCCATGAACTTTCTATTTTGGGTCATGAGCCTCTGAACTTGTTCAACCCGAGCAGCGTCAAAGCAAAACAGTTGGCGGAAAGATCAAATCCCTAAATACAGCACATAGTCTGATATGCAGATAGCTAGTATACGGAGGCTCCTCTGTTATATAAATTTGGCCTAATTTATCATTAACCGATGCTAACGTGGCACCAAAGTCCTAATTACACAAAATATTTGTGGGGAAAATATTATCACGTAGCCATGCCTTCAGGTATGAGTGGCAGTGAACTCAATTCAACCCATTTCACAATAAGCACCACTTTGGCAAATATTAAACAAGTCATCGAAAAAAGACGCTTGAGGCCACTCCCACTTGAAATTTACGATCAATCTAAACGTAAAACAAAGAGAATAAAATGTTGTGTATTGAAAACAAGGCCGTAGCTTGCCTACGGAAAGTTTGAGCTTTATGCTAACAAACCGCTGTTGACATGCTCGCAGCTAGCATCGGTTGTAGCGGTTTCAGAAGCCGGGGATCTAAAAAATAAATAGTGAAGCCAATACAGGCACATATTCTTTATCCTGAACAAAAAAATGACTAATATTACGGAGTCTTACTGAGTTACTGACAAAAGTAGTACCATAGAAGAAGAGGAATTTGTGACTGCCTCCAGTTGCAACGCTAGTGTAACAAAAGGTAGATTTCAAATCCGAACAAAAGTTTTCCCCTCCGGGAATTTAATGCGCTTCCTCAGCCTTCTCTGCCACAGCGTCATACAGGGTGGAAGGGTTCTTTCGGGATTCCTTCTGCTGCACCGTCGTCGCGGCCATTTTGATTTCAAAACAGGTGCCCTTGATAATGCCCCTTGATCTTGGGAAAGTAGCTGAAATATGACACCGAGCCAGGTTGGGTGTTAGTGAAGGAGATGTTCTCCGCAGCCAGAAACTGCAAGATGCTCTGGGAGTTGCGGTGAACCAGTCACAAGTTCGCCTGCCGCTACTCTCGCCTCAAACGGCGATCGTCGACGAGGTGAATGTGTCGATTGAAAAGAAGATGTGCGGAGAAGTAAATTGCTTCCTACAAAATGCCAGCTGTGATTCAGTAAAGGCAGGCAATGACGATGCTCTGGAGAGTGATAAACGTGCGAGCCAAGTGCTCACAAGTTTGCTGAAGTCACTCGGAGAGATCAGATGTGATCTGCGGCATGGAGACTGCTTCCTCCGCTTCTTCCTCCACCCATGTACTGAATCAGCACCCCCCCCCCCCCCCCCTTCCCGGTGTCATTTGCAATGGCAGCACTGCGAATTTGTTTCCAGCCACACGGCCAAGTATCGCGCAAAGCATACTGAGTGTGTTTTTTTTCTTTTCTTCTTCTTCTTTTTAGCCAAGGTGGGGGGGCGATGTCTCTCTTCTCCAACACACTTGATTCAAGGGATCAGCTCAGCAGCAAACCTTGCACAAGCCTGACAACGATCCTGATCATTTTAACCCTCATGTAGTATTTTTAAGCGGCTGCATGAAGGGTATTACGTCCCAAAAATGTCCCTCTTCCAATGTGCAACAACTTTTTTCACTTTTAATTTTTTTCACTTTCAACCCCTCAAAATGTTCAGTGGGAATTGGCCAAGACATCGATATACATCCTATGCAAAATTTCAGCTTCGTGGAGTTATTTTTCACTGTTTTGTCTGTGGTGTCCATTTGTCCAACAGTCCAAAATCGTCCAAAGTGTCTGAAATGTCCAATTTGGGGATAATTACTGCATGGGGGTTAATCAGGTGTTTTCAGAGGAGGGAAACGTCTAAAACATACAGAATCGGAGCCCTGTAGGACCAGAGTTGGTGACCCCTGCGCTAGACTGATCACATCTCTATTGCAGGGCACATATAGTACACACAAACACCTCAGGACAACTTTAAAAATTCAATGAACCTAAAATCAATGTTTATGGAATTTGGGAGGAAACCAGAGTACCTGGAGAGAAGGTGGGGAGGGGGGGGGGGGGAGAATACACACAAGCGCGGGGAAAACATGAAAACTCCAGGGAGGGGAGCTTGAGCTAAGATTTGGACCCGGCACCTCTCGACTGTGAGGGAGAGGTGCTAACCACTCGTCCATATGTTCTGCTAACAATAATATACATTCTAGGCCCTATTAAAATGGATAATATTGACTTAGACTGGGAAGAAAGTGACTATCAATCATTCCAGCCCCCGCCAAAAAAAAATGTAATAAAGTTTTCGAGAAAAAAAGTGCTCTGTAATATTGTAGTACATATTAATAATAAGAAGATAATTAAATAAAATGTAAATAATGAAAATATGCATCGTGATTCCTGTCAGTTTTGTGACATCGCCTGGCTACATGTGTTGCTGCATTATTTGTGTTCAAATATGCTCGGCGGTGATTCTCAAACTTTTTACACCAAGCGCCACTTAAAAAAATAACTCGGCTCTTCAAGTACCACCTTCATGACCAACAATAAAATACTGTAGCGTACACGAGCCAATGTTTATTAAAAAAAGAAAGGGGGGGCGGGGAAATCGGGCAGAGGTATTATTCCTTGTAAAGCATGTAATATTACTAGCAGCCAATCTATCGTGCAAAGTTTGAACACCAACACTGATCCTATGTAAAGGAAAAATTAAAAAGTAACTGTCCTCAAAAAAAACAAAAACAAAAGACAAAATAAAACAATTTAAATATTTCCAACAATAGTTAAATCGAGTTGTACCTAAATTCCGAAATGTTGTAAAACAGTTCCCAAAGATTCAGTGCAAAAACTGTATTTCTCAAATATTTCCGGGATTAAAAAAAAAAATTAAGCCGCTGTAACAATTTGAGCGCTTAATGAAGTCATTCTTTTTTATACCAATAGGGGGAGCCCATGTTCACCAATGGCACTGATAGCGCCGTTTGCGAACAAGCGGACATTGAAGCACCAATTCAGATCACTATTTGTTAGCCCCATCTATGGCATTATGCGTTAGCATTAAGCTAGCAAATTTTAAAGCAAAGCTATGTGATTGTTTTTTCGAACACCCTTGCGGAATTATTTTTGTTTGATTTTTAATTTGACAGTAAACATCAACTGGAAGTGGAATTGCACGGCTTGAAGGCCATTGTTCAAAGAATTGTTTTCTATCCTCCAAAATGTTGCTCATTAAGAAATTGAGTTCAGAGATACAACACAACACTCAAATGTTGGCTGGCGAGTCAAAGCAACAAAATGCATGTCTCGAAAAACTTTGACGTCGTGTCACTAGTTTTATCACTAATCCTCCAAGCTTGTCCTTTCAAACAAAGCGCTGACATTGGCACGTGCCCTCTAAAGTTTCAACAAGAAAAAAAGTGTTTTGCCTCACACCGAGTAGTCTTGAAATGAAAACAGAGACATGAATGAAAAAATAAGCCTGCCGCGGTGCAAAAGGGGCTTGAAAACGTTTTCCTACTCCCAAAAAAACAAAACAAAACAAAACACTCATGAATGACATTTCCTCACTGGGGACTGATCGCACGTTCACAAGCCCTTGTGATTATTCTTCATTCAAGAAGCATCGAGTGCTCCTCGGACCACATTTTTCACCTCCGCACTTGTTCGACGCCGTACCACAGGACGCTGCGTGACGGCTCACTTCGGCACAGCAGATTTACGTCACAAACGGAGCATTTGCATGCTGTATTTACAAGAATATCTCAACCAGTCTGACTTTGTATGTTGCACTCTGGAGGCCTCGAGGAGATATGCGCTGGTGGGAGTGGAAAAAAAAAAAAAAACGCACACATTCATACACAATAGTCTCTTGTATGGAGATATTTGAGTGTGGAATCTAATCCGGTGCGGTGCTGGCAGCGGTCAGGGAGTGCTAATGAAGTTATTAGTGATATTTGTCCAGGCGTCAGGTCTCTATTTGCCAGCTGCTGGATGGTCTCGACTTTTGGCAGCGAACAGGGAAAAAGAGAAGAGACTTGCACGCTTGAATTCAGCTTCAATTTTCAAAAGCTCCGATCAGCGCAGGCAACTGAAATGTGGACACATTTTCTACCCTTATGACAGTAAAACCATCATCGTAATAACAATAATGATGACAAAAATAAGCATTCATGAAAATACGAATAATAATACAACAGTGAAACTCCTCTACAACAAAATCATGTTTGCAGCAAGACATTTTTCACAACAGGGGGTTTTTCACTGTAGCAAATCTGAAACGGGAAAGTGGGAATGGTGTTAATGCATGAAGATTTTTTCACACTAGGGGGTATTTTCACCCATGTAGATTTCGTAGTAGAGGAGTTTCACTGTATGCGTCCATCCACCCATGATCTGAATCGCTAATGGCCTATCCCAGCAGCAGAGTTTGGGCAGCCGGCTGGGTTACACCCTTAACTGGTTGCCAGCCAGTTGCTAGGCAATAATAGTAATAATAATAATAATAATAATAATAATAATAATATAAAACACTACTGACACTGCTATTATATTATATGTATTACTATCTATTATTATAGACTATACTGCAAATACAAATCTACTACTGTACTACAATTAGTGTAGCGGAAACAACATAAATTGAAAAATATGAATTGATAGGCTAAGTGATACTGTAACCAGTATATAGACACATTTTATATATACGACCACAAACTGGTCATGTGGCCACAAACTGGTCATGCGTGTGTGTGTGTGTGTGTGTGTGTGTGTGTGTGTGTGTGTGTGTGTGCGCGCGCATGCAACACTTTCAGGAAAAGCCTACTAGAACATGGTAACTTCATTGGGGGTTAATCAGAAGCACTTCAAATGGTGGCAGGTGTGTGTTAACTCCCCTTTAACTCGAGTTTTAGTGTGAATGGTCAATTCTTAACCCAGACACATCCTCGGTTATAAGTGCAACCACATTTTCTCACTTCTATATTTTTATTTCCCCTTTTGAAAAAGATTGACTTATTTTCTTGTGTAACAGGGCCAGTAAAAAAAAACAAAAAAACTAAAATACTTACTGCATTATAATGACACAAAATCTGTGAAATGGTGACGTGTTCTTTTAATCTATCCTCCATTATCAAGGGTGGAACCAAATTGACAAGTTTAAATATTTTAATACGCTGCTGTGCCATGTGATTTGTGTAGACAGAGGAACCCTGTATAAATATAACTGACGAGTCAGGAGATTGTTTTCGGGTGTTTTCGTCAGCCTTCGTAATTGAGACCGTGAAACGTAACCAACACAAGAAATCCTGCGGTGCGTCATCAATATTCATAAACACAACGCAAATCGGACCCCACTTACACTTGTACGTCGTATAAGTCACATTCATGGTGGAAACCGTTTTGAAATGTGTTATTCTGGTCTCGTTTTTTTTAATTTTTATTAATACCACAAAAAAAATTTCATTTGACACGGGTGTGTCGTTTTTTAAATCATTGTATTAAAAACAACATGTAATGACTTCGCTGATCTTTACCTACACATTGTCTAAAGTAGAGGTGAAGAACGTCGCAGCGATTTTTGTTTTCATCCAGTCATTTTTCCTGTTTCGGTCACCCTAGTTTTCGAGCGAGGGCGCTTTCAAATGTGGGCTCCTGCCTCTGCCTCTTTACCTTGCAAGAAAACGCAGGACTTGTGCAACAGCGCCCTCATGCGGACATGACGCTGCCTGCATCCGGTTCATCGTGTGACACGTTCAGTGTCAAAACAAAGGACACGTGACTATATCAAAACTGGACTTCTTTTTTTTTTGCCCGGAACTTAAAATCGGCCATGACTAGTGAGAGTTTTAAAAACGTTCATCGCAAAGAAAATCCAGTAATCCTTAAGTAATTTTTTTCTCTGTTTTCTTTTGTGGCTCCATCAAAAAAAAAAAGAGAAAAAAAAGGCCAGATTGGCTTGCGCAAGACACTGTCGCCATCTAACGGAAACTGCTGTAAAAGGTCAATAGCTGGATGTGAAGTTTTTACCATAATAGAAGTGAATGATTTATAATAACACAGTAATAATATAATAATCACAAACTGAAACTGAAACATTACGGTTGCAGAAGTGTGCACACCTCCATAACTGGCATGTGGCTGTGTTCAGAAAACCACTCGCATTCAAACTCATTTTAATGGGAGCCAGCGCACACTCGGCCCCATTTTAAATGCCTCGGATTAACCCCAATCAAGTTCAGCAGTTCAAGAAGAAATTTCCTTATCCCTTATTTCCATTCCATTGATGATGGGGATATTCAATCCCAACTTTTTTTTTCCAGACTGATACCAGTACAAGTGTTTACTCTTAGTACTCACTCACCAATGCAGAATTAGGATACTTGTAGTATTTTTGAAATATAAAATTGAATTTAACACAATGAAGACCTTTCTTTCTGATGCAGATGACGAATCGCCAATCTATCAAACTGCGTCGAAATAGAATTATTTATTTTTTTTTTGCCTCAAGTATCTGTGGTTGGTATCGGCAACCTCCAGAAGGTTACGATGATACCGATACATGGTAAGAGTACTTGCCCATCCCTAATGATTTGTTTTGTGTCAGAGACCTTCAAGCTAATTTTGCAATTTTGAACTGTTCATAATTCTCTCCACCACGTCTAAGTCCCACTTCCATTACGGCGCCACCACCTTGTCTGTAGTAGCTATGACACACCTCCCAAACACATGTGGGGTGGGGTAAAAGTCTGATCAATAATAACGTCCTACTATCGTACTGAACAGCCAGGACAGAGACGTGCACTGCTTTCCAAATATGATCATCGTTCTGCTTTATTCGAAAACAACACGCTTCCCCGAGCGGGTCGCTGATCTGAAGTTCACGGCCTGGCGTGAGTGGCGATGACCTCACGCAATTACAACCTCATTCATCCCCGGGCACACGCGCTGACAATCCGACGTTCCCGCGCATCTCGTCGCAGAAAGGAGCGTCAGCGCAGAGCGCCGATGCAAATGTGGAACTGGGAGTCGCGGCTTGGAATTGAAGCGGATTTAGATGGGACAGGAGGAGAGAGCCAATCCCTCTTTTTTGTTAATGGATGCTACAGCTTCTTGTTGCTACAGCTTAGCTTGTAGCAGACGTGTGCACATTGCCGCATGACGTCTTTGATCCACTGGTGAAAAGGACACTTTGATTTGCTCCTCTTTCATCTATTACGGCTTCAAACAACAAAGTGTATGCAGGAAAGTGGTTAAGATTGCACAATTGTCTGTGTTTCATGTGTTGTCTTGTATTATTTTGTCATTTTTTTGGTCAACTTTTCTTTTGATGGCGGCGCGGACACCCGCAGCGGCTCCTCTTGTTTTATGTTGAGGGGGAAGAAATTTCATCTGTGCTGTATGTTACACATACGTACAGCACATTTGACAATAAAGTTGTATTCAATTCGATTCAATTCAATTCAATCCACGACCTCTTGATGACATCGGTCGAGTGTACGTTTGAATCGTGGACCACGGGTGCCAAACTAGCGCCATTATCAACCTTCACCATCGTATCCCTCGCTCGCATGAATCGCCCGGTTCCCCGTTGATTTATCCGTCAGCCGGCAAACGACGCCAGGACCGCACACGCTCTGGAATCGTGTTTCCCGCCGAAGCGGCAAAGAAGACAAAGACGCGCCGACACCACTCGCTGAACACAATGCGTTGGCCGCATTTGCCAACAAGTATTTGCTGCAAATTCCTCGGGATTCCAGTAAGCGGAGCCTGACAACTTTCCTGGCCTTAACGGGAAGTCTGTCTTTGGGGGTGGGGGGGAGGGAGGGGGGGGGGGGGGGTGCAAGATTATAACCTCCGCAATTGCAGCGGTCAATGGAAAACTCCTAATCCACTCATAGCCCGACCACTACCGAGCGTGAAATTGCCGACTGGAGATACGGAGGTGGATGACTTTGACCTAAAACAAATAAATTCTGTGACGGGCTGAGTAAAAAAGGGAAACAAAAAAAAAAATAAATACTCCAAAGGGAACCAAGGGAAATTTGGTCTGTTTGTTTTCCTCCAGCTAATCTCGGCTCTGTGACAACCGGATTTGGATTTCTGGTGTCATGACCAACAGCGTACTGTACGCATCGTATTGCTGATTCATGTGGAGTCGTCACATAGGATACCGCTGACTATTCTTGCTGCTTTTCACTGTACTGTTCCATGAACAGTGATCCCTCGCTCTAACACGGTTCACTTTCCGCGGCTTCACTGTTTCACGGATTTTTTGTGTGAAGTTTTTCAATGCTTTTAACCCTTTAAATCAGAACGCGTCAGCAGGGCCGCGTGTCAACAGTACAGTATTTCCAAAAACTGTTATAGTTATTTGTTGAAAACGGGTTTTTTTTGTAATTGGGCCTGAAAACAGGGTTTGGTCTTTGATTTCATTGTATATATAGTTAATTATTGTGTAATAACTGTAAAAAAAAAAAAAAACTTCACTAAGTTCACTACTTGACGGATTTCACTTATCACTGGTTCTTTTTGGAACGTAGCCCCCGTGATAAATGAGGGATTATAAATAAAATGTATTATTATTATTATTATTACTGTACTATCGATAATTACTCATCTACAATGCTGCATATTGCCGGCGTCGAGCTGAAAATTCACACAAGTTGCTGTGTTATATATAAATGTGGTCGGTCTGGCTTTTAATTTGAGAAATTATTGACCAACTTCAATATGGGGGGGCGGGGGGGGGTCTGCTGAAAAGTTTGGATTTTGGGGGTTCGGGGATTTCGCCTAATGCTAGCGAGTCAGTGCATTGCTGCTGACTATCGTCGCTGCCGTTCACATCTGTATCTGTTTTAGGCCTATTTATTATTCATATCGTGTTGTAGTCAAGACTACACCAACCGAGAGCAAGACATTATTGAGACTCGAGTATCCAAAATCACCACCAAAAAAAAGATCCAAATGATCAGTATCATATTTTTTTTTATTATGTTTGCAACAAAACAATTTCTGCTGTACACTGAAACTAGTCTCAAGCAAATTTCAAATCGAAGAAAATCTGTTGTTTCACTACTTGTACAAATTCTGCAATTAGACTTATTAACCCTTTCCAGGACAGCGGTTACTACAGTGGACAGTTTATTATGTTATCAGGTTACAGGTTATTGTTATTGGGGTTAAAGCTCCTGACGAGTGGTGCTAAATGTCCATTTCCATCCATTATCCGAACCGCTTTTCCTCACGACGGTCGCGGGCGTGGAGGAGCATATCACAGCCGTCTTGGGGCAGTAGACGGGGGACACCCTGAACCGGTTGCCAGCCAATGGCAGGGCACCCATAGACGAACAACCATTTGCGCTCCACAGTCGCACCCAGAGACAATTTGGAGTGCCCAATCTACCTGCCGTGCATGTTTTCGGAATGTGGGAGGAAGCTGGAGTACCCGGAGAAAACCCACGCAAAGTGCTTAATGTTCATTTTACAAAATGAATTTAAGGAAGAAAGTCATGCCTTAATGCTAACATTAAATGATCACGGATCGCACGTCCACTGGCGCAGTCTCGACTGGCCTTGATCAAAAATTCAGAGTCCGCCCTGTCCAAGATGAAACCCAGAATTACAACCCCGTACGGACAGATAAGTTTCGCATTTAAATCCGCTCATATAACGTTTATTATTGATATACAGTTGCCTCACACATTGCTGCGGACTAATATCGGTGCAGACGAAATTCACTTCTCTATCTGTGGTGCTACCTTTTCTATTCAGGAAGTTTGACGTTGGTACTCAATAATCGCATACGGGTCCAGTCGCCACGTACATTGCTGCCGACTATCGTCACCGCTGCTCACGTCTCTATTTGTAGCGACTGACGACTCATCGTGCCGATCGCCCGACGTCGTAAATGTGCCGCTGTGAGAATTTGGCCTCCTTTGTGTTTGTTTGCGGCGAAGCCGATCATATTTGTGCGTTGACTGATTACGAGTGGCAGTTGTGCGCTGGGAAAATTGCGCCTCCTTCAAACATCCCCTCGATAAATGTCTTTTATGTGACAATTAATGACATTCTGCACTTACGATGGCCTCTCATCGCACGCAGATGGCGCCTTTTATCTTCGGCCCAAAGACAAAGAGGCCTCCTTTTAATTTGGGGAATGCATGCAGTCAAATAAATAAAGACGAAATAACGTGCGGCACCGCAGCGTGATAAAAACGATCTTGGATGCCTTTTGTGTCTTTTTCGCTTTTGGTTTGCGACAACGGAAAATATCACTGTCGTGCTGAGGCAACGCCGCCGCCCAAAGAAAGCACGATGGCGGATGCTTCTTACCAGCTGTTGGCACCAATCGAGCTCCCCGTGGAACGAAATGTGCAATGGAAGTTGTACTGCAAACGTCGCCTTGGACCGCCGCGGAGATGTGAATGATGTGTTTTGTCTCCGAAGATGTACCGCAAATATTTTTCCAAGATGGCGCCCAATGACGGTAGCACAGGCTCGAATCTCGACTGCGGCCTTCCTGGCTTTTATCCGGGGTACTTCCTCCCACATTCCAAAGACAAATGTGAGATTGCCTTCTTCATCGGCGGTAAATTGGATGGGATGCGAGTTATGTGCTACCAAGCTACAAATATTTTGCTGTGGGCACTTGCCTCACTTGCAGTAGACAAGTCAGGAAGGTGAGCTCATGTAAGAGTCAAATTACGGGATTGGCCCCGTGATACAGTGAAACTCCTCTACAACGAAATCATGTTTGCAGCAAGAAATTTTTCACAACAGGGGGTTTTTCACTGTAGCAAATTTGAAACAGGAAAGTGGGCATGGTGTTAATGCGTGAAGATTTTTTTTCACACTAGGGGGTATTTTCACCCATGTAGATTTCGTTGTAGAGGAGTTCCACTGTATTACTTTTTAAGACAACAGAAAAATGGGACCAGGCAAGCCTTCCGGTTTGATGGCTCATGTGACTAAAATGCCAGTTTGTCGCTTGCCGAGATGTGCCCTGTTTGTCCGGTGACCTGTCCGAAGTGTCAGCGGCGAGGATCCAAATCGAGCAGAATTTAAAAGCCCTTTTTTGACGTCATGCCGTCAAATTCCAGTTACGGATCCGACCTGAACTTGGCGTTGCTCAGTTTTCGGAAACACCCCCTTCCTCTGTGCGTCGCAGGGCAGCGAGGGGGCGAACACGCAGGCCGCCAAAACCGCAGCCAAACCGGGGGCTGGGGAGTTGAAATAACAGTCACTTTTGCACAGGAAGTCATCGCTCGCTGGGATGCTTCAGCGCTCAGACACAACAAAGTGAGCTTTTACACCGATGCGCGCACACGTAGGGGGGTGGCGGGAGCCCAAGCTCATGCCCAGAGTTGAAATAGTGTGTGTATACCAAATGACATCATGAGAATGGCCTCTGTTGGTGGGATGGAGAAACAAGTGGAGAACAAAAAAACGATGACCGAGCAAAAACACGCACCTGTGGCAACTTTGGAGTAAGGGCAGGGGAGGCAGTGCCCCAACATCGCCACCAGGTGGAGCAGTTTGTTTCTTTCTTCCTGGTTTATGAAAGCAAGACTGAGCGAGTTCTGTCGCCCCCCTTTGGTAGAATAGCGCATTACAACAAGAAAACGGTCACTTCAATATGACGGTGACGATACTTTGACTTCCGTCCTGCCCCGCCTGCACCTTACCAGTGTGATTTCACCCTCCTCCATGTGTTACTCATGATAGGATCCAGTATTCTGTGGGAAGGACGAGTGAAAAGAAAGATGGAGCTCATTTTTTGTGTGTCTGGTTCCCCGCGACGGAAACATCAACTCGTATGTTTAGTTTGCTTTTTGACCAACGGGAGACAATGGGCTTTTGGGAATGACTCAAAACCATCTCACGATGACAGTCGCACTCATGAGAGAAAATTGGAGGACGCTTTGGCGTGTAGGACGGTTACTTTGAACACTGTTACCGCCGTCCAATAAGACATGGCCAGTTATGGCATGAGCAGTTTTCACATTCCCAGTGATGTCAATGAGGGAAAACGGCGGAGTGATTGTTAATGGCGAAAATTCATTCCTGTAATCTGCACCCTTACCACGATGAATGGAAAGGCATCCATCTTGGCTCAAGCGTCAGTCATCAACCAAATTTTGTGGCAATAGCTTTTACATTTTTGGCTTCATTCTCTTTTACTATGAATGTTCCTTTATTGAAATGACTGGCGGTGACCTCCATTGGCAATGCGCGATTGAAATGGGAACAAAAGCATTTTGGAACAAATGTATGGAAAGGACGAGGGGGAAAAAAAAATACATTTGTATATATGCGCCTTTGAGCTCGCTGATATGTTTAGGTACGGGAATTTTATAATGACGAGAGTAATTTTTTTTTGTGTGTTGTGGTTCTCATTGCTGGCCTGATATTTTTTTTTTCCTTTTTTTAAAAACACTCATGATAAAGAACCAAAATACCAGTATTGTACACTGACGTCTTCATTGTTCAAGTGTTCCAGGATTATAATGCTCGAGTTCAAGAGCTATTAATTTTGAACGTTGTCACGGCCCGCTTGACATCCCGAAACAAAGATTTCAAGTTTGCCCCCACAATGTATGTTTTTTTTTAATTTTGTGCATCTCAGTGAAATGAACCTCCCACTTGTTTTGAATACGAACAAACATGGCCTCAAAAGCATAAGGCCGGAGTTGAAGGTTTCGCATTTTGTCAACGTTTCGGCTTCCGCCCCTGTTCTATATATCGCCGCAAGAATCCGATTGAATGATATTTGATCTCGGGAGGCTGGAGGCAGTTGAGGCCAAAGGTCCGGTTGCTTTGTCATCCTTAGCCGAGCCTACGAGCACTTCAAGAACCTCCCTGACCTGATTGGAGATGTCGGCTTAGTGTCGCGCAGTCAGACAGGCAAACAAGCACTGTGTGTGTGTGTGTGTGTGTGTGTGTGTGTGTCTTTGTAACAGATCCGTCCTTTGTGAGCGTGAGGCCTCTGCAAGGTTCAATGTGTGGCTGACACAACAAAGAGAAGCAGTGTTTGCCCCAACCTGAGACTCCCAGGTAAGTCTGGTAGAACCCACCCACCCACCTAAAGACCTTCAACTTGAAACCACATGAACATTGCATGACGCTCTGGAGAAAAAAAAAGGGGGGTGGGGGGGGGGGGGGCGCCCCATCATGGTGCACGATAAAAGATGCCGTGAAGATTTGCTGAAGTGTTCCTGGCAAAATGCTGATTTTGCTCGATTGTTTGATTCACGGTTAGTTCGCATTCTTCAGCAGGGGGGGTACTTATTTATTTGTTGGGGGGGGTGGGGGGGGGTGCTACAGTACATCTGCACTGACAAAATATTTATTTACTGGCTCTTGCCGTTTTATGAACGTTCATCGTCGGCGTAAAAAAAAAAAAAAAAAAAAGGTTGAAATTCCGTAGGTCAGTCCGGTTCTCGAGATCCAACTTGTTTTAGATGTCTCCCTCCTCCAGCACACCTGATCCAAACGATCAGCTCATCAAGAAATGGCAACGAGTGGGATTTCAGAACCAAGACATACGGTACAGTCAGGACTTCTCGTGGAGTTGATTATTGACCATAGATCCCGATCTACATACCGCCATTCGGATTCCGTTCTTGCCAAATTCCAAAATGCAGCTAATGAGAGCAGGCCTGGACTACAATTTAAGATATTCATCATTTTTAATATCGACATGCTACCGCCGGACACTCCAGAGAGCTAAAGCAAGCATCGGATTCCATTAAAATCCTGGCATGAATGTCAATATGATTCGACGGACCATCGCTGGAGCTAATTGCTCCCTTATATCAACAGCAAATCGAGCCTGAAAATCGCTTAACGTCAGCCTGGGTGAAAAATAGCAGCACCCCGGGGAAACATTCTTGCGACCATTTTTGTCCGCGCCGCGCCAGTATCGTTGCGGCGTCCAGACGTCGTCAGCCTTTATAACATTGCACGGTTTGATACGGAGGGATGGCATACAAAAGAGCGTGCGCTGGCCGCTGCCAAAACATGCAAGGGAAAACCACACGGTTACATGCAAAACATGCTTGGGCCGAAGAGAAAAAGTTTCGGTGGTGAGGATAAACACTATGGATGGATTCAATATGCAGAGATGGGAACTGCCAAACGCTTTGGGAAATGCTTTCGACGTGCGATCGTCACCCGTGATTTATGTCGCGGCCCGATGAGTTCAAATGTCCGGGGACTTTTAAGCGAACATTTATTTGTAATATTACATTTTTCCTGTAATGTGTGAAGGCTGAGAAACAATGCTGTTGTTATATTAAACAAATCAACTATGTGAATAATAAAGAGAATAATTTAACTTGTGAAACTACTGCGAGAGTTTTACAAGACATATCTTGTTCAACTCTTTCACCTTTTCAGTCGTCTGCATTTTTTTTTTTTTTTTTCCCCCCGTGGCTAAAACGGGGACCACGGTTGCGCTTGTAGCCCTGTAAGTGCCGAATGCTATCATTTCAATGGTGGCGATCCGTCGCAATTGCGAGATGGTAATAAAACCGTGGCACATTTCTACTGCCGCAGTGTTAGCCGTCTAGCTAGGCCTACAACCCGCCAAAATGCGAGCCGGTGGCAAGCTGGATGGCCCTCATTTGCGATTTAGCATTCTGCTCGCTGCTAGTTGCTAATTAGCCGCTAGCGGGCTCGGGTTGGCTCCGTCCAATACACCACAGCCTCGCACAGCCGAAAAATGATCAGCTTCTCCCCGATTAACTCTGTTTCGTTCCCACTAACTATACAGAATGGATGGTTAAAGCATGATGCTTACTTGACGTTTATTGGCAAAACTCTGAAAGCACATGTACGTAACTCGATTTCGTAATATCGGGGAGAACATACGTCAGTTCCTGTTCTTGTTCCCTCACCCAAAGCTGTCCCCCTAGCAACAACTCAATCTAACAATACTATTGTTACACTACCGTTAAAAAAATGCTCTAATTGGTACTTTTGCTTGAGTAAAAGAGTTTCATATTAGACGGAGAAACGTTTTTTAACTTTAAGTTTAAGTTTAAAAAACATTACGTTTTAAAATTTACTCTATATTATTTTGTCAAGTGCTCATCTGGATCCAACTACATTTTTTTTTAGTAGACTCTACATCGACTTTAAAAAATTTATTTGGATCCAGATGATTTTGTTTGGTGCAACCCCTTCACAAAATTTAACACATCATTTATTTCAGTATTTTACTTTTTTTTTTCTTTCTATTATTTTAATTACCTGTACTTCCCTGCATCCCTGCTATTTGGGCCAGATGACTCATCATTCATCGTGCAACGAGCACGTTTTATTTTCATCAATGTCATCCGGTGACTGCTACTGACCTCGGCCCGACCAGCCGCTTCCCACCACCGAGTTTGTCTTCGTGACTGCCATTGTGCGCGCTTTGAAATACTGCGGGAACCAATATCTGTGTGACCTTTTTCGGAATGCCGGTGGAAAAAAACAAAACAAAACAAAACACGGCGACCGAATGTACTCGGTCGCATTGCTCAAATTCTAGCTGATTTCTCAATGAACTTGGCCCCGCTTGTTTTTTCTTTTTTTTTTTCCCCCGTCGTGACCCGAGGCCAAGCTTTGGTGGTTTGTGACAAACGCCAGAGTCAGAGCGAGGGCGGGCGGGGGTTACGGAAACGCGAGCTGTTTGAGGTAGGCGCAGTGCAAACACAGACAGCCGCACAGGGCCCATTGTGCGAGGGCCCAGGCGGAGCGTATAAATGTGCGAGCCGCTCGCACGGCAAACACTCCCAGCTGGTCACAGCCAGCTTGTGTTTGTGTGTGTCTGCGCAAGTGTCCGCGGGCCGGTGCGCGGCCGTGGTCAGGTGCAAATACGAGGGGGTGGGGGTGGGGGGGGGGGGCGGTGGTGTGTGAGTGGGTGGGGGGGGGGGGGCACGCCTTGAGTCAACGCTCTCTGTTGAGCTTTCACAAGTATGTCAACTTCAATGTCACAGCAATGCATTTGATGTATCGGCAAAGTTTGCTCGAAAGGGGACGAAAGTTAATGGCTAATTGCGAGGCAATTCTTTCTCGGTCCCGCTGAAGTGAAGCACGCCGCGCGATATGGCGGGCCTAGTGGTTGGCGCGGATGGGTCACAGTTGAGGGATTCTGGGTTCAAATCTCAGCTCTTGACAGGACCCCAAGACAAAAAAAAAAATGTCAATCCCCAGAATAGTGAACGTCGCGGCCCAGCGTGACGGGGTTGGACAATCGCAAGCAAATTGCAGTTGGAAACTCGAAGTCACACGTGTCAATCGACCCTCGAACATGTACCAATTTACTGTCATGGAAACACTGCACCCTTGACCGAGCTTCTTTAGCTTTACAAATAGCAGGATCTGAATCGTCTTAATTGGCCAAGTATGTAGAAACATAGATGGAATTGACATCTATTATCCAATATCTGCAGTCCTCCATGATAGCACACTGATTTTTTTGTGTTGAATCAAAATTGAAAAAAAAAAAATTGCTTGTACTTTGGAAAACATTGACCAAATCAGTCACTGAATCAGAATGAATTTCTGTCAATTTGAAATAATGTAATGTTTTTTTATGAAAAATATGGTAATAGTGATTAGGGCTATCAAAATGATTGCTAGTTTCAGCCCTACAACACATCCAACGTGGTCCCAGATTCGCGGTCCTGCCATTTTACAGATTTATTTCTTGGACGGTTGTAACTATTTTGGGCTAACTTAATTTAAATTGCGTGTCATCCAATTTCTGACCACTAGATGGCAGCACATTTATTTAGTTTGACACATTTGAAAGAAGAAGAATGACACAGGAAACACTGAATGTATTGAAGCAGTTTTTGTTGAAAATGATTTGACTGTCGTGTGCTGTAGTCCTGCTTTTTACGCCTACAGAAAGCGACATTTATTGGTTCATGTTATAATGTAAATCTTCGGGCAAGATTATTGATGTATATTGTGAGATAATAAACTTGTGAGTTTGGAAACAAAATGGGATATGTTTACTGTAAACACGGAAGGTTCGAGACACAATGTACAGTAGCGATATTGTTTCTACTTATTGCTTGGTGACGGATGGCTGAGTATTGCTTCAAACGTGGAAACGTCATTTCTGTTGCAAACAGTAGATGAAAACAAATCAATTGTATTTTGAATTGATTGTTACATCTGCCACGTGACGATAACATTCACCTGTTAATCAGATTTGGAATTTCTGACAGTCGGGCCAGTCATGAAAACTAGTTGCGGAACCCCGCGCTACTATTGCGCTTATAAATAAAATGTATTATTATTATTATTATTATTATTATGTGACACTTGAGTCGCATCGCTCCTTGTGTGGCGGGCCTTAAGATTCAGTGAAGACTCTAAATTGTCCTCTGTCACCCCTGTCTAGCTTTCACGGTGTGAAAGTGGCCACCTTCAAACTTGCCTTTGTCGTGTCGCTTTAAGAAAAACATGGATCCGATTGATTTTGCCACGTATTCAACATAAATCAAGGCCCAAGATCAAACTGGTAGAGGACAACTGTCACCCCTCCGGCCGATGGGGCCTGATGTATCGGTGAGGGATGAATCTCCTCCCCCTTTCCTCCTTGCCCCCCCCAATAGTCATGAGTGAAGAGGAGCAAGGAAAAAGTCAAACCCATTAGTCAGCACGGGAGGACCAGCAGAGTTGGGTTAACCTCCGACCTCACTGTTAGTTATAGGAAAGGTCATGTGGCATCCAGGTCAGAGTTGACTTTCCCCTCCGCGGCTGCATTGAACTTTGCGCGGTTGCGTGAGGGAAGATCAGGGGAATGCAGGCGCAAGGGATCGATGGAATGGAGGGAGGCGGGGGGGGGGAGAAAGAGGAGAGGGTGTTGGGAGTACATACAGTACTATCCCCGCCCCCTCTGCCTGGGGCCCTTTGTGGATTTGGTGGACCCAGCCCCAGACGCCACTCCATGGTTTTGGCAAGCGGCGCGTTTCAGCCATCTCACTGTTTCCAGCTGAAGCGGCTCCCATGCAAACACGCCGGGGCAAACGGCTTTCGTTCGCCGGTCGGTCAAGAGTGCTTCATAACATTTCAAACGACAGCGCGACACACCGTCGGCTGGAGCGAGCCAAAATACGAGATGATCCCCAGCGGGATTGGTAACACCTCAAACGATATGCAAGCAGTCTTTTGGCCTGATCTTACGTCTGGATTTTTGGCCTGTTTTGCTGCCGCTTCTCCTCTATTTTTGTGTGGCGGTTTGTCGAGGAGATTTTTGCCTAATTGCTCAATGAAGGTGGGGAAACACTCTTCTAACGTGAAACTAAGCCGTGTCAGTCTGTTGGCTGGTTTACTCACAATCAGCAGTTTTCGACGACAACGCTCAACCATTGCCATCGCTCCACGGCGGAAACACGAGCCAGATCCGATTTATCGTTCCAAGCTATACAGAATCTGATGCGACTACAACCATCCGTCCATTTTCCATACGCCTTATCCTATTGAGGGTTGCAGAGAGCTGAAGCCGATTCCAACTGGCTACGGGCAAGCGGCTGACGCGACGATATTAGGTTGGAAAATGCTCGAATTGATATATTTAAGAGTCGCTTTGTCACCGGAATTTTTTTCAGGTATCAACCACTGCAGGCTACCTAAAGGGTGGTAAAGGGGCGGAGCAGCGGGTAAAACAGCCGTCGGATCAGAGTTTGCGGGGGGCTGGGGGGGGGGGGGGGGTGTGTGACCTCCTTCGAGATATTCCGGGCACAAACGCCCCGCGGTGGTGGCGGGCTGAGACACGAGCGGCGATGTGGCGTCTGACACGCTTGGACCGATATGTCCTTCCTGACCCAGATGCTGTCATCCCTGCCACAGCTTTTTAAAATTAAATAAACACCATGTCACAGGATCCTCCGCGTACCACCCAAGTGCTGCAGTGTGTGTATGTGTGTGTGTGTGTGTGTGTGTGTGTGTGTGTGTCGCTGTGTGTGTTCGCTCTTCACTTTGATTTGTGACTTTGTGCACACGCGTCGCATTCGTGGGCACAAAGTGTGAGGACGGTAAGACGGCAATGCCGCTAGTGAGTGACATAATGCTGACGCGTACCAATCCTGTCAATCTTGCTCTCGCTAAAGAAGAAGAAAAACAAAAAGCATCCTTAAAAAGAGTGGCTCTCAAAATGTTTACATTTAGTACTGCATGTACCTAAAAAAAAAAAATACTTAGCTCTGCACGTAATGACAAACTTTTAAGATGATGTCATGTGAATTGAGAGATTTGTTTGGGAATACATTTGGCATGTTTGAAGTTAGCTTCAAGACTGAGAACTGCGTGGGACTCATTTGGGAAGATATCGCGTTAAAGTACCAAAATGGCGCCACGATAACGTACAGTTAGCTAGCTAGCTACGCCTACTCCCCAAAAATGCTTCCCACCCTCGATGCTACAATTTACGGAACACCTTGAGGTTGTTATTTGAAATCCCAAACATGGGGGGTGACACCGCGAAAGAGCCCACCGCCCCTCCGCTGACCAAGAGGAAACTAGGAAGCATGTTAGCTCGCAAGTGAGCTAGTGGCGAGCACCTCTCACATTTTTTTTTACAGCGGTGCCTGGTTTCAGTGCCCACAGTGTTGGAGAATGAAGACGTCGTGTTTTTCACCATTTTGAAGCCGCATTTTATATACTCGCTGATTTGTTTTTAATCACTCAAAATTGTCGGGGTTGTCAATGAGGCTCGTGTGTACATTCTTCACGTGCAATTGGTGGGCGGAGCACCGCTGCTTTCAAGCACTTAAACCAACCGAAAGCCTCACACGAAGACAAATAAAAGGTCGCCGTTTTTACAGGCCAGACATCAAATACACGTCGCCATCAGACCTGCGCGTCGACTTTGATTGCGTCTCCCGAAAAAAAAAAAAAAATCCGTCTGGAATTTTGATGGGGGCGTGTTTTGAAGGGGAGAGGCCTCGGCAACCGCAACGGCGAGATGCCTTGAAACAAAAGGCCCCTGCGGTCGTCGTGTCTGTTTCTCGTGGTCCCCGCGCACCGATAGCTAGCGTCTGTAACTGTAGTTTACGCCGTCATTATTACAGAATGCTAAACACACACACACACACACACACACACACACAGACACACACATTTTTTTTTTCACATAGACTTTCTTTCTTGCGCCGCTCATGGCTTCAAAGGACCATGCTAGCATAATAAAATTTGGTAGCGGGTTGGAGCAGGGTGAGGGTGGGGGTGGGGGTGGGTGGGGGGGGGTGGTCTTGCTTAAAACATTTTTTTCCCTTGCCAGGCAGATGAGGAAAGAAGCCAGATGAGCGGTAGACTATTACTGGTCTAGGGAAAATAAAGATTCCTCACATTACTATTATTTTCTTAACGGATACTTTTGAGGTGCGCGTGGAAACCCGAGAATCATATTACTGACACCAGAATGCGGATTCTTAACCAAAATTGCGCCTCAAGACACATGGAGAGCGGTTTGTACACAGGTCAACCGCCATATTAGCGACACGTGCCGTCCGATTGACATGTCACGCGAGGGCCATAAAGCGTCAGGGAGGCATTTCGGACCACGTTCATTACGGCGGCGCAGAACTGCTTTGCATTACAGCGAGCGCTGTTTCCGAGATGCCGGGTGGCCTCGTTGCGCGACGTGACTCAACAAGGGCGAAAGCCAGCTCCTGCATCGAATCTCTCGAGATCAGGGGGGGAAGGCAAAGTTTGTGATTAGTTGGGTCAACTCGGAGCGACCCGGTGGCCCGGTGGTTAGCGCGTCGACCTCACCGTGCAGAGGTCATGGGGTCAATCCGGCCTTCATGTGTGCAGTTTGCATGTTCTCCCGAGGCCTGTGTGGGTTTTCACCGGGTACTCCGGTTTCCTCCCACATTCCAAAAAACATGCATGGCAGGCTGTTTAACCCTCATGCAGTATTTTTAAGCGGCTGCATGAAGGGTATTACGTCCCAAAAATGTCCCTCTTCCAATGTGCAACAACTTTTTTCACTTTTAATTTTTTTTCACTTTCAACCCCTCAAAATGTTCAGTGGGAATTGGCCAAGACATAGATATACATCCTATGCAACATTTCAGCTTCGTGGAGTTATTTTTCACTGTTTTGTCTGTGGTGTCCATTTGTCCAACAGTCCAAAATCGTCCAAAGTGTCCGAATGTCCAATTTTGGGATCATTACTGCATGGGGGTTAAACACTCCAAATTGTCCCTAGGGGGTGATTGTGAGCGCCGATGATTGTTGGTCTCTGTGTGCCCTGCGATTGGCTGGCAACCGGTTCAGGGTGTCCCCCCCGCCCGAAGACAGCTGGGATAGGCTGCGCCACCCCCCTTGTGAGGATCAGGCGGATCGGAAAATGGATGGATGGATGGAAGTTAGGTCAACTCAAAATTTCAAGGCGACAAAATGGGCTTTAAATTTCAAGTTGGGCAATTCAAAGACATATTTTACATTTTGCTCATGTGACAAATGCCCGATTGTCGTCCCACCCACCCACCCACCCACCCCCTCCCCAATGTAAAGCAAAAACAACTCAGTAAATAGTTTCGGAGCTTGTTTCGTGTATAGATGTCAATAGTGTATATTTGAAAGTCATACCCCCCCATACAAGTTCCTCCCAAAGAACAAGCTGTGTGTGTGTGTTTTTTTTTAACAGTATAGGAAGGAAGAAGCTTCGACCGCACATTCGAACCTCTCAATTGCGAGACGCTCCTTCCCATGGTGTCCGCAACAAGACACAGGCTGCTCCTGCCGCGTAAAAACCATCCAAAAACATGCGAACAAGCACACATGTGGCGTTCGCATCTTGCTTCCACTGCGAAGTGTACTTCCCACACTTCGACAGCAGGGGGAGTCTTGTGACGTACACACGCCTCCTCGCACTCGAGACTTGGCGTGCACATCTGCTCAGAATTCAACCACAATCAAGCCCCAGTGATGGGAACGTTTTCTCCTTCTTCTTCTTCTTTTTTTTTTTTTTTTTTTTTTTTTCTCGTCTTAAATGTAATTTATGTCGCTTTGCGCGCAATTTATCACCAATCAGCGTGACTGACACATCCTGAATGACTTCTCCCGCATCCCTGACGCCAGTTCTGCGTTCGCCGTGTTGTTATTAGTCATTATTGTTCTTATTAGTCACGCCGCTGCTTTGTGGAAGAGACATTCCATGTGCGAGCTCAGTTAGGTTTGGTGGGATGTGCTGTTGTGGCGCAAAAAAAAAAAAAAAAAAAAAAAAGCCGCAAACGCGCAGTGGTCGTTCGTAAAGCGACAAAAAGCCCCCCCCCCCCCCCCCTTTCTCTCTTTGTGTGTATATATAAAAGGCATCATTTCGCATCATCACTTTGTTGTGTTGCAACAAGGCGAGCGTGGAAGCCAAAGCCCGGCCCCATTATTATCTGCATATCCACGCGTGGAAGGGGGGAGGAGGAGGGAGGAGAAGGAGGCGGGAGGCGGACGACGGGAAGGCGTGCACCTCTCCCCAAGGCTTTCCTTACCTGTCTGGCGTCAGGACACTATGGAGTTAATTTAAAGAAAGGTGCTCAAGGGAATACTTAATTAGAGCAAAAAAGGGGGGGGGGGGGGACAGGACGGAGCAAGAAATCCAATCTCCTTTTTTGGAGACGTCCACCAGCTCATCTCACCTGCTGCTTTTTTTTTAAAAAATTTTTTTTTTTTTTTTTTTGGTGAACCGGCGGACCGCACCATGGACTGCACCCAGGGGACGGTTCCACACGAGCTCGGTGCCGCGGGATAGAGTCCGCCATGCGTGCATGTGGAAGGGTTAGTTAGTTTGTTCGTGACTTAAGTTCGTAGGCCTTCATTGTGGGGTTCGCGGGAGTAGGAGGGGGGCGGGGTGGGGAAGCAAGTGGCTTCGTGCTTACGCATCCAGTACGTACAGTGCATGGCCCACGGACGGAGTGGCAACGACCATGCACAAGCCCCTCCGAACCTGGACCCTGTACCCCGTGTTCCTGTACTTGGGCATCATCTACCTCTGGCTCGGGTGAGTTTGACTTGGCGTGGAAAGATTTCAATAAAATGGGCCAAGCTTTATGCACACACACACACACACACACACACACACGAAAGTGCTCCGATCAACAGAATGAAGCACGTCGGTTCCTTTTGATCCCAACCATTCCAGTTGCCGTCTGCAGCCATGCATACCCTTTTTTTTTTTTTTCTTTAATAGCACCACGCTAGAGTTGTATTTCCACATTCCATTGGCCCAGACTTGAGTTTTTACCTGTTTAGCTTTAACTCTCCTCATCCCTCCCCTCACTGCCTCCGCTCACTTTAGAAGAAACACACAAGAAGACACACACACACACACACACACACACACACACACAAGCAGTGGAAGGAATCACTGAACAATTTACAGTGACCAGGGTAGATTGTTGCACTTTAACCCCCATGCAGTAATTATCCCAAAATTGGACATTTCGGACACTTTGGACGATTTTGGACTGTTGGACAAATGGACACCACAGACAAAACAGGGAAAAATAACTCCACGAAGCTGAAATGTTGCATAGGATGTATATCTATGTCTTGGCCAATTCCCACTGAACATTTTGAGGGGTTGAAAGTGAAAAAAAAAATTCAAAGTGAAAAAAGTTGTTGCACATTGGAAGAGGGACATTTTTGGGACGTAATACCCTTCATGCAACCGCTTAAAAAGACTGCATGAGGGTTAAGGGCAGAAGTGCCCCATCGTTGAGGAAACCCAGTCGTGAATGTTCAAGAGCACGCCGAGGTGAATAGTAAGAGAGCATGACACTCTAAAAACATGAAAACACAGGATTCAAAGTGACCCATTTTAAGACCGAAAATAAGCAGGTGTTCTCCCCCAAGGGTGCACCAACTTGGGGAGAACACACGCTAAATGGAGCAATAATCTTCACAAGTAAAAGCATGTCATTTACATTGCATTTTTTTCCCTTTCAAAGTAAAATCACATTTTTTTTTTTTGGTGGGTCAAACATTTGAAAAAAGATAGTATGAAAAAAAATGTGTGCTTTTTGTACACTCTAAAACAGATGGGTAAAAAGAAAAAAGAAAAACTCAAATTGGGTCAGAACAGAACAAACCCCACATTTCTGGGATAAAAAAAAAATAACCCAAAAATTGCTTTAAATGACAAAAAATTACACAACTTTTTTTGTGGTTGTTTTGTACAAAAAAACAATGTGTTTCTCATTAATTTGCTATAAAATAACTCATTTTTGGGTTGTTGCCACCAATTTTGGGGGTTGTTTTGTTGTGTTATTTATTTGACCCAAAAAGTTGGGTTGGTCCTGCTTTGACACAATTTATGTTGCTTTTGACCCAATATGCAATGCGATCTTAGATCTCATAATTTTGCATTCTGTTTTTCCACTACAAAAAAGTTACAGTCACTCTAATGTTGGACCAAAAAGAACCCAATTTAGGGTAAAAAAAAAAGGACTGATCTACTAAGTGTGTCAATTTAACGCTCGATTCTTGGTTGTTTTGCACAAAACACCACCCAAAATTATTTTTGTAAAAAAAAAAAAAAAAAGCCCCAAATTTGATTATTTTTTGCACAAAATCACCCTCAAAATGGGGTTATTGAACAAATTCAGAAAATGGGGTCACATTGACCCAAGTAATCAGGAATCAATCCGTTTTTGACAAAAAAAAATTTGAGCCAATTTGTTTTTTTGCACTTGCTGGCATCAAATCTACAAATGAATCAAATCTATTTGACAGCTGTAAGATCTCTGGCTCTCCCCCCCCCCCATGTACATTTTGGATACAGAATTCACTTGTGTAAAACAAACTAGTTGCCGTCCGACAAACCGCCTTCGACTCCTCTTCGGCCGTGTCTCTCGGGAACGAAGCGTGAGCAGAAATCCACCTGCCGCACGCCGCTATTTTCCTCTGTGCGTTGCCAAATATCAACATTGCTGGCGGGATGCAAGCGCACGCTTGTAACGTGTCCCGCCGGGCATCCTCCAATTGTTTGTTTGTGCAGGTGTGGCCTCATGTTGTGGCTGCTTGGTGAGTGTCTCGCCAGATAGAAGGATAAATACATAAGTAGAGAAGAAGCTCATGTGGAGTGGAGCGTGAAACGCACTTCAAGCTCCACAGATGCTCATATCACATGACATTGTACTTCCAATATGTGGTCTGGTGTGTGTGTGTGTGTGTGGTGTGGGGGGGGGTGGGGGGTGGGGGGGTACTCTTACTATGTTTACCAAGCCCGACCATTTAGCTCATTCCTTCCATCTCTTTACTTTCTCTAAATCTTTCATTGTACCCACTTCATTTACAACGACTGGAGCCTGCAGGTGTCGACTGACAGGCCCATAGCAACACACACACACACACACACACACACACACACACACACACACACACACACACACACACACACACACACACACACACAGAGGCTAAAATCTGTCCGGCTATTTCATTTCCCCGCCCCAGCTCTTTAAACATCTTGACAGGACTGCATCCCGACAGCATTCATGTTCTAGCATCACCTATTATTCTACTCCATAAAGCAGTGATTCTCCAAGACTGGAATAGGCGGACTTGTGGTATGCGAGGAATGTCTGAATGAAATGTGTCAACAATGCAAAAAAAAAAAGAGGGTTGTGTTGTAAAATAAGGCGAGTTAGCGGTTGACAAAGTTGTTGTTACTTTAGGTATTTGCAGTTCGTGGTGAATCGAAGTCGTCAGGCGGTTCAATCTCGTCAGGTTCGTTTGTTCAAGTGCAGTTCTGTTGTATTTAACTTTGAGGTAAGATACACGGGGATTTCGTCTGATCAAGCTGTTTTCAAACATTGAGTTGGGTAGATTATTTTATTTCACCTTCATGGCAACTCGTTGGAATTGACGAACACCTGGGCCTACTACGCTACTGTATTTTAGTTGTAATTGGTTTGAAAAAGCTTGAGAATGTACACACATTTTTATACTGAAGGGCCGTATTTAATTTTTACATTGGATGGATGGGCTGGGTCATTTGTAAATAAGGTAAAAAAACTAGTATGTAAATATTGGGGGCGGGGGAAAGCTGTAATGCCAATTATGTAATTGAAATACATATGTGAATTGTATATTTTTTTTTTCAATAGATTATTTCCAACAAATAAACAAATCAATATTTAGAATGACATTTTTTTTTTAATCAACCAACATTGTGGAAAAACAGCCAGATTAACAACAAATATTACACAACACTTGATAATGTGAATGCTCTGTGGGTCCGATGAAAGAGCAGAGTGGGCCATGAGTAGCCCACGGGCCATACTTTGCACATCCCTTCAATAAAGGCTCTTTTAAAGGAGGGGTTTTGAGCAGGATAATGCAACGTTGTGCTCTTTTAGCTTCCTAGACAGTGTCGGTTGGGAATAGTTGTCATATTCCAGCCCAAAGCTTGCACATAACACCAACTTGTGGATGCACACTGACTCATCGAGCCCCCCCCAAAAAATGTGCTGATTTGACCCCTTCTCTTTTTGCGCGCGAGGGGCTGCGATGACGGTGTTTGTTGATGTTTGGGAGGGATTTTGGGGGGTGGAGAGAGAGGAGTGCGGTAGGTTGATGATGAATGAAACCTCGGATCAGTGTCACCCCCCCGCCCCCCGCTCACACACACACACACACACACACACACACGCACACACCACCAACCTCTTCCTATTGTCCCACCGTGGCAAAGTGGGCGGACTGCAGTCGTCTCCGGCCGCCCAATGGCAGCCGCGAGTGCGGAGTCGAGCGCGCACAGGCACTTTTCTGCCATGCGAGGTCCCTGAACGCATCACCCACCACTACCGCAGCCGCCGCGGAGACATGTCAGAGCTCACCCCGGCCCCGGTCCCGCTCACTCGGCTACGGCAGCAGCTCGGAGCGGCGTGACTTGGGAGCTGGATTTTATTTTTTTTAATTTATTTTATTTTTATTTTTTTTAAAAGAGAGAGATAACTGGGAATTAAAAAGCAAAGGAGTTTTGTTGTTGTTGTCGTCGTCGTTTTCTTTTTGAATTATTATTGTGATTTGATTTCGAAAGTGCGCTTCCCCATCTTGCTCATCCTCCCCCCCCACCCACCCCCACCCACCCCCCCCCCCCCCACCCCCCGTGTGAGGCGCCTGAGCCGCTTTGGCTCCTCCATGTCATCATGATCCTGTTCTCGTCGCGCAGTGTTCTGCTGTCAGTCTACTACCCGCAGATCTTCCTCATCCTCACCAGCGGCAGCTACCTGTAAGTCGCCGCCAATTAACCGGCCGCTTCACGCAGTCAAGTTCGTGTGACACCTCCACTGAACACGTTCCGTGAAAGTCGAGTGAACCGTTTTTTTGGTTTTTTTTTGGGGGGGGGGGGGGGCAACTTCTTTCTGCATGCCGGCTTCATTTTTTTTTGGCCACAGAGTGGCAGAGATGTTCAGGAACAAACGCCGAATTGGCGAGACAAAGTCGATCGGTGGTGTTATCTTATGACCTCACCGTCCCAGCGAGTCCATTCATCACTTTGATTGACACCCTAAACGCCGCGCGCGGCTTTTAATTAAACACCAATCATCGCTGCAGGATCCGGACTTGCAAAAGTCATTACCAAACCATTTCTTTCGCTCTTTCGCTTGTTTTCTCGCGTCCTGCCCGCTTCCTCTGCTGCGCGGAGACCCCAAACCTGCTGCTAAAATAGATGTGTGGTTTTTGGTGTTTTCTCCCCCCCCCCCCCCCCACAAAAGTTAAAAGTGGGCTCCGCTCGCTGCATGCGCACACTCAGCCCAAGTCATGGCTTGCACATTAAAGCCATAAACGTGTTGTTTATTTGGATTATGCAAGTTTCCTGTTGGGGGTGAGAGTGGTTGGCACGTCTGGCTCGCAGTTCTGAGGTTCGAATCTACCTTTTTTTTTTTGCGTGGGATTAAAAAAAAAAAAACGTTTTTGTCTGAAAACATGAACGTTATGTTCATTGAAGACTCGATTGTTGCTTTGATGTGAAGGTGAACTTCGGTGGTTGTTTGTGGAGATGCGCCTTGTGATTGGCAGGCGACGAGTGCGTGGGGTGGGGGGGGGGTGGGGGGGTGTCGATGAGATCAGCTCACCTATCTGACCCAAATGGGCCTTAAGCAGAACATCACATGAACCAACCGGAAAACAGGTTGGTGGACTTCCGGTGAGCGGAGGGTGGGGGTGGGGGGGGGGGGGGGGGGGGGGGGTTGATGATGACATGGCGCAGTTCTGATTTGATAAAGGTATTGTTAGCTTGCACCAATATGATGTTAGAGGACAGAAAAGCGTTTTCTGTCTAATTCCATCAGATAAGATTAGCAGCTTGTTGAGGTCTAGCGACAGACGCCCTGTAAAAAAAAAAATAAAAAAAATAATGGAGCTCACAAATTTTGAGGCAACACATTTTTGTAACATTTTAAGTTGGGCAATTCGACAAAATAAAAAACGGTTGTCCCTTTTTGTCCCCCAACTTAAATACACAGTATAAATACAAAAAAAAACAGTTGTGCTAATTACCGTTTGTTACCATAAATGTCAATAATTGATTTTAAAGATGGTGTGTTGTACAAAGCCAATTAATTGTTTGGGTTGTTTTGTGGGTTGACCCAAATCCAACGAAACGTGGGATAGCGTCATCTTTGGTAGCAAAGCAAAGACTCCGCGGGTGCTTTGTTCGGGTCTCCTGCCACTGACGACATCAGAAGGAAGTGCTCTACAAATTCATTCTGTGACCATGTTTGTAACTCAGAGCACTCCAATCGAAAAATGGAAATGCCATTCATGATTTAATGCCGCAATTCAGTTAATTGTGCCGCTCCTTCCGATGTGTCTGCCTTGGACACCGGAGGGCAGGAAATACAGTCATGCAGACGGAAGGGAACAAAGGTTACGCAACTACTTATCGTGACTCAGTAAGACGCTGTCATATTGCTCACAAGTGATAAAGAATCTATGCCTGTGAGTCTTGCTCTAATTTGCCTACGAGTTGCTTCACCGTTTGTGTTCAAATATCCGTTGCAGGAAGGATTTTGAACTATCGCTGTTGCTGGGTCGAATGTCACCAGCGTCCTCCATTGCATGTTAGCATGAAGCTAACGCGGGGCCTTCATTGAGGCTATTCAGTTGTTTTAAATACACCAATGTGGAATTCTATTTGTTTTATGTTCAGTTTAGACGGTAAACGTCATCCGGAAGTGGCACGAAAAACCACTTGAAGCCTCTTGTTTGCTTCATTGCTCATTCTTTGACAAACGGCGGCTTATTGCGAATCGAGCTGATGTTCAGTTCACTGCCACCATCCAGCACTCATATCAAGTTTGTGCTCGTAAGTCAGCCGGATAACAGCTTGTATGTCAAAAAACATGTCTGGGGGGTCACTCGTATCTCAATGCACGGCAGTTTGTATTTGGAGAATGATATGCATCTGTCCATCGATCCATCTCGCCATGGTGAGTGGATAGCGGCGCGCATCCCATTCAGCCCTCAAGCACACCATTTCCTGCTCTTACGGTGGGGGGGGGGGAGGGGGGGGGGAAGTAGTCGTCCATCTCAGTTAAAATGTGTCCCAGCCATGATTTTTGTGAGTGCATTCCTCTGTAAGATTCATGCCTGGGAGCTGAAGCTGTGTCATAGCGGCTCACACAGCGCCTCCATGTGACGACGGGAGAAGGTGCCTGCGCAATAACGTCTGCCGTGACGTCGGCCGCCCACTTTGTCTCAAGGCCACACGACACAGTGATGTAAGAGCCTCTCGCTTAGACGGATGCCGTCCTCCCCACTCCCCTCCCCTATTTTTTTTTTTTTTTTTTTTTGGGTTGTACTTGTCAGGTCACGTTGGCAAAGATGTTGAGCGGAATGCGGGTTTCCACTCTCTGAGTCACTCGGAACGGAAGTGGAGTTCCCGGCCTCTCTTGATCAAAAATTCCGCCTTCCAAAGATAGTAAGGCGCAGGTATTACTGTGATGTACGACTGCGCCGCATCACGGCCAGAGTGAACCAGTCAGCCGCCACGCGCCCATGTCATCAAATAAAAATGACGACAGGACTGAACCGCTGAGCGCCTCCCGCGATTTTTATGACAGGCGCTCGATCGCCTCATTTTTTTTGTCGGCGCACGTTGCCGACCGCGCGAGCTGCCTCGACGGCTGAGTTCTCATTCATAGTCGATGCCAAAGAGCGCGTTGAACACAATGAGTGGGGTTTGTATGGGATGGGATGTCGCGGTTGCCACGGGCAACCGCATCGGCTGGTGACGCCGGGGGTCAGCGGAGCAGCAAGAGGGCGATGAGGGCAATGACGTGTACAAGCTAACAAGGAAGTATTTACTTTTTCTTTTTATTTTATTTTATTTTTTTTGGTACAAGCAACTTTTTTTCCGTCGTGCAAATTCGGAGCTTTATTTCATATTTGGAGATTTTAATCGCAATAAAGGTTGCGCACTGATTTGCATTGTGGTCTCAGCCTGAGCGCAGTGAGGCAACGTCACTTTGGTGGCAGCTGCAGTCGGGGTTCATTTGCTTTCTCTGTCTGGGTGGAAAAAGCCGTTGTCAGAAAGCGAGTTCTCGCCATCCATCAAATGTTTTGCTCTTAATCTCCAACCAAGAGTTTTTTTTTGGGTGTTTTAAAAAAAAAAAAAATGTGTGCAAGAGCTGAAATCCATGTTGGAATAAGTCTGGCGTCATGATACCTCTTCTGCGTCGCCTCGCTGTGTCAGCGACTTCATACTTGACTCGGTGCCCCCCCAACCCCATTCCCTCCGCCCCCACCTGAACGTTTACATCCGTGTGGTTGCGATAGCTCTTAAAAGTCGCAGGCATTGGCGACGCGCTAGAGTGGGGGGGCCTGCGGTGGTTGTTGATGAGGGGGAGAGGTTAGGGGTGTGGGGGGGGGGGGGTCATGAAGCCAGATATAACCGATTTGAAGGTCCCTTTTCTGCTTTTTCAGGGATCCCCAACCCCCCCCCCCCCAAGGATAAAAGTCTATCTCCGCCACTGTTTGCAGGGTGGGCAAAGTTGTGTTTGGTGCTAATCTATTTGGCTGCAAGCGTCTGCTTGGATATCGTCACACTATTTTGCGTGTGTGTGTGTGTGTGTGTGTGTGTGTGTGTGTGCATGCGTGGGATGGATGGGGTGTCATCTCGTAAACAGCATTTAGTCACCTTTCGATTCAGATGTTGATGATGCGGCCCATGTGCTCGTCGTTAATATAAAAGGGCTGCAAATCATAAGGGATAGTTAATTTTTTTTTTTTTTTCAAGATAATTGGCGATAAGATCAAGTCTGCCTCATCACCGACATGACACGCACAGAGATGCCTTGTCTGGCAATAGGAATCATCACCAGTGGGAAGCGGCTTTGAGGGGTTCCATAATTTATTGGGTTCCTCTGTGGGGGTTTCATTGGTGTTTTCTACACTTGCGAGGTTTCCATGGACATTGACGAGCCATCTATTGAGTGTGTTTTAAATGAGAGCATATGTGGGATGATGCTGTCGACATCACTTGCGAGATGACAGTCGACACAGTTGTGTTCTCGTTCCACACGGCCACATGACATCCCGACACTTCTCGTACAAAGGCAGCGGGGCGCACTTCTGTGGGTTATTTGTTTGTCTGTAACACATTTTTATTATTATTTTTTAAATTGTCACTCTAATGCGCAAGGTAGTGGTTCTCATTAAATGGCATGTGACCCCAACGTGCAAGACTTTTTTTTTTTAAAGTCCTTTATTTCTGTTATTTGGAATAACTGTCAAGTGAAGAGAGTATTAAAAAAAAAAAAATGATGTCGTCGTTCACGTTACAAAAAAGCAAACGCGCCTTCTGATGTGAGAGCAACACATCTGGGATGTGACACGCAAGCGCCCAATGAACGACGTCGCGTAAAAAAAAACAAAAAACAAAAGACGTGACATGGCAAGTCAATATGGTGCTCATCTTTTTGTCATCTCGTGTTCACCGTAGTAGCAGGGCGGGAGGGGAGGAGGTAGAAATATTTTGAGGATATGAGACAACGCTCCTCAATCTCTTTTCACGTCTTCCTAAAAATGATGTCACGTCGTTGCCGCGTGTCATAAATGAAGCGTCTGCGTGGCTGAATGACGACTATCGCCACATGTGTCGACTTTCGGCTTCGCGTTTCAAGTGGGATTTTTACGGCAATTCAAGTCAAATATAAAGAGCGCAACCCGTGCAGATTCAGGGTTGTCAGTCGTCTCCCCCCCCGCATATTGGGGTGCATATGTGGCTTTTGGCGACGTATAGGTCGGATGGATACGGATGAGCGTCCAATACATATGCGATTTATATTCACGTACGGAAGAAGCCCGGGTTGGATTTGAAAATATGGAAATTGTAACTGTTCACACTGCATGAAAAAAATGTCGCCTAAAAAAAACAACAACAACAAAAACTGCATTGGGCTGCAATGGTGAATATAGCCTATGACAATTTTAACTTGGCTTTTTTTTTGTTTGTTTTTTAAATATATTACTAGGCTCCTATTCAAACTAGATAGAAGGCAGCGTAAATCCATCCAGAATATGATCGACAGAGCAGCTTTTTGTTCAGGAGCTCCAATGCCTGTTTGTATGATGATGAATGTCCAAATTCAAATAGATTTGTCATGAAAATGTCCATATCGAGGGAAAAACTCAACTGCCGAAGCAAGTTTTATCCGAACCTTTTCACACCAAGTGCCACATTAAAAAAAAAAAAAAAAAAAAACGGAATGAGGATGAGGGGCCTTCTCGTGTTCATGAAACTTCGCAAACCAAACCGGTGTACTGAAGTCCAACATAAGCGAAGCGGTTCGCTAATATCTTTCAATTCTTTTTCTCATAACATTTGCGGGCCACGGCTTAAATGTATTATTAGGATATGCAACCGGCAATAAAACAAACGTGTAGCTGGCCTGGATTAAAGGCTTTCACTTCACTATGGAAGGTGCATCAATCAGTGGTTGAAATTAATCATACTGTGGAGAGCCTCACACGAGAGCCTTCTTTTGGAAGGAAATTCGAACAGTTTCAGTCACAGTGTGCGTGCACGCATGTACGATATTCTCTTCTGACAGTTTTTTTTTTTTTTTTCTCTCTCTGTCTCTCCTTTTGGCAGGGCCCTGTCCTCCGTGGTGGCTCTGGGCGCCAACATCATCTGCAACAAGATTCCCGGGCTGGCACCTCGTCAGCGGGCTATCTGCCAGAGCCGCCCGGACGCCATCATTGTTGTGGGCGAGGGCGCCCAGATGGGCATCAATGAGTGTCAATATCAGTTCCGCTACGGACGTTGGAACTGTTCGGCGCTGGGGGAGAGGACGGTCTTCGGTCAGGAGCTGCGTGTAGGTGAGTCTGGCTTCTTTTGCAAACGGCGGCGACTGTTTTTTGTTTTTACGGAGCTTCTGTTGGGAGCTTTGCTCAATGATACGGCATTGTTTGCGATTTGAGTGTCTTCTGTCAAGTCTGGAAACTATTCTGTCTCTTCTAGCTAGAAGAGTCAAGACTGGAAACTATTCTGTCTATTCTAGCTAGCTAGCTAGCTAGCTGGTTAGCGTTCATATGTTGAATCTGAATCGCTCTTAGTTGGAACTTTGTAGGAAAGTACGTAGACAAATATGGAGTCCGTTTTCTACTTTTGATGGATAATATTTTCGCTTGTTGCCGTTTGAGTCTCAATGGAAGTGTTCCCCACCCCCCAGAACGTGAATTGTAGAGTGTGTCTGTGTGAAACGTCCCACGTTGTTTTTTTGGCACGGTCCCGTCTGTCTATTCAGGCCCGACATCATTCTATATGAATCCAGGAAGTAGCCTGACTCAAATTGGTTGGACAAATACGCATGTTTTTTCCCCCCCCCCCCCACTTCCACGACATCAATCACATTGCCGTTTCAGTCATCATGAACGTGTTCCCATTATCCAAGAATGTAAATGGTAGAGTCCGACAGTTCCGGTGTATTCTCCATGAACCAGAAAGCTGCCTAGACAAAATAAATATTGTAGACAAATATGCTGCTACGTCATTCAAAGGAATGCCTTCCCGCCTTCGTCATATGAATCATGATGGTACCATTTCCCCCTTCACCCGAAATGTAAAATGCTAGTGTCCCGTCCTTCTGTTCGAATTGTCTTACATCATTCTACAGACACCAGGAAGTAGCCTAACCCCAAAACATGGGATGACAGCTATAATTATGGTATGTACTATCAACTATGGTATGTAAATGGTAGAGTCCCATCCGGGCTATGCTATCTCTGGTCAGATTCGGAACCAGGAAGTAACCTCCCTCAAAATGGAAAAGCAAACGCAAATATGGTGGATTGTTTAAAAAAAAAAAACAAGAGCGAGAGAGAAAAGATATTCCAATTGTGCTCACGGAGTGTAGCTGCGAGAGAAGGCAGCAGATTTGGCCACAATATTTTTGCTTCGGGTTATCTCGACAGACATGCATTTAAATCTCAATACGAACATTTCCTCAACCTTGACTGCAAATGGAAGTCCCGCCTGTCTATTCCGAATGTCTTCGCTCAGGGGTGTCCAACCCGCCCAGCGTGTTTGAGTTGTCGCCCTCCTCCAACACACCCGATTCAAACGAGCCGCTCATCAGCAAACGCAGAGAAGCCAGATAACGATACTGATCGTTTGATGCCAATGCGTTGGAGGAGGGAGACATCAAGAACCAGGAAGTAGTCTGTCACCATAACATGACGACAGACGATTTGAATTTTTGTATGTCAACTTTGGACTGGACAATCGTATGACCGCATTAGCTTTCAGCTCAGCGCTTGCGATCCCCTGGTGATACAATTGAAAGTTCAGATTTTCCATCTTGTCTGGAGCCATCCTATTGTCTCGCTTTAAAGCGCCTAAAACCGGGTGTTACCAGTCTCTTCTGCGGTGTATGAAAACGTGGCTCTTCAGAGGTCAAATCCAAGCTGCACACACACACACACACACACACACACACACGCCACACGGTCCAAAACTCCAAAGCAGCAAATGCTGCATTTCGCCTCGCTACAACGGCGTGGCAAAGCCCGCCGAAAATCTACATTTGAAAAATGATATTGCGGCACAGAGGACAGCTAATGGTTGGCATTCTAAGCCAACGAGTCGGACACATCTGTTTTTAATTGCGTGGTTGCTATGCTTCTTCACGAGTGCAGAAAAAAAAAAAAAAAAAAAAAGATGTGAAGCAGACGTTTCTGAAAAAAATATATATATACAACCACGCTTGTGTGCATTGTTTTTGTTTTACAGTTTCTGTCATGTCACTTTGTGGCCGTTATGTTGCGGCCGGGTTAGCGCATTTAGGCCGGTGGTTCTGTTTCAAATCACTTTGCCTTTGTTGCGAATGCGCTGCTTTTTCTTTCGGTAGCGCTCCTGCGAGTGTTCGACACGACTCTCAAATTCTCATCATTTCCATCAGTGCATGTTGATTTGAGCAAAAATGTTCGGCGTGGGGGCGGGGGGGGGGGGGGGGGCTGCTTTCTATCCTTCTGATGCCTCTGCTGCGTCAGTGTCGATTGCTATTTGTGATGCGTAAGTGTGGCCGCGGTTTCACCCGAAAGCTCCAAAAGTGTTAAGTTCTTGGTACTTTGTGGGACTATTAAAGGTTACCTTATTTCCTCGAACTTCTGTAAAAAGGTAATAGGATTTTTGTAAGTCAAAATTTGCACTTGGCACAGAAATTACTCTTTAAAATTTTTTTTTTTTTAAATATAGTCAAACCTCGGTTTTCGTCCAATATCCGTTCCAGAAAGCTGTTCGAAAATCAAAATTGTTCGAAAACCGAAACCACGCTCTTTTTAAAATAAAAATGTGTATTGGATTGTCTGCTCACAATGGAAAGTAACACGAGGAAGCGTCACTTCCTCGTGTAAGGAAGGTGAGAGGAGTCAAATGGTGCATTCAAGTGCGCTCAGTTTGTTCGAGAACCGAAATTTGTTCGTCATCCGAGGCATAAAAAAACGCAAAGTTTTTGGTCGAAAACCGAATTGGTCGAGAACGGAGACGTTCGAAAACCGAGGTTTGACTGTACCTGGAATTAGATTGGATGTAAAAAAAAATAAATTACATTTTAATTTCAGAATAAAAGATAACCTTATGGAAATTTTTCGTTCATGCTTGTAAATTCCCATTCATTCACTTTTCGATGACGGTTCAAGTAAACCTTCATCATTCTCCAACGCAGTCACCGAATCAAGATTTTGTCGATTTTTAAGTCCTAGCGCAGCCGTCCGGATAGACTTTCCCTGTCTTTGCGCCTACGCTTGCACGAGAAGATTTGCGTGGTTTGTCATGAATGGATCCTGTTTTGCGAAGCTTCTCAAAGCCCTCGGGAACAGAAAAAAAAAATAGTCAGCACTGATCTAGAAAAATGGTAAAAATGTGTAAAATCTAACCTGTCAAATGTTAATGGCCTCAGGTCAGTCGGAATGAGACACAAAATGAAAAAAAAAAAGGACACCCTGTGTATTCTGGTAGCTTCCTTTCAGAGTACAAAAGAAGGCTCAGCATATTAAAACAAAAAAAACAAAAACCCCCCCCCAAAAAAACAGCACACTGCAATTTTATATCAACACAATACTTCAACAATCACTCAACATGGCGTGTTGTACAAGAAGATTACAGTTTAAGTAGTTGCGGAGGAAAGTCTATCTTGGATTGGTTGAGAGTCGTAAAGTTGAGGTCAACGGGTTGTTTGTACAGAAGGATGCGAGGTTGAGTCAAAATGGCCGCCGACCAGAAAAAATAAGTAGCTCAAAGTTGTGGCTGTGTTTGTTTGCGTGTGCGTGTGATCACTTAGCTGGGTTTTGTTGCTTCAAATCCACCCAAACAGAACCAGCAGCGTGTCCAAGGAAAGAACAATGACATCAAAGGTACTTCCTAGAAGCGCGTCTTGAGTCAATTAAATAGCCATCATATGAATCTTATTATTTCCCACTTTTCATGCTTCTGGTTTTTCTAGCCTCTAAGTCATCTTTTGGAGATTTATTTTTTTATTTTCCCCCCCCCCCCCACCACAGGTGTGACACCGCTCGCTCCTTTAACGATTTTCACTTCCTGCTTCCTGTCATTCACTTCCTGAGTCAGCCTAGCAAAACAGACCGGCTATTTTTTTTTCTTTCTACTTTGTAGGATTCTGAAGTACAGTAGAGTCGTCGTAGTTTTCGTGTTGCTAGGAGAAAGCTAAGTAGGGTTTGAAATGAGTTTTGTCTTCCTGCTAGTTTGCATTGGGTTGCGAAGTCCACTTGCGCTTTGCTGTCGATCGTTTTCGGGAGAGCCCGCTCATTTGTCGGCTAAATGTGTGCTCATGTTTTTGAAAAAAATGTCAGGTCAGTATGATGGAGGATCACAGTTCTTTTACAATAACGCGGCGGACTCGTCTTTTTGACCCAAGTATCGTATACGCCACGGGTGTCAAACTCAAGGCTCGGGGGCCAGATCTGGCCCGCCACGTCATTTGACGTGGCCCGCGAAAGCAAATCAATCATGTTGACTTGTATGATGATTCCAAATATTTTGACCAACAGTTCAAATTCTCATATGCAATATAAAAGGTAGCTATTGTAAGCTTTCTTGTTACCAAAACCCTCATCGCAGTAACTGAAACTATAGTTGAATAAACCATTATTCTTGACTTCCTGATATGGTTTCACAGTCATAACGCCCCGGTAAATATAATGTGGCCCGTGATAAAAATGAGTTTGACACACCTGGTATATACGCCTTCCCGACAGGACGAAGTTGATAGCCTGGCATGCCTTTAACCCTCATGCAGTATTTTTAAGCGGCTGCATGAAGGGTATTCTGTCCCAAAAATGTCCCTCAACTTTTTTCACTTTTAATTATTTTTCACTTTCAACCCCTCAAAATGTTCAGTGGGAATTAGCCAAGACATAAATATACATCCTATGCAAAATTTCAGCTTCGTGGAGTTATTTTTCACTGTTTTGTCTGTGGTGTCCATTTGTCCAACAGTCCAAAATCGTCCAAAGTGTCCGAAATGTCCAATTTTGGGATCATTACTGCATGGGGGTTAACTGTGATTTCAGTCATTTGTCAATCAAGTGTGCAATGAACGCAAATTATTTTAGTGCTAAAATGAGTACACCACTCATATTTTTGTAGATATTTTGTATTTTT
This sequence comes from Hippocampus abdominalis, assembly GCA_018466805.1. Classification (NCBI taxonomy): domain Eukaryota; kingdom Metazoa; phylum Chordata; class Actinopteri; order Syngnathiformes; family Syngnathidae; genus Hippocampus; species Hippocampus abdominalis. The sequence continues at coordinate 3,106,495 of CM031697.1, read as the reverse complement.
TTTCATGGGACAACGCTGATGAAATGAAACCATGCGATAATGTAAAGTAGTCAGTGTGCAGCTTGCAGGAGGCAACAAAAGCGAGTACACCCTGAAATGAAAATATCCCGTTTGGTCCCAAAATGTTGTGCTGACCGTAAAGTATCTGTATGTGCCACATAGTAGAGCGCAATGAAGAAGAACTCACCATGGGTATGTTACGACCTGGTAGGCTATCGCTGGGTGCTCTGCTGCCTCCGATTTTGCTAATCAGAAAAATACGAACAGGTACCGCGATGCACGGGTCATCATTCACCCTCTATATCTTTAGCTATAGCGCAAATATTTTCAATGATATGCAATGCCAAAGTTGCTGATGTACTTTTCAGCCGTTTATTGAAACGCCGCGTGAAGGAGCTGTTGTGGGCCACAGATCACGCTTGGAAACTCACGCACAAACTCGGCGAACTCTCACGCCGTCTCGCCAGCCTTGTAGAGACACAGATACTACACTACATACTGTATTCTGTAATGTTTAAAAAAAAATTTTTTGTGTGCTCAAATATATTTACGGTGTTTAAGGCATTTGTTGTTGTCGTTGGATGCATGGACGTCCCAGTACTGTACAGTGACATTTTCAGCCTTATTTTCCGAACTGCTCATTACATAAATGAGCCTTGAGTCAATGAAGAATCCCCAATCGTGCTGAATGATGGAACATGACTTGACGGGTGTGTATATATGTGTGTTTAGAGTTGTTGATGAGGTATTTTGCTCTCATCCAACGAGAGATGAAGCTCTCTCTGGTGCAGTAGACAGGAAGGCTGCGCATTCACTTTTGGCAGTCCTTTTTTTTTCAGCTACCCGCTCGGTCGGTCGCCATGGGAGACCACAGACGGGAGAGCGAAGAATTCCCTTGTCAGTTCTAGACGCCGTGGAAAAAAAAAACAAAAAAAATGTAGCCCAAAAAAAATAAAAAATTGCCCACTTTAAACACCTGCCATCAACATCTTTGCCTGTGCTATTTTTCCAGTATTTGTCGTGTTACTTCAAATTGGCCAAGTGGACTATGTTATGGAATTCTTGAGCGGTGCATATGAAATCATGGAATACACGCACAAAAAAAAAAAAATGTTCCAATTCCATCCCAAAACCATCATCATCATCATCATCATCATCATCATAATTAAAAGCAAGGGAAAAGCTGTTCCGCTCCCATTTAAGTTATAAACTCAAATCCCTCCAATGATGAACACTAAACCTTTCCCCCCGCAACGTGATCCCGTCTTAGTTTGGGAACGGCGAGTGAGGAGCTGAATATCGCCGCCGGTTTGCGCTCTGATGGCGCACACGTTATTAGCGCTCGGGAGAACCCGATCGGTTTTGATGTTCTGCCGTATATTCAACGCAGGCGATTGGCTTTCAGAGACCGAGCAAGCCTTTTGTCGCCCAGGTTTGAGTGTCCAAATGCATGCGTGGATTTTGCCAACAATTTTGGGCTCCTTTTGTTGCGCTGCAAGTGACACGGTTCACGACGACAGCTTCAAGCGGGAAGGGAGACTTGAAACCTCCAGCTCGGCCGCGTCTCTTGTTTCCTCTATGGCAGTCAGTTTAGCTTCTCATCTTGAGCCCGGAGGTGCCATATTGGCGTTGTGCATTTGTCGTGAATTTTTTTTTTGGTATTTTGAGTCACCTAAAAACAAGTTGCAGGGTGCTAGAATGACCTTGAGCGGATTTGCCTTACTGTTAAATGTCAACATTATTACGGTTTCAAATGATTGCAACGGTACACTGGCAGGGCTCTAGACTGACACCAACCTAATTTCCAGTCTTGTGGAATTGTGATTCGGCGTCAGGGAAGGGCATGCGGATTAAAAACTGCCATACAAACCATGCGATTGACTTCGCTGTGGCGATCCATGAAAGCTGAAGGTCACATTCTCTTTGCAGAGGATAAAGAATACATGACTGATTTTTGTTAGATTTTCGGATGTTTATGGCACCCCAACAGACACGCTAATTGGTCTCAGCATTACATTAGTGGGCTGAAAGACAAAGCTTCCTTGCTGCTTTAAATACACAAAGTGTAATTCTTGTGGTTTTTATGTTTTGTTGTTTGAGAGTGGCCCGAAAAAATCCCAAAATGCTTAAAGCCTTTTTTTTTTGAAGAATTGCTAAGTATTTGCCAAAAATACTGCTTGGTGTGAATCACCATACAGAGTTTGTATCGCAAGTCAAAGCAAAAAAACCCCCCAAAACAACCCCCAGCCCCCCCCCCCAAAAATTAAAATTCTGCCTAACGAGGGCTCAATATGACCAACATTTGTCATATCAGAGGCACAGAACTGTCAATTAATTTTCTCAATGATAAAGCGGAACCGGATCATTTCCTGCGGCACCCCTGATCATCTCTCACGGCGGGCGGAGCCTCTCGGGAAATATTGTCTGAAATCGCCGTACTACCCCAAAGTCATCTGACTGCGCTCCACGCGGTATTTGTTTTGTCGAAGCGGCGGGTGGGCAGAATTTGGCCTCACCCGTTGTTCAAAAAGCACTCCTGTTGCATTTATTCAACAGTCGAGCGATTTGGCACTCAAGTTGTTGCCCTTTAAAAAACGGATCTTAAAAGGACCCTTTTTGACCTATTTGCACTCTTTCAAACAGCAGCGCACTTGATGTCGGGGACTGGAGCTTGAAAATGGACACCTTTCAGCGGCTACACTCCGCATCAAAGACCGGCGTCATAAAAACGCAGCGCTCCGGTTACCCTGTTGTTTGACTTTCCAGCCAGTTTGTCACCGGCCTCACTCGGGCTTCGCCCAGCTTGAAAGGGCTTTGTGTTGTTGTGCCGGCGGTGAGCTATTACACGAGTTTGATGTTGCCGTCAGCGAAGAAAGCAATGGCTGCCGTTGCACTTGCGCAGGTTAGCTCGCTTTGCTGAGGGATGGCTGTTGGGTGTTTGGTGGGTTCACATGATCTTGGAATCCACAAAATAATTAGAAATATGTTTATGGATAGGGAGAGACAAAGCTAAAGTATCTTATAAAAAGTATCGGAACGTGCATTGACACCATTTCGACGCGTTAACAGAAAACGTTAAAAACCATTGAAAAGTAAAGATAAATAATAGTAGGTTTCTAAAATGACTAAAAGGGAAATACAGTCAAACCTCGGTTTTCGAATGTCTCGGTTCTCGACCAATTCGGTTTTCGACCAAAAATTTCGAGTTTTTTATGCCTCGGATGACGAACACATTTCGGTTCTCGAACAAACTGAGCGCACTTGAATGCACCATTTGACTCCTCTCGCTTTCCTTACACGAGGAAGTGACGCTTCCTCGTGTTGCTTTGCATTGTGAGCAGACAATCCAATAAACGTTTTTATTTTAAAAAGAGCGTGGTTTCGGTTTTCGAACAATTTCGGTTTTCGAACAGCCTTCTGGAACGAATTAAGGACGAAAACCGAGGTTTGACTGTAAAATGATTTAAAATTCTTTAGAGGAAATTAAACAATGGTATCCTGGTAAAAAAAAATGTGGATTGAAAAGCATTTACAATTGGGCTTAACCTCGAGTTCTGTTGGCAGCTTATTCCATTTGTGTGCAGCATCACAACGAAAATGCTGCTTCACCGTGTTTACTTTGAACTCTGGGCTCCACTAACTGACCCGAGGAGGCAGATCTCAGAGCCCGACTGTGTTTGTATTCAATCAGCATTTTTTTTTCACGTATTCAAGACACAAACCGTTCCGTAATTTATAGACCAGTCGCAGAAATTTCAAATCTATTCTGCAGCTCAACGTCCTGCAGTGTAAAATGTAGCACAATCCTTTGCCGGGACGCTCGTTGACCTCCTAGTTGTGCAAAAAGAAGATCATCGCTGTAAAATGTAAAATCAGAAACCATCCACCTGATGCCCGTCTCAACCGAGGTCAAGCGTGCAGCCATGTATGAAGTTTCGTGCGACTTTACCAGCATATTTGCCCGTAAATTCATCAGAATCATGAGCCAAAACAAATACAACGGGAGTGGAATGTAGGCGCCCAAATGGGAGAATGGCCGGACAATAACGGGCGTGTTCATGTCTGTATTTTTCCCCATCCTCCCACGATTGTAGCAACTAGCGACTCCCCGGCAGCCCCCTTGTCTTTCATCCACCTCCGCCATCCGCAAGCCAGTGGGCGAATCCACCTGCCAAGGGCCCCGGAAAAAAAAAAAAAAAAAAAAAAGGGCGTCCAGTCAGATAAAGGATGTTTACGTCAGCGCCTTCATTGAAAAGCACTTGTGTGGAAAGAGCTCCTGGAGACTGAGGTGGGGGTGGGGGTGGGGGTGGTGGGGGTGCAGTGGAGGGGAAAGGTCAGCGCAGATAGACTGAGACAGGAGGAGGACCAGCAGTGCAAAAGGGACTGCTAACGTGCTAGCTTGTTATTTGCCTCGGACTCTTATGACGGGAATAAGGCCCGAGTGCTGACATGCAGTGAATGAAAGAAAAAAAAAAACATTCCCCCGTCACGCTGAATGAAAGGCATGCAATTACGATCCCCCCGGTAATTGCCGTACTATTGTTTTGGGAGTAGCCATTAATTGCGAGTTGTGGTCGCAGAGCCGCGACACAATGCTCTCGCACATTTTAAACGCATTATGGGAGCGCCCCCGCCCTCTTCTCGGAATCGCCTCATGGCCGTTTGTGTTGAAATCATACCCTCGCATGTATGACAAGTGCGGTCCGAGGCAAAAAGCTAATAATGAACTGGCAACGGGACGTGAAATGTATTTTTTTTGATGACGGCTATGTTCCGTTCATGCTTTATTTCCTCGGCCCTGACAAAGGAAAAGGAAATGAGAGTTGAAGTGTTGAGTTAGACGGGTTGACACTGTTGAAAACACGCACCGGCGGGAGATGGGATTGAAGTGGACGTTGTCGTGGGAGTCTGTTCGATGTGTGCGCCGCAGGGACAAAAGTATTGGGACAGCTGGAAAGTCGACCGACAGTCTACCGAGGAACGTACCAAAATCGGGACTTGGCAAGTCACCAATGGATGATGAGTGTCAATGAACAATGACTTTTTATTTTTGGGGGGGGGGGGGGGTGGGTAAAAAAACGATCATTTAAAAAATCACAAGAATAACGATCATTTAAAAAATCACTAACGGGCAAGCAAAATTGACATGGAGCAGCGAACAGCAGTTTTGCAGGCTCAAAAGATGGAGAGTGGGAAGTCTCGATTTATTTCGATTCCATTGATTTTAACCCTCATGCAGTATTTTTAAGCGGCTGCATGAAGGGTACGTCCCAAAAATGTCCCTCTTCCAATGTGCAACAGCTTTTTTCACTTTAAATTTTTTTTCACTTTCAACCCCTCAAAATGTTCAGTGGGAATTGGCCAAGACATAGATATACATCCTATGCAAAATTTCAGCTTCGTGGAGTTATTTTTCACTGTTTTGTCTGTGGTGTCCATTTGTCCAACAGTCCAAAATCGTCCAAAGTGTCCGAAATGTCCAATTTTGGGATTATTACTGCATGGGGGTTAAATTGTTGTTTGAATGACGGTGGCCCAGTGGGCAAGTGGTAAACACGTCAACCTCAGAGTGCAGAGGTTGTGGGTTCAATCCCAGCTCCGGACTTCCTGTGTGATGTTTGCATGTTCTCCCTGTGCCTGCGTGGGTTTTCTCCGGGTACTCCGGTTTCCTCCCACATTCCAAAAAACATGCCTGGCAGGCTGATTGAACACTCTAAATTGTCCCTAGATGTGAGCGTGAGCTTGGATGTCTCTGTGTGCCCCTGCGATTGGCTGGCAACCGGTTCAGGGTGTCCCCCGCCTACTGCCCGAAGACGGCTGGGATCGGCTCCGGGATGCTTGTGAGGATAAAGCGGATCAGAAAATGGATGGATGGCTGTTTAAGCATTGTTATTTAGCACACATGACAATTTGAAATGCAGGGATTGAATTTAGCAAGGATCATGAAAATTGACACGATTTGTTTTTGCGGGCCGCAGAAAGTGACGTGGTGGGCCCGATCTGACCCCGGGGGCTTGTGTTTGTACACCCCCTTTACAAATCCACATAGACAACAAGAAAGAAGACAACAATAACTAAAAACAAGGTACCAAATGAGTACTCGGTACTCTCCTCTGCATGCTAATCGTTAGCTCACGCTACAGGTTTTCTATGGGGTTTACGTCTGAGGAATGAGATAGTAAGGGGAGGAGCTTAAGGTTTGGTCTGCTGAGCCATTCCTACCGTTTTCAGTATATGAACAGGATTAAAAAAAAACAAAAAACTGGTCAACATTTTCAACGCCGCGCACCGAAGGCCCCACTTGCTGTTCAGCTTCTGTCTGCCCTTTTTTCCAAGCAGCGCTCTTTGCCACATTTATGATGCATGATTCACAGGTCGGCTTCGTATTCCAGCGCCGCGCTGTGAGAACCGTTGTCGACTCAGTTGTCTGATAGCGTGCGGCTGAACATGTGGTAATGATGCGTGCATTGTGCAGAGGTGGAAGAGCGACGGCGGCGGCGGCGGCGGCGGTGGTGGACGCAGGCCCGTTTTTCAGCCCATCATCATGTGGTCGCCCGCGATCCTGTCTGACCGTCCTCGGCGTGCGGGCCAGAGAAAACACCGCGCTTGTGTGCGCAGTCTTTCCTTTCACCGCGTCAGATAGCGGAGCGGGATTGCCTCCTCTTTGTTATCCGCTGTGTGGGGGCTGGCCAAAGGTCATCTCCCGCATCGCGCGACGTGCGCCCGTATCTAGGGCGGGGGACATCCCTCGCCTTCCCCTGCCTCCACACGTTTGCTGTCGTTGTTCATTCATTCATTCATTCATTCATTCATTCGCTCGCTCTCAAAAGTGCGCGGGTGAGTCAGGAGTTTCGCTCCTCGGTCTGCTGACGCGGCCCCCCTTGGGGTTGGTCTGCGGAACGCCCCCCCCCCCCCCCCCCTCGTCATCCCGCCGTCCCGTACCCCGCGGCGCTGCGTTATCGGTGGGATCTGCATCCGTCTGTGTCTGCCAGCGCCGCTAGACGCTGGAGGAAGCAGGATGCGAGAGGATCAACTGTAATCTCGCAGCACGCTTTGTTCCGCACAATCACTGTATTCTCTACACGCGGGACATTTAGATGTGCCAACAATCACACGGCTACTGGACCACGTAGGTGATGGACTACGCAGGGCGGTAGATGAGTTGCCTTACACTAGGAAGGTTCTGGGTACTCCAGCTTCCTTCAACACTCCATACATATGTATTTTCCCGTCACACAAGGCTAAAGTCACCTTCCGTGTTTAGAAAAATTAATCATTTGTAGTGTAGTGGTTCAAGTAGCAGGGATTCAGGAAGCTGGTCCGGGGTTGTTTCCCCATGCATTACCCCATTCACAATATGCAGGGTTCGGTCCACTTATCCAAGCCTCATTGATGACTGAATTTTAATCTTAAAAATTTACAAAGTGGACTATAGCGGTGTGGTGGTTCGCATAGTAGACTTAGATACTGATGGTATGCGATAGATTTCCCCTTTCACAACCTGTGGAAACGGTTCACAGTTCAAAAGGTAGTGCGGGTATCTAAGACTCGTTGACGATGCTAAATTTTTGTCATCAATATTTGCAAATTAGCCCGCAGTAGTGTAGTGGTTCACATATCAGACTTAAATACTTCTGGCATGGGATGAATGATTGACTGTTGAGCAAACCTTTGCCGAGTCCATGTATCTAAGATTCACTGATGTGTAAAATCACCTTCAGTGTTCACAAAAGATGTATTTGCTAGTGTGGTGATTCACATTGTGGAATTTAGTGCTGTGGTTTCCTCAATGCTACTTACACCGTTGGGATCGACTGCTGAACAGTTCATGGCACATTCCAGGTATCTAAAGTATTCCCAGCGCAAGTTAGTCTTCAATCTTTACTTTAAAAACAGGTCAATGGTAGCATAGTGGTTCACATAACAGACTTGGATCAAGTGTGGCCGATATTGAATCAGTTCCCTCTCCTTTTCCCATTGACAATTGCACCATCCAGCGTGTATCATCGGTGACTCGAAATTGTCTTCAATGTTACAAAACAGGGTATTGATAGTGTAGTGGTTCGCAAAGCGGACTTTAGTGCAGCTGGCTTCAGTGCTCCATTGACAATCACCCATGTGACTGAGTGCTGAAAGTATTCACGACTTGAAATCGTTTTCACTGTTTACACCCCCCCGCCCCTAGAAAAAGTCAGTGGTAGTGTAGCGGTTCACAAATCCTTCCAAAATTCTGAAGGGTGTATGTTCCATTTTCTATAGTGTCATTTCTGCAATGCGGTTGTAATTACTGGAATATCTCCGGCACATTTGCAGATAAATAGGTGAGGTTGCGCTTCAGGCTCATTACTAGGATGAAAACCGAAGGATTGGACTTTTCTGTGCCTGTTTAAACAAGTCGGGCAGTTCCGCGTGCACCTCGGGGGGGAATTGAGCAGATGCTGACTGCCAACTCAATCTTCTCTGCCTGGGAGGCGGCTCACTTCTCACCGATGCGTTGGGGAGAATTGTTTTAGCTTCAGCGCTATTACGCCAGTCTAGCGTGTAGGTGCCTGCGGTGTGTGTCGCCGGGCCATGAGCGTGTCACGTCGCCACAAGCGCAACGTGGGACGGCGGATGTTTCTGGTAAAACAATATTATTTTTATTGTACCAGCAACAAGCGCTGAGCTAATAATTCACGCTGCAAACCTCACGGACCGCAAACGTTGTCTGTAATTTGCTGGGAGCGTACGATACGTTCATAGCAACCGTACAAGAGTCCGTGCAACGGAAAACAGTAGCGGAGCATCGAAACGAGGGGTTTTCCTCCGACTTTCCTGCCGTCCCCCTTTTTTTTTTTTTTTTTTTTTTCGACCGAGGCCTCTCAGACGTGGAGACACAGTGTCAGCGCTGGCACGGCCACATCGGGACTGTTTATTCTAATGTAAAATGTGGAAACTAAAGTCGACGATGTTGATTTTTTTTGAAAATGGCATTTCCAATACATTGTCGGCTGCTTTTAGGCGGGAAGTTTCTCGGTCGAAAAATAGGGACTTTATTCTGAAGAGTTAGATTTGCTCTTTTAGGAAAAAGACTCTAAGTCAGGGCTGTCATACTGAAATTGTAGTTGTCATTTTCCTCACACTGCGCAAAGACATGCCGTGCGTCTTCACACCAATTTAGTCTTCAGTGAACCTAACATGAATGTTTTTGAAAGTGAGAGAAGCTCGAGTACCGCGCGATTTACGTCCCCTTAGGGCCCTGTACACCTTCTATGAGCACAATTAGGGGCGTTTGCACCGTTGTGGGAGTGCAAACAGCTGGCTTGGTCTCGTTACCTTTAAATTCAGCGCTGGAGTGGCGTGCAGTTTTTGACATGGACAAAGCAGGGACGGACTTGCTGGGGTCTATGCAAGCAAAATAAGTTCATGAGGAACTGTGCATGATCTAAAGTTGAGCAGGGTGATCACAGATCACCTCTGTGAAGTAGGCCCCTGATCTATTGTGTCCGTGTGTGAAGACAGCATGCCTGCTCCAGCCCTTGGGGCTTTTTAAAAAAATCATCTATAATAAAGATGATGAAAATGTATTCAGTGAATTGATTTCTTCAATGATTTAGCAAGTTCAGTGTCATATTTTGGAAATATTTTTGACGACATCCACCACACATGTCTCCGGAGCTCAGAATATGCCTGCCTTGCACCTTGATCAAATCCACCCAAATCGCTTTACACCACATGCGCCACAACTTAGACCCGCTCCGTGCCGGTCTAAAGTGCAGTGTACTTTCTGTCCCAAAATTGTCAGGTGCGCCTGGAGCGTGTCAGAGAAAACACCAAGCGCGAAATATGAAAATAGATCCTATCTAGTTCAATAACTATTCACACTCACATTCAAACCTAAGGACAATATATTGTGTGATTAACCTAACATGCATGGAGTATTGTCATTTTCATTTCAATGAACAAACTGGCCGAGAAAAAAAGTAAAAGCAAGTCAAAGGAACTCGAATTCTCTTGTTTCACTTTTGGATTTCTCTCCGACAAATAAATAACTTCAGTTCAATTCCAGCAATTCAGCTGTTTCCAGCTGAATTGCTGGAATTCAGCCATGCCAGCTTACCAGCGACCCAAATGAGGACAAGCACTACAGAAACAAAAGATGAATGTGTGTTTATGTCAATATGTGTGTGAACGACTAGTGGCCAGTCCAGGGCTTTCTCTGCTTCTCGCCAAAAAATGGTTTCCAGCCTCATGTCACCCAATATCATGACCACTTCGGGGGTGTTACAAGCAAGTTTTTGACTTTAGAATTGCGTCGGGCTTTGCTGGGCCCTACGTTACCCTGTTCTTTCAGATCAAGTGCCACCAATGGTGGCCCAATACTTGTTGAACGTGACGTAGGACATTTTCTAGCCCGATGTTGGCCATCATGCTTCATGTTTTGTCAGCTCAAGTGTAGAGACGCCCGGCGGCCAGCAGGTGACACTTTTCCCTTTGTTCACTGCAGCGCCATTTGTTTGCTCTGCATGTGCTTTCTGAGCCGCAACTCACAGTTCATTGCTGAGTGTGTGTGTCTGTGTGTGTGTGTGTGTGTGTGTGTGTGTGTGTGTGTGTGTGTGTGTGTGTTGAGGTCGTGAGTGCATGTCCGGGATGGCCTTTAAAAAGCTTTCCCCTTCACGGCTCCATCAACAGGCGGGGAGGCCATTCAGCAGCACTGTTGGGCTCTGCTGTTAGTGTGTGTGTGTGTGTGTGTGCGTTTGTGTGTGTGTGTTTGCACAGTGCTGCAGTCTAACCAAATCTCCATTTTCATCCACCGTACAAGGCTTTTCTCCTTGTTTTTCCTCGCGACATTTCTTGCCTTTTCACCTTTCGCTAGATATTTGGATGTTTTGGCGACTTGATGGAAAGGGGCAAAATATTAGGAACACCCCCCGCAGGTTAATTCAGCACGGCCGCAATAATGAACACTTTGTGACATGTCTGCCCCCCCGCGACTGCGCCACTCAATTCAAACTGAGCTTTATTATCTTTATTAAGGCAGAATTTTTTTTTTTTTGCTGCAGCTCAAATATGACAACTCATTACACTGCCCAGAGGTATGGAATGAAATCGTGGATGTGGAATGGGTGAGTGTATTTTGATAAAGTGGTACTTGACTGGCGGACAATTATAATCTGTTCATGAGACTGGTGGTTGTGTCTATTAAGCTCATGTAAAGCGTCTTTGAGTATGATGAAAAGCGCTTTCAAATAAAATGTATTATTATTATTATTATTATTATTGTCTATCATCCAAGGCCATAGAATTGAATTGCGAGACTCTTTGCTAGGTACGGTAGTGGTGTAGCTAGCATTTCAGCATGAGTACTTCCGCGTGGGGGGGGGCTCCGCTCAGGAGCCCGTTGCGTCAAATGAGTCATTGAACAGATAGAAGGCGATGTTTCCCCGGATCAGTCGCCCATGGATGGCTGTTTTCACCAAAGTTGTGCTGCTCACCTCAAAAGGAGCGGCTAGCAGCTGCCACCTCTGTCCGCTAGCTGCTAGCAGCTAGGCTAGGCTAGCAGAGCCAGAGGAGAAGGGAATTCAGGGAGTGAAGGCAACTGGAAACTATGTTACGGTGGAACTTAACAGCTCAATTACCTGGACAAGATTCGACAGCTTCAATAAGCCTAACTTGCTTTGTGATGTCATGGCCGCTTTTATTATTAGTCATTATTTTTCATATAATACCGAACTCCTTTTCTTTAGGAAAAGCAAGTCACATAAACAATGTTGGTGGTTATTTTAATTAATGGGGAAATGTAGTTTGATATCCTTGATACAGGTACTTTTGCCACCTCTGCTAGCTTCAGCTAGCAAAACAGCACCGTGGAGTTCATTCCTCTTGCTCTTTTGTGCCTTTCCGTGCCCCCTTTTTGTCAGCGGCCCTGACTCGACCGTGCCCTGCAGGCGGCGAGGACAGCGAGGCCGACTGAGGTCAGCTGGCCCCGCCGCTTCCACCCGCCGACACAAGTGTCGACGCTCGTAAATCTTGCCGTGCCGCGTCATGAGAAATTTGTCCCAGCGGCGAGCCCGCCTCCTAGTCCAAAAAAGCCAGACTGGAGCTCCAGTGGCGAGCCGCGACATCTTTTTACGTCCCCTCTCCTCCCTCCCTGCCACTGACGTCACGGGCATGGCCGCATAGGCAGGCAGGTGTCCAAAGTGCTGTGGTCAGCACATATGGAGGCTCCCATCCCAGTTAGTCACTTACACTCGGATGTGAGTTTTATCCTGGCATCCTGATGTTTGACTACTGTTGGGTGGCAAAATAGATCGCTTTCCTTGCGCACATACATGGCACTTTTTTTTAACCATCCATTCATTCATTTTCTGATTCGCTTGTGGTGCTGGAGCCTCTCCCAGCTGTGTTTGGGCAGTAGGCGGGGTACACCCTGAACTGTTTGCCAGCCAATCGCAGGGCACACAGAGACAAACAACCATCCGAGCACACACACTCACACCAAGGGAGAATTTGGCGTGTTCAATCAGCCTCCCATACATGTTTTTGGAATTTGGGAGGAAACCGGAGTACCCAGAGAAAACCCACGCTGGCACATGGAGAACATGCAAACTCCACACAGGAAGGTCGAAGCTGGAATTAAAACTGCCGCTACGGTATCATCCAAGCTAGTTTCTCGTCTTATGTCAATGTTCCCGAGGTGGCAGGTGTTCTATTAACCTGCCGTGCATGTTTTGGGAATGTGCGAGGAGACCGGAGTACCCTGGAGAAAACCCACGCAGGCCCGGGAGATCCCCAAAGATGTGCATTCTATAATGAACCTGCAGACGTCGCTTTCAGTAGGTGTAAAAAGCAGGATTACAGAGGATATCCATCCATTTTCCGAACTGCTTTATCCTCACTAGGGTCGCGGGGGGTGCCGGAGCCTATCCCAGCTGTCTTCGGGCAGTAGGCGGGGGACACCCTGAATTGGTTGCCAGCCAATCGCAGGGCACATAGAGACGAACAACCATCCACGCTCACACTCATACCTAGGGACAATTTAGAGTGCACAATCAGCCTGCCATGCATGTTTTTGGAACGTGGGAGGAAACCGGAGCACCCGGAGAAAACCCACTCAGGGGAGAACATGCAAACTCCACACAGGGAGACCGGAGCTGGATTTGAACCCGGTACCTCAGCACTGTGAAGCCAACGTGCTAACCACTGGACTACCGGGCCGCCCAGATTACAGAGGATAACGTTCAATTACAATAACAAAATAATAGTTTTGCTGAAACTCTTCGTTCTTCCTATTTTGTTCTTAATTTGCAAATTGCCATATTGTGGTCGATGGAAATTTCCAACTTTGTAAATTCCCAGAATTTTGCAACCCCATGACCAGCACCTGTCCTTGCTAAGACTGCTTTCAAACACAACCCCTCTCCCACCCACCCCACCCACCCCCTTATTTGCTTTGCGTAACTGCCTCTACACTCCATCAGACATCTGTTTTAATATTTCGCCATTCTTCCCTCTCGCTCGTTTCCAAGTTCACTGAGGTTTTTCTGGTCACTCCAAATTTCCATTGGCAGCATGCGAGGCAACCCCAGGGTGGTTCCTCCTGTAGGGCTTTCAGGACACTGGGGCCAGCCTCTCGAGAGTTAGACGGGTGCCTTTTTCTCCGCGGCGGCTTCCTCGCCAAAAGAAGGCCCTTCCTCCGCTAAGGGCACGGCGAGTACACTCGCACGCACTTCAGCGCGGGATAGGCCGTTTCAAAACAGTGTGTTGCGGTTGGATTTTTCACCACTCCACCCTTGTGTTTGGCGACGAACGCAGCAAATTCTGAACTCGGGATTGAGGTCTTCCACAACTGCATCGATTTGGGCGGAACAACTCCGATTTGTTTTTCGTGATTGACGAGGCAGCACCCCAGGAATGACAAATGACAAATTGTCCGTTTTCAAGTGGTGTCTCGGGGGACATATTTTTGAAAAATGATTTTTTTCTTTGCCTGTATACAAATAATCCCATGTAGTGCCGGCCGGGCCCTGCACACCCTCTGCGTGTGAAATTAATTAACCCTCATGCAGTATTTTTAAGCGGTTGCATGAAGGGTATTACGTCCCAAAAATGTCCCTCTTCCAATGTGCAACAACTTTTTTCACTTTCAACCCCTCAAAATGTTCAGTGGGAATTGGCCAAGACATAGATATACATCCTATGCAAAATTTCAGCTTGGTGGAGTTATTTTTCACTGTTTTGTCTGTGGTGTCCATTTGTCCGACAGTCCAAAATCGTCCAACGTGTCCGAAATGTCCAATTTTGGGATAATTACTGCATGGGGGTTAAACATGCCAAACACTGAAACTTATTGCAGCCCGCTTTTTAAACATGGTGTAAACATTTGAACACCCAAAATGTGCATATGGTAAATGTAATAATCATGGCATCAAACTAAAAATGGGAAGAGCCTTGAAATGCCCCTCCCACACGGGGACCAAAACCATCCGCGATAAACGAAAATCCGCAAAGTAGCGACCCCCCCTTCCCCCCTCCATATAGGTACATGTACATAATATTTATAAGGCCAAATTTAATGGTATACATGCATGTAGAAGTACATTTTGAAGTAATTAACGTGACTTAATGCTGTATACTAATAGATTTAAACATGTATAAGTTAGCTTAGTTTATGAATAACAAAATACAGTAAACATATACATGTAGTATATGTTGCTCTATGAGACTCGCTGTTGTTTTGCTCACTTTCGCTGCTTCTCTTGGACCTTTTGCGGACTTTTTGCGGACTTAAAAAAAAAAAAAAAAATACTTTTTTTTTAAGGAATACAGGTATATTTGAAAGAATCCGCGATGCACTGAAGCCGCGATAAACGAACCGCGAAATAGCGAGGTATCACTGTAATCACATTGAAACAAACAAAAAAAATTGCAGGTTAAAAAAAAACAAAACACTAAGTTGTTGATGGTGTAGTGATGCATTCGGTGTGCGGGTTGCGTGTGATCAGCGCGAATGCGGGTGTAAGTGGTTGTGTGTCTCTTTAAGTCCCCTGCGACTGGCAGGCGACCAGTTCAGGGTGCTTTCCGTCCAAAGTCAGCTGGGATAGGTTCCCACAGCCCGCTGGAACCCTATTCAGGGTAAGCAGTGTTGAAAATGGATGGATGGATGCAAATATGGGGAAGTCAACCAAAAAAAAAAATTAAAACATGGAAGGCAAATACGTCATGTTGCAATTTTCACACGTTGAGTCACAATCGAACCAGGAAGAATCAAGAAGGCAATTTTCCTTTGATTCAGGAAATGGCCCTTTTAAAATATAAATGAGTGCACATCGCTTTTCACGACTGATCAACCATGGCGGAGGTCTGTGCTCCAGGGTACTCTTTGTGAGTCATCACGAATTGAGTCATCACCCCCCCCCCCCCCCCCCCCCCCTTCAACCCTCCACCCAGAGTGCACATTGTAGGGTCCATCCGTCTTTTTGAACCAGAGAGTCATCTACTCATTAACAAGAACACAGAAAAACACATTCAGAGTTCTGGGTGTTTTTTTGGGGTGTTTTTTTAAAGAATGTGTATGCATCACGATGGAAACAATCCCTTTGCCCCCAGACCGCAACGGTATAGCGTCTTGTCTGCCTCACATCAGCCACTATTAAATAGGAAGTAGCCTGCGAGCTAATTTATGATTTATTTTTTTTCACTTCAAAGAAAATCCGTTTGAGTTATGATGTCACGCCCCCGACCCTCGAGTCAAAATGGTAGTTAAGATGGTTATTTATATTGAACATCCAACCTCATTTTCCATAAATCAGTAAGTGGATTGCCAACCGTCTGCTGACCCCAGATTCAATCGTTGTACTCGCCTTCATTTTTGTGAATGAGGACGTAGCCTCCTAAATTACGGATGGACTTGGTCTTTGATGACTCAACGGGACCGTCCGTCAATGCAGGAAAATAATACGGGTCACCTCCAAATCTTGACACTCGGGGCCCAATTTGGAGATTTTCACTTGCCAGCGGTTTAGACATTAATGTCTGCATGGTGATATGTTGAGTTGTTCTAAGTGGGACGCCACAGGATACGACGATTCAAAAGTGTCTTGTCTTTGGTGTGTAATACTGTACACGCGTTGAGTCCTATGGACTCTGTTGACTGGCGCGTCTCACCACGAGACGAGTGTGGCGGCTAGAGGTTGTGCGTCAATCCCCGGCCGGGCAAGCCCGCGGCTTCGCTATTAATCCCACAGGATAGGAAACTACGGGGTGGCTGATTTATTTTTTTTAATTGGGGGGGGGGGGGGGGGGGTGAAAATATCTTTTTGACAGTTTAACCCTCATGCAGTATTTTTAAGCGACTGCATGAAGGGTATTACGTCCTCGAGGATTGTCCCAAAAATGCCCCTCTTCCAATGTGCAACAACTTTTTTCACTTTTAATTTTTTTTCACGTTCAACCCCTTAAAATGTTCAGTGGGAATTGGCCAAGACATAGATATACATCCTATGCAAAATTTCAGCTTCGTGGAGTTATTTTTCACTGTTTTGTCTGTGGGGTCCATTTGTGCAACAGTCCAAAATCGTCCAAAGTGTCCGAAATGTCCAATTTTGGGATAATTACTGCATGGGGGTTAAAAAAAAGAAATGCCTGTGAGAATATAACAAGAGGTGAATGAGAAGGAAATTACACGGAAAACAGCTGCGCAGTGAGCAAGTGAACTTCCTCCAGTCTGCGTTGCCATGGTAGCCGACATGACTTGATGGGCTTCTATGAGCAAATGGGCTCCAACTCAGGAGAGCCAAATATTTGCAAGTGAGTGTATTACACAACATACATCCAAAGAAACGCTTTGCGCTGCGCATTTTTTCTGCTGCTCTGAGCCGCTCGAGTGAATGAATGATTGAAGGGAGGCTGGGTGCCGTATAGCCCTCGGTCTGTTTCTGACTTCAAGAGGCCTTTTTAGACAAGAGGTCTTTTGTGGCCATGAGGGGAGTAGCTGAGGACTCTGGGATATCTCAGCCTCAGCCTTTTGTGTTCACTACTCTACCTTGTCTTGTTTTGTAGTAATCGAGTAATCTCTCTCTCTCTCTCTCCCTCTACTGAAACAGGCCTAGCCAAAAATAATGGTACCCCTCGAAAATTTTTTTAAAAATAATGTTCAACCAAGGTGTGTCCTCTAATTAGCATCACAGTTGTCCTCATACCTCTACGCCAGCGGTGTCAAACATACGGCCCGCGGGCCGGAACCGGCCCCCAAGGATGTTCGATCCGGCCCGCAGGATAATTTAAAAGTGGAAAAAATACATAAAAGACACAGAATGAATATTTTTAATAAGATGCAATTCATGGATCATCCGCTAGGGGGAACACGGATTGATCCGTCACTGTCAGAGTAGAAGACAACATTGTTTTGATCAGAGAAGAAGACAACAGCAGTCTCAGTCTGTCACTAATTTAGACGGACCCAACAGAACAGTAAAAGCCAGCTAATTGCTAGCGAAATAGCATTAGCACCAAAGCCGGATTTTTAGCTTTGTTAAACGATGCAGGATGAAGGCAGCTGAATTTGTATGTACTGAGAAGTGACAAGCTTTTGCCAACAAAGGAAATACATGACATTTTGGTTATTTATAGCAGAGTACGGTATAATTTTAATGGTCCGGCCCACAAGACATCTACCGAGGCTGTATGTGGCCCACAATGTCAAATGAGTTTGACACCCCTGCTCTACGCAGTCGGTCGGCCTATTTAAAGGGTGACAAGTAGCCACTGTGCAGTTTGGTGACAAGGTGTGTATCACACGCTAAACATGAAGCAGAGGAAGCAAAGGAGAGAGTTAATCTCAGGAGAGAAGACAGCAAATAATGTACAAGTATGTTACAGGTTACGGCTATAGAGTTGTCTCCGAGCAGCTCGATGATGCCGTGACCACAGTTTCATATATTATTCCAAAATTTCTTGGAGTGGCTGCAGAAGGAAAATTGATATTAAATTAATGAGACGGAAAACAGAAATAACAAGAAAAAGAACCTGGAAAAGCCTCCAAAGAAAGTAAAGATGAACACCACATATAAAGTACATCAGTGTCAGATAACACCATCCATAGTTATTTGAGTCCAGCTTTTGGGAGAATGTCCTATAGACACACAAGACAAAACGGGAACTTTTTGCTAAGTCACACCCGTTCTATGTTCAGACGCAAAAATGAAGCATACCAAGACCAGAACTGTGTGCTTGACTACAAAACACGGAGGAGGCTCTGTTATGTTCTGGGGCTGCTTTGCTACATCCGGCACAAGGTGTCTTGAATCCTTACCGTCGACAATGAAATCTCGAGACTCTCAAGGTACAGTCAAACCTCGGTTTTCGAACGTCTCGGTTCTCAACCAATTCGGTTTTCAACCAAAAATTTCGAGTTTTTTTATGCCTGCGATGACGAACAAATTTCGGTTCTGGAACAAACCGAGCGCACTTGAATGCACCATTTGACTCCTTGAAGCGTCACTTCCTCGTGTTGCTTTCAATTGTGTGCAGACGTGTTCAGTAAACATTTTTATTTTAAAAAGAGCATGGTTTCGTTTTTCGAACAATTTCGGTTTTCGAACAGCCTTCTGGAACGGATTATGGACGAAAACCGAGGTTTGACTGTATTCCGGAGAGAAATGTGCTGCCCAGCGTCAGAAAAGCTTGGTCGCATGCCACAGGATTGATCGAAATCCTTCTGAGCATTTGTAAAAGGAGCTGAATGAAACATGCCTTCTGTAGACAGGCCCCTTCAAACCTGAGACAAGTGGAGCGGTTTTTCACATGAAGAGTGGGCCAGGATGCCTGCTGAAAGTTGCAAGAGTCTCATTGAAAGTTACAAAAAAAAAATCTTTGATTGCATTCATTACCTCAAAACGTGCAAAAAAAAAAAAAAAAAAGGACATTAACGGTGCCTTTATGGTGTCTGCCATCGGCATCTCATCGCTTCTCTCCCACCGACCGATGGCCCACTCATGGCATCATCTTGAAGCTTGGCAACATGTAATTTGTGAGATCACGCCAACGTCCGGTTGCCGCCTCACAAGGTCAAACGCTGGCAGGGATGCAAGAATCTTCAAAACAAAATCAAAGGAGATGCCAAAGCACCTTCATTGTTGTCGGAGGAGGCAGGCCGGACTCCAACATGGCGGTCGTTTGCGCTTCGGGTTGCTGCACACAAGGTGCTACCGTTGAGGAATTCAGCACTTTGGACAGCACCTAGACCAGCTCTCACCGCACAAAAATTCCAACACTGCACTCCCAAAAGCGGGTCCCGGAATGCTTTGTGGTCAGAAATGGGACCGCATTCCTACAAAGGTGCAGTAGGCAACAGGGCAGGGCATTTCTGATCCGACCAAGATGTATGTAAGCCTCGACTTATTTGTTCCGAAATGACAGCAATCATTTAGTCACCCCATTGAGACAATGTGCAGAGTGCACGACACAATAATCACTCTTTATTAGGCCCGCAATGGGAAATTCCAGTTTAACAGCAGCCAACTGGCAAGCTGTCAGCAGTGATGACTAGATGGAGGATTGAAGTACACATTTCTGCCACTATGGGGCGCCTAGGAATATGCTCCGGCTGCCACAAGACGTTCGGTCAATTTCTCGGTCACCCTCCAAGACATACAAAGTGGCACTTAGAGTCTTTTGATTTTCTGGATGTGACTCGCGGAGGAAAAGGATCCTGCGGTCAAATTGTCCAAACGTGTCAAAATTCTTTTTTTTTTTTTTGCATCGGCCACATCCTCAGACTTCCCAACCCTTCTCTTTCCCCATTTTGCAGGCAGCCGGGAAGCGGCGTTCACCTACGCCATCACGGCAGCGGGCGTGGCCCACGCCATCACGGCGGCGTGCAGCCAGGGCAACCTCAGCCAGTGCGGCTGCGACCGGGAGAAGCAGGGCTACTACAATCAGGAGGAGGGCTGGAAGTGGGGCGGCTGCTCGGCCGACATCAAGTACGGCATCGAGTTCTCCCGCCGGTTCGTCGACGCCCGGGAGATTAAGAAGACCCCACGGCGCCTGATGAACCTGCACAACAATGAGGCGGGGAGAAAGGTATTGCCGAGTTGATTCATGAAGGCGTGCGTGTGTGCGTGTGTGCGTGTGTGTGTGTGTGTGTGTGTGTGTGTGTGTGTGTGTGTGTGTGTGTGTGTGTGTGTGTGTGTGTGTATGTGTGTGTGTCTACATATGGGTGGCCCAGTGCTCCAGTGGTTAGCGCGTCGACCTCACAGTGCAGAGGTTGTGGGTTCGATCCCGGTTCCGGCCTCCCTGTGTGGAGTTTGCATGTTCTCCCCAGGCCTGCGTGGGTTTTCTCCGGGTATTCCGGTTTCCTCCCACATTCCAAAAACATGCATGGCAGGCTGATTGAACACTCGAAATTGCCCCTAGGTGTGAGTGTGAGCGCGGATGTCTTGTTCGTCTCTATGTGCCCTGCGATTGGCTGGCAACCGGTTCAGGGTGTCCCCCCTCCTACTGCCCGAAGACAGCTGGGATGGGCTCCAGCACCCCCCGTGACCCTTGTGAGGATAAAGCGGATCAGAAAATGGATGAAAAAAAAAATATATATGTACAATACAATACATTCACACATACACATCCATCCATCCATTTTCTGATCCACTTAATGCTCACAAGGGTCGCGGGGCCTATCCCTGCTGTCTGGGGCAGTAGGCGGGGGACACCCTGAACCAGTTGCCAGCCAATCGCAGGGCACAAAGAGACAAACAACCATCCACGCTCACACTCACACCAAGGGACAATTTTGAGTGTTCAATCAGCCTGCCATGCATGTTTTTGGAATGTGAGTAGGAAACCAGAGTACCCGGAGAAAACCCACGCAGGCACAGGGAGAACATGCAAACTCCACACAGGAAGGCCAGAGCTGGAATTAAAACTGCTGCTACGTTATCATCCAAGCCAGTTTCTCGTCTTCTGTCAATGTTCTTGAGGTGGCAGGATTTTCTTCAGCAAAGCCAAACAGTACTCGTGTTCCCAGATGTCTTCAGCCACCCATTTATGAAACCAGAATAGCGTGAGACTCATAACGTGCAGATTGATCCGTCACGCTCTTGTTTGGCTCCGGTCACTTTTCTGCGCTGCCGTTTCTTTCCGTGGTAACGCTGGCCCGTACCGCGAACTCTGCTCGTCTGTATTCGGCACAAAATGAAGTGACTCTTATCTGACAAATGGATCGACGTGGATTTTTTTTTTTTTTAAGTGGAGTCCGTGGCGGGATGCGTCTGCAGCAGTTGTACGCCCTTGCAAATCGACTGTGTAGGTTGAGGCAACATGCGATTTGTCATCATTTTCAGCACAAGTACCGTGGGGCCTCACTTTTGCAAACATTGACCTCTGTCGTCATTGAACTAAGACGTCACAAAACAAAATCCCAAACTGGTATGTTGCCTCGTCAAAAGCATCTTCCCTGTGGACTGTCCGTCATTACGTATTGCCCCACGTGTGTGCGCAAGCCAAGAAATTCCATCGAAAAAAAAAAAAAAAAAAAAAGTCTCTCTCCAGTCATAAAATCAAAGACGAATGAGCTGATAAAAAGGCTCTTTTAACAGTGACCGGACGGTTATAAAAAGCTCTCAAACGTGCGTAAATCAGCCGTCGCCGTTTGATGTGATGTGTGGCGTGTGTGCGTGCGCGCGCGCGCTTTGACGGGCCGGCACGCTGGAAGTCGACGTTTCCATCTATTTGTCAGGAACTTCGGCGCGCCGCATTCCTTGTGGCTTTTCGGCTCTTTACATTTTTTTTTTGGAAGTCTTCACCGCGCGGACCGGACCAGACTGGATCGCGAGCCTGCGGAGAATCAGCGAACAACTCCTGTGTCATGTGTTGTTTGATGGGGATAATGAGGTGGCAGGAAGAAAAAAAAATTCACTCTGGAGGAAAAAAAAACCAAAAAAAACAGCACACCATGCAACACAAACTGCCACATCATGGAACAACTCATCTTTCGTCAATGCGCAACTTCAATTTCTCCTCAGTTTGCCCTTGAAATGAGAACAGCTTTGCCATATTTTTTTTTTTTTCAAACACTGAAATTGGATATCATGCACATATTACCCATATGCTGATGAGTTGTAATGACTCGCATCAGCCCCGGAGAAATCTTTCCACTGTGATGTCACACGTACTGAGTTGGTTGGTTGGTTGGGGACTACTCAATAACTGTCATGGGAAAAAAACCACGACATGTCATTTGTCAAGGTTCTCCACTAGTTCCGCTGAGACTGCACGCCCGTCTGAAAAGGCATCCGCTAACCCGAGCTAACGAGCGGCCGTTAAATTCAAATGGACATCCGCTGAAACATCAGCTTGTCCCACTGCCCACCTGCAATTTTGAACTACACCAAACAACCATTGCAGTGTCTTGTAGTCGAGGTGGACTGTCTTGATGATTATAGCTCGAGGTCAGTTAGTCATAGTGGTTCCCCGCAGGCAGCACTGATGAATTTTGAGTTCCACAGTGCTTCCTCTGAGGGCTAACCCGAGCTAACGATGCATCCGCAAACTCAGACCTGCAACTACCAAAAATAGGGGTGTCAAGTCGCAGGCCAGATCAGAGACATGAACTGGTTTATTCACCATATTGTTGAAGTCATGACGGGTTTTATAACAAGAAAATGCTGACAGCTTATTTATTACAAATAGAATTTGAAATGTTAGCGGGCCACGTAAAATGATGTGGCGGGCCAGATCTGGCCCCCCGGGCCTTAGGTTTGACACCTGTGCTGTAGTGGTTGATTAATGATCAGGTGTGATTGTGAGTGCGGAGGGTTTTTCGCCAATGTGTGCCCGCGATTGGCTGGCAAAAACCAAAAAGACGGCTGAGATCGGCTCGAGCACGCCCGCGACCCTCATGAGGATTAGCGGATTAGAAAATGGATGGATGGATGGATGGATACTTTACATCCATCCATACATCCATTTTCTAATCCACTTTATCCCGACAAGGGTCGCGGGGCATGCTGGAGCCTATCCCAGCCGTCTTCGGGCAGTAGGCGGGGCACACCCTGAACCGCTTGTCAGCCAATCGCAGGGCACAGAGAGACGAACAAGCATCCACGCTCACACTCACATCTAGGGACAATTTAGAGTGTTCAATCAGCCTGCCAGGCATGTTTTTTGGAATGTGGGAGGAAACCGGAATACCCGGTGAAAACCCACGCAGAAACGGGAAGAACGTGCAAACTCCACACAGGGAGGCCGGAGCTGGAATTGAACCCGGTACTTCTGCACTCTGAGGTCGACGCGCTAACCACTGGACCACCGGGCCGCCCTGATACTTTACACATGACTGAAAATGAATATCGGCTCAAAATATCGGCTCTCAACCCTCCTGACAACTAATAATCAGTATGAGCCCAGAAATGAAACCTCATCAGTCTACCCTCATTGCTCTTTTCATCCCAAATGTCTTCCATTCCACAGGTTCTCGAAGAAAGGATGAAGCTGGAATGCAAGTGCCACGGCGTCTCGGGCTCCTGCACCACCAAGACGTGTTGGACGACGCTCCCCAAGTTCCGGGAGATCGGCTACGTGCTCAAGGACAAGTACAACGAAGCCGTGCACGTGGAGGTGATGCGGGCCAACCGCCTGCGCCAGCCCAGCCACCTGAAGGTGAAGCAGACTCAGGGCTACCGCAAGCCCATGGACACGGACCTCGTGTACATCGAGAGGTCGCCCAACTACTGCGAGGAGGACGCGGCCACGGGCAGCGTGGGCACCCAGGGCCGCCTGTGCAACCGCACCTCGCCGCACACGGACGGCTGCGACCTCATGTGCTGCGGGCGAGGCTACAACACGCACCAGTATACCAAAGTGTGGCAGTGCAACTGCAAGTTCCAGTGGTGCTGCTTCGTCAAGTGCAACACGTGCAGCGAGCGGACCGAGGTGTTCACCTGCAAGTAAAGGACCAGGAGGGCCCGATCGGGACCATTGACGGATTTTTTTGCCATCGACGCCATCGGCTCCTCACGGCATCGTTTTGCACACAAGAATCTTTTACCTTGCTTTTCACAGAGTAAAAAAAAAAAAAATGCAAACTACCAGGATTGCGACTTCATGCGAGGAGTGACTGCAAGATGAGGGACTGTCCACACCCCCCTCCCCTTCAACCCCCCCCCCCCCCAAAGGTGCACTTGGGGGATTTTTAACACCCACCAGAGCCTCACGAATGGCAAAGTGGCATTCGTCAGTGAGCAAAAAACCTCAGTGTTTTTTTTTTTTTTTTGTGCGCTGAAGTGGACATGAATGACCCTGGGGCGCACATTGGGACAGATTTTTGTAAGCAAGGTGCGTTGAGGTGTACCAAAAAAAAAACAAAAACTATATATATATACATATATATATATATATATATGTGTATATATATATGTATGTGTATATATATATACGTATGTATATGTATATATATATATATATATATACATACATATATATATATATATACACATATATATATACACATATATATATATATATATATATACACATATATATACATATATATATATATGTATATATATGAGCAGAGAACTCTGTGGAAGCCTCTGCTACCAACTGGAATAAGGTGGAGTTAATGTTAGTCTTCCAGTCACACTGGAACTGTCTGTACTGAACACTGAAAAATAAATTGTTTATTTATGTAATAGTATCTTTAAAAAAAACAAAAAAAACAAAAAACAAAGCACTAACGGGTAGAGATGTCTCTTTTTTTTTTTTTTTTTGTACTAAGTGTAAAGAAAGTACTTTAGGAGCTTTGACTGAAGCTGTATGTCTCTTAAGATCACCCCCCCCCCCCCATTTGACCCTTCAACACCTCATCTTCTCTTGTTAAAAAGAGCATCGCCCTAAAAACATGTCCGACGTTCCCAACGCTTTGGCTCTATTTAAAGTGTGACATCGTTGTGTTTTGCTCACGCGCCGTTGCCGGCGCGCAGCGACCGTTCTTGTTGGATGTTGGAGCGGGCGGGAATGTTGCTGGAAAGCTGGATGTTGTTGTCGAGTGCTGCACTGATACTTTCTCTTCAGTCGTGCGAAATAAAAGTCCCCTCCTTTTGAAAAGTGCTCGCCAAGTCACGTTTGTTTGACGTCGTCGCCGACCTTTCCCCCGTCGCCTCCGCACACACTCGCTTAATATGACGGTTAGATTCGCGTTGAGCCATTTGCAGAGTGGACCAAATGGCGTTGAAACACTTTGACGAGAACTTTGCGGAAGACCAAAACAAATGTCGCAGAGCACAGTCAGAAGTGATTTTTTAGGAGAACGAATGTTAAAATGTCCCACGTCAACTGAGGCCCGCCCCTTAGGGTTCAAATGGGGTGGGTCAACTGCCCCGCGACAAATGTCATTGTGCAGAAAAATGGACTTGAAATCCTACTTTGTTGAACAGAACATTCAAAATGATTTTTTTTTTTGGGGGGGGTTGACATGTCATTGCAGTTTTCACTCATTATTTACCTTCAACCCTTTCATGCACCCATTAACCTAATAACACGATAAGCTGTCCACTGTAGTAACCGCCGTCCCTCAAAGGGTTAAACGTCACTTTTCCCCCAAAATGTGTGTGTGTGTTCTCAGAAGGAAGCTCCAGTAGCAAACAATGAAATAACCAAGTCACATTGTTCACAATTCAATGGGCAATCAATTGTGCGTATTGTCATTCAGTGAAAACACATTCTGTCGAACGTGTTGCTCTTTATTGTTATTGTGATGATAATGATGAGGGGTGGGGGGGAGAAAGGATTGTGATTTTTAATTATTACCAAGAGGAGTTTTGTGTTTTGGATCAAAACAAAACCAAAAATAAATCTGAACATACTCGTTCCACAAAGGAAAGTAAAAATAAACAGTCTGATTCTAAGATACTGTACAAATAAAAATAAAATAAATACAATTTGGGGTGAAAAGAAATAACCCCCTCCCCCAAATAAAATCCACCTTTTCTTTTAGGTTAAATACAAAATGCATTTTTTTTTTTTTCTATTTTGGATAATACAAAAAAATACTTGGGACAGTGGGAGATGTGTTATTTTCAATGGACAGTGACAATAAACATTGATCTAAAGTAATTTGTCAATACAGTCTTATCATGAAAAAAAAAATCATTATTGACAACAATCCATCCATCCATTGTCCGATCCGCTGTAGCTCACAAGGGTCCCGGAGGTTGCTGGAGCCTATCCCAGCTGTCTTCGGGCAGTAGGCAGGGGACACCCTGAACCGGTTGCCAGCCAATCGCAGGGCACACAGAGACGAACAACCATCCGTGCTCCCACTCACACCTAGGGACAATTTAGAGTGTTCCATTAGCCTGCCGTGCATGTTTTTTTGCAATGTGGGAGGAAACCGGAAATAACCGGAGAAAACCCACGCAGGCCTTGGGAGAACATGCAAACTCCACACAGGGAGGCCAAAGTGGGGATTGAACCCAAGACCTCTGCACTCTGAGGTCGACGCGCTAACCACTGGACCACCGACCCGCCCTGATACTTTACACATGACTGAATAGGAAAACATGCAAACTCCACACAGGTAGGCCGGAGCTGGGATCAAACCCGGTACCTCTGCACTGTGAGGTTGATCCGCTCACCATCTTCATCCACCTTTTCATTTAACCAGGATTTTTTTTTTCTCCAACAAAGTGGGTTTTAGATACATGTCTTTCCCTGAACACCAACAACAAACACCCCTTATCAGTGAAATGTGAGCGGCACACTTTGAAACATTTTTGCAGCTAAACAATACAGGACAACATGTCCTTGGACCCGAAGTCAGGAATCCACATTTTTCATTTTACGGCTAAAAGCATGTTGCTACAAGAATGTTCCTGCTCTGTCGAGTGGCCCCGCACATAACCAAGCCTATTATTTCCATAAATCCTCTCCCCTTCAAGGAAAAGCACACAAGTTAAAAATCTGGTCATCAGTGTGTGTGTGTGTGTGTGTGTGTGTGTGTGTGTGTGTGTGTGTGTGTGTGTGTGTGCGCATTGAGCCAAACGTCATGTCAAATGTCTGTTCCTCGGCATTCCAATAAGGCTTAATACACCAGCTGGCAGTTTTGTTGAGAGGTATAAATCATTCAAAATGAACGATAAATAAATCAAGCCGTGTGCTGACTTGGACATGCTGGTAATGCGCTGCGGTCGTGTGTCTTCATTGTGGCGTGCATGCAACACGAGTCCATGACCTCTCTCAGGAGCTTCCTTCACACATTCGACATGAGAGGAGCGGCCAAATTGCATTTCATGACCGTTTCAGTGAGCACCCGTACCCCCCTGCATTCGAAATAGTTCATTATTCATCAAGTAGGAAAACCCTCTCTAATTGGGGACGTGTGTTGTGGGCGCTTTGGGACACCGCAGCGCGTTACCTCATTGCTTCACTTTGCATGATTATTTGCTTTAGTGGCTGCCAATGTGGTCAATGATATGAGAGGTGGGAAAAAAATGGGAGGTTGGAGAGATTGTGAAAGATTGTGTAATCGGCGGATATGAATCTGCACGCAAATGTACCTTTGTGGCAGGACCGCTTCCAACTTAATTCCACTTGATTTATAGTTGCACTTCAAAAACAGCCATAGCTTCATACAAATTCCCACCCAGGGTTTGATTTCCTTTAGAGAGGACAAATGTTCCTTCAGTAGAACGCATCCTTTTTGCTTCGCTGAATGTGGATCTGACCTTCAGCCACATAATAAGAATAAGAATAAGAAAACCTTTATTTGTCCCGCAATGGGGAAATTTGCAAAACTAGATTTGTTCCCTGACCGGGAATCGAACCCGGGCCACGGCGGTGAGAGCGCCGGATCCTAACCACTAGACCATCAGGGAAGATAATAGTTAAGGGAAATACCATGCTGTCTTAAGATGGGACCCAGGGGTAGAAAATACAATGAAAACAGCAGGGGCCTCAAAATTGAACCCTGTGGAACACCATACAGCGGTGGGGCAAAGTGGAAGCAGCTGCCAAGTAGTATCTCAACATGGATTTTTAACAAAACAGGCTACTCACATGCATCTGACCTATTTTCACTTGATTTTAGACTTTCAGTCTTGAGGCGACCTAATGATGCCAGTCTCCTGTGGAATGAAGACGCCGTGGACTTGTACAACACCTCTCAGACGGTTGGCATGTCCAAGAGTATTTTCAAGACTTTCAATTGATTAACAGTGTTCAAAAAATAACAGCAAATGTGGGGGAAGAAACCAACAGTGTTGATTTATAAAAAAAAAAAATTGAAGTTGACCAAAGCTTCATTTGCAAGCACATTTTTCATCAGGATATTATCTATGTTGGCCTTAGTGAAAGTTTGAGCTCAACAGACTGCTCGTTTTGTTATGCATTTTGTAAAAAAAACAAAAAAACAACAACAACCCAACCCCACCCCCCAACATAAATAAATAAATTAGCATTACATTCTAACATAATACGTTCTACAATGATCTCTACATACAGCGGATAATCCATAGAGGATATTTGAAGGGCACCGGATTACACTGCGGCACTTGCTCCACTGGCAGAGCAAAGCGGAATCGGAGAGTGTTGAAGAGTGTCATGCAAATGAGCTTTTAAAATGAAGAAGGCGGCTCAGTGTCCCTTTTGTTTTCAGACACACATTGAGCCCGAAAAATTCTCGTTAAGATGGACGGGATGGCTCGACGGGAACAAGGACGTGCATGTGTAGGCCGGAAAAGTGTGAAAAGGGCGCTCGTCATGGAGTGGGAAAAGGAGCTAATTGAGAGGAGTTGGCAGCGGGAGCGGATTCGGCTGCAGAATCAACCGTGTGCGACGCATGCTAATGCTACAGTGCTGTTCGAAAAGAATCTCTCTGAGAGCTCACACCATCACAAAGGCAAAGTCAAAAATGGTTTCTTCCATTGCACCGACCCTTCATATAAAAACCTTAAGGAGTTCATTTTTGCATCATTATGCAATAATTAATTAGGTGAAAAAGGTGATGCAAAGTTTCCTCAATCACTTATTTATTTGACTACTAATTTAATTTTAGTATTAGTCGAATTATAGAAACAAGATTGCTTGTTGTTCACACTATCCATTTGCCCTGTGCCAAATATCAAGACCTTCACGTTACTGGGAATCAGTCTCTCGGGACATGAAGTTGGCGGGGGCCAACATGAATCTCCATCCTGAAAAAGGCCCAGCAGTGGATGTACTTCCTGAGGCTGCTGAGGAAACATGGCCCGCCACAGGAACTGCTGAGACAGTTCTACACAGCAATCATCGAACCAGTCCATCGTCTGGTTTGGGGCCGCCACAAAAAAGGACAAAATTCGACTGCAACGGACAGTTAGGATGGTGGAAAATATCATTGGCACCGCCGTACCCGCTCTGGAGGTCTCGCAACCAAGACAAGGGCACGGAAAATCCGATTGGACCCTCAACACCCTGACCACCACCTCTTCCAGCTGCTCCCTTCAGGTAAGCACGATTGAACCATGCGCACCAAAACCAGCAGACATTCAGCTTCTTACCTCTCATCATTAACTCCCTAAACAGTGACTCAAATCTATAGTGAATTTTTGCACACGCCCCATGCTATAGTATTCCCGCACTGATCATTATAGCTTCAGCTCGCTACAGACTTAGACAATTGTTGTTGATCAATATTCCACAGCACCAGACACAAAGTTCTCAAGCTGAGTAAAGTTGTACTACAATTACTACGTTCACTTTTTTATTTGCACCACCTGCACGAACATCTTCTTCTAGGTGGCTACTACCGCACAAAGGTACTCTTACTTTACGGAACGTCTTTGGACAATTATGTCATGTCTTTGTTCATCGTAGTTACTTGTTATCGCGACACTAGTGTAGCCTATACAGTACTACCGGAGCAAATATCCTTGTGTGTTCTACACACTTGGCCAATAATTCGGATTCTGATTCTGAGTTTTCGCTGAAAGGTAGCATACAAACTGCCTGTGTTAGCTGCTATGCTACCTGATCAAGAAGAAACTTAGCTATGTAATTAGGAAAGAAAATAACAGTTCACTTTTTTTGCGCTCTTCTTCTAGATGGCTACTAACAGGATGTTGAGGGACACACTTTCAGAGCAGAATTCCAGGTACTATTATTTGAAACACGTGTCTGCGATTTACCAGATGTTGTGTAACTTTTGGCGTCGCAAAACTAACCTTGTTAAGCTACCGAACATGAATGTAGTGCGTCTATTTATGGCAATGCACGTCAAAATGTAAAACACACGTGAGCTGAGGTCATTTGTCTTCTTTGGACACGCCCTTCTTGAATTTATCTTGTTGAATTTTCCACAAAACGCTTGTCGAAATCTTTTCTTATTGCACGATGCCACGCCACTTCATCCGTCTGCTGCATGTGAACGGCATTGTGGGCAGCCAGTAGAGCAGAAGTAAGATGGGTTTTGTTCGTTTGTCTGAAGCCCTCAGGACCGGAACTGCATAAGCCCCGCCACACTGTGCCATGGATCATGTAGAAAAGAAAAAAAAAAAATCAATTTGTTTTCTTGACACTTTGGGAGGGACCGTTCATCACATGTAACTGTTTTGTGCGGCATGCTTCACCCACATGCAACAACGAAAATTAAAACTTGAGCTTTCAAGCTTGTTTTTTAGGCAGTGTGAATGTGTCATCTCTGTCAGGATGTACTGCAAGGGGGCAGCGGAAAACATCATGAACACTAAAATGGACACTGATTGGAAAAAAAATTCTACCTGATGTAACTTTCAACTACAAAAACAATTTGATTTAAAAAAAAAAAAAAGGTCACCAGAATTTGGCCATCCATGACGATTGATCATTCTGATTGGCTGTTAGCTAGCCAATCAGTGCATAAGACCAGACTATGTGGAAAAAAATTTAAAAACCGAAACAACTGCAAATAAAATGCCATTTTCCATTCAAATAAGATCAACAAAATGTTGCTTTTTATTTAGACTTGGTCCCACTTGTATCATGAGTGTGTTTGGCAAGGTTCTGAAGATGTGTGCGTTTTAATTTCCTGAAATTCTGACTGCGGATGGTAATGATCAGCAATGACTTCTCGGTTACAGAAAGGATATGCGTCGACCAGCATACACAATTCATGTTTGATTTAACTTTTATGTGTGGTATTTTTTTTAACTGAATAATTCAGTACAGTTTTTGAAAATGTTTTCCTACATTAAAATGTATTAACTAGGGGTGTAACAAAGAACGATTTAAATCGAAACGTAAATTTTGAAAAACACCAGTGCTTCGAATCGAAATGAAAAGAATCGTTCCACTTTAACCCTCATGCAGTATTTTTAAGCGGCTGCATGAAGGGTATTACGTCCCAAAAATGTCCCTCTTCCAATGTGCAACAACTTTTTTCACTTTTAATTTTTTTTCACTTTCAACCCCTCAAAATATTCAGTGGGAATTGGCCAAGACATCGATATACATCCTATGCAAAATTTCAGCTTCGTGGAGTTATTTTTCACTGTTTAGTCTGTGGTGTCCATTTGTCCAACAGTCCAAAATCGTCCAAAGTGTCCGAAATGTCCAATTTTGGGATAATTACTGCATGGGGGTTAAAATGGAACCGCCCTTGAATTGTATCGCACCCCGTGTATCGAGATACTGAACGTATCAAGTTGTCTTTTCTTGGCGAGGCGCACACCCCTAGTATTCGCTGTTAATGTTCAAACTGTGCGTGATGTTAATGTTTTCCGAATGAAGGCGCCAACCACTACGCTTAAGCATCTATTGTTTGCGCATCATGTTAATTTACGGGGGATCTAGCGTATCGGGAGTGAGTCCAACAGTGAAGCTTTGGAAAGACGCGGTGGCGTGACCGCCGACACGAGGCCAAGCGCCGGCTTTATGCAAATTATGCAAATCCATCACAGGATGCCGCATGTCACAGTTCACTGACGAGTCACGTCACCGCACGGCAGCGAAGCCGAACCAACGACAGACGCGGGAGTCCAAGAGACTTGAAGTCATCGCATGCAGAAAACATGCGTTGGACAATCACCGTCGGGCCCGCTCGCTCGTAAGGGATCAGGCAATAAATCCTACTGGGATCATTCACTGTGCAGTGAAATGGCTCGTATAGTCGCTGACGTACACGCCAGCCGCATTTCATTCAAGCAGTACAGTTTAGTTCGACTCGCCGGAGGACGGTTTGGAAGGAACAATCTTCATCTGGCTCACGTTTTCAGCGCTCGTGGCAGCCACAACCAGTATCATCGAACGGTCGATGATACTGGTCGTGTGGGGTGGATTGCGGGGATTCAATGTTTCATTTTTATTTTTAAATCGTCAATCTAACATCAATGCTCATCATGTGAGTCTTTCGAAGAACATTTTTTTTTTTTACTCGTCTTTGACTATGGAATGGATGGAAATCAAACAAGTCAGAGGTCTTGGGAGCTGACGCCTGAGATTAGCCAGATCCCAAGTGAGAAATTCTTCCAGAAGCCACTTTTCCAATTACAGCCCTGTCTGTGTCCTCGGGACCAGGAAACTCAATAGTCCGGTGGATGATTGATTATTCTGGGTCAAACCTTTTCAAGTGCTATTTCAGGATGTGGAGGTGATACGAATTCATAAACTCGCCACCGGCCTCGAAAAAAATCACCTGGACAAGCGGGATTGAAGAACGCTTTGTCCTCATTGTCAACAAAAGGGGCAGCGCGACACGCAGCCTGGCCCAATTAAGACAATGAGCTGTGTTTGCACGTTCCTTTAATGTTGTTTTGACTGTTCCATCGTTTGCAGAGTTCTCATCATCTGTTTGATATTAGCGGTGAGGAACACATGGCCACTCAAAGGCAGCCAGGGCCACGTGTGACATCATAGACCACAAGGCCGAGCGGGGGGCATCGTGGAGGACCCTCCTCTGGGGTCGAGTGCTCTGACCGCTACCTGACTCTGCATGGAAAGATCTGCAAGTCTATTGGATAAATCATGTGCTTCTGACTTAGTCTTAACCTACAGTGTGACAAACAATATTGCAATTGTTCCTGCTTTTCGTTTCACATTCACATACGTGTAGTTTAGTTTAATATTCTATTAATTTATTGATATTCCTGACTTGCTCTTGCTCACATTCACTTTAGAGCGATTGGCAGGCGAAACCTTTTGTGTTAGCCTTCGTTGCTCTGAATCCCACTCCGCCCCGTTGTTGTATGGTGTTCCACAAGGTTCAATTTTGAGGCCCCTGCTGCTTTCATTGTATTTGCTGCCCCTGGGTATCATCTTAAGAAAGCAAGGTATTTCCTTTCGCTGCTATGCGGATGACAGTCAAATCTAAACCCCGGTGAGTAAAAAGGAAGCTTTCTCATTAAAACCACTTTGTCCTGTCTGGAGGAAATCAAGGCGTGGATGGCACTGAATTTCCTGAATTTCAATGAAACGTTTTTTCCGGGTGGCGCTTGCACATGCCATGATTTGGTCCCACTGGTGCCTTATCTAACACCAGCAGTCTCGAAATTGGGTTTTAAATTGGACGGTGATATTAAATTGTGTGTTGTTGTTGTTACAGCCATCTTTTTTCCCCATTTTACAGCACCTTGTATGCAGTGTTAGTTGTTTTTAAAGAAGCTCTATGCCTGCGTGGCTATTCTCCGGTCTCCCCGGTTTCCTCCCACATTCCAAAAACATGTACAATAGGTGAATTGATCACTCTAAATTGTCCATAGGTGTGATTGAGATGTGAATGTTTGTTAATCTATGTGTACCCTGTGATTGGCTGGGAACCAGTTTAGGGTTTACCCCACCTACTGCCTGAAGACAGCTGGGATAGGCTCCAGCACACCTGCGACCCTTGTGAGGATAAGCGGATCGGCTAATGGATAGATGAACACTAATATCAGCTATAATAAAAACTATTAAAACCCTGATTACTAAATACATATTGACTGTCCACATTGTTGCAAACAAAACGGTCATGTTCCCATTCTGTGACAAAGACTCTATTATTTTCGCTTATCTTATAAAACGGTTCTTTACAGAAGCTGTCGGTATTTATATTTGGCGTATAAGCAGGGAAGACATAGCCCCGAGGAAGTTGGTGAGCACACCTGTTTATGTTGGCCTGGCCCACTAAGTGGTGCTTGTAAAATATGAGTGAGGTTAATTTTTGTGTGGGAGACGCCCTCAGGCCTCAAATCCCCAGCAAGGACACCATCAGCAGTCTGAGGACGACGGCACGGGCATGACAACAGGAACTGACCTATTTCCACCTAAAATTTCTCCCTGCCCCCCCCCCTCCCCCCATGCAAAGTGTGTGTGTAGGTGAGAGACAGGAAGTGGTGTTTCGTCGTTGCGCAGAGCCCACACATGAGATCCTCGGCCTTCTCCTTGAGGTTATTTTTCACTTGGTGTTTTGTTTGCAAGAAGCGAGAAAGGTCGGGGTTCTAAAAGCAGACTCCACCACGAGGAAGCCGACGAGACCCTTTTCTTGCTACTTTACCCCTCACCCTCAAATTTGAGGCCAGGCTTAGGGCAAACTTTCAAAACCTGAATAGCAGTCGCTGGAACGCAGACCTCCGCCAAGGCCAAACAAGATGAAATTTGGTGGTACCTCCAAAGTGGAACGTGCGCATTCCCTTAGGTTACCTCTAATTTCTTTCCCGTGGAAATTAATTCTATTTGGGTGAATTTGTTCCACTGTAAAACCTCGATTAACCATGCAGACAATGATATAAAGTAACATTTTAACACGATTACCTTTTAACACTATTCTGCTACAATTAATAAATACATTTTAAAAAGTCTCTTAACCTTACTGACAACTGAGGAAAGGTCAACAGATCATTTTTCAAAATTAATGGTCTTTTGGGGTCAAATGACTCATAGCAGCCGGTCCCTTTATAGCCCATAGTTAGGCTTGGAGTGCAGAATTTGAAACCCTATCCTTTGCTTCAATTTGACATTCCAAACCACTGCTCGAAACCCTAATCCTTGTTTGAAACCCTAACCCAGTCTTGAAACCCTCATTTCAAGCCTGACTCGCATTTGAAAACCTAGCTCGAACCCTTACCCTGCCTTGAAACCCTAATTAGGAATTCTAAATAAGATTTTTAAAACCCTGTTTCCATTGCGAGCACAGATTGCACGCAAGTACCCTGGACGGCAGCTCCGTGCGGTTCGAGACTAGTTACAGGCCGCTTCGGGTTCTAATCCAGCGGGACTTACTCCCGGCGTCCCAACGACCGCACGCCCATAGACATTCGTGTCCTCACCGCCTCCCCGCCCCATCCCCCCCTTACCACCACACCGACTCCAATCACTCGTAAAGGATGTCGGATGCAGGAGGGTCCCTCTGACGCTCCGGAGAAGTTCCGAGCTCCCTTTGATCAATGTACTTAACCCTTCCTTCCGAAGATCCGACCCCCCACGTCGCCCCGCTCGCCTCCGTGGGGAGATTGAGTTACGCAGTGCAAAGACGCAAGCGGAATGACGTCCCTTTAGTAACACATGTCTTTGTTTAAGGCCAACAGGGTCTTCCTTGCAGGCTCGGCTCTTTCTCTGAACACAGTTATCAAGGCCTTCGAATTAGCTTTTCAACGTTTCAATTTGGTTTCGAATGGATCGAGATGAAGTTGGGACTGTATATCGGAAGTAACCCAGCATGTGCAATTTCTAACTGTAACCCAAATGTGAAACCATAACTTGAAACCAAAACATGACTTCAAATCCTATTTACAAACTCTAACTTTGAGTTAGAGCCCCAGTTCAAGACCCTAACTTTGGCTTCAAGCCCGGAATTAAAATCCAAACTCTTTTTTAAAACCCTAACCAGGCATGAAACACCATTTTAAAACCCCAACCCTCCAGTTAAACTCTAGCTTGAAACCCAACCCGACTCTACTCTTGTCTTTAAATCCTAATTTCAAATGCCAGCAGAGTCTTGGAACCCTAATTTAAAACCCTAACCCAGACTTGAAGACTTCAATTCAAACACTTGTTTGACACGCCAATGCTACCTATACTTTATTGAATTATTGAAGAAAATAATTGCGGTATAAATGACTGCCAGGGCGGCCCGGTGGTCCAGTGGTTCGCGTGTCGACCTCAGAGTGCAGAGGTTGTGATCCCAGCTCTAGCCTCCCTGTGTGGAGTTTGCATGTTCTCCGCAGGCCTCTGTGGCTTTTCTCCGGGTACCCGGTTTCCCCCCCCACATTCCAAAAACATGCATGGCAGGTTAATGGAACACTCTAAATCAGGGGTATACAAGTCCGGTCCTAGAGAGCCGCAAGTCCTGCTTGTTTTCGAAGTTCCCTCTTCTGACACACATGATTCAAATGATCAGAATCGTTTGGAGGATTGCTGATGACCTGATCATTTGGATCAGGTGTGTTGCAGCAGGGAGAGATGGAAAACAAGTAGGACTGTGGCTCTCTAGGACCGTACTTGCCTACCCCTGCTCTAAATTGTCCTTAGGTGTGAGTGTGAGCACGGATGGTTGTTCGTCTCTGTGTGCCCTGCGATTGGCTGGCAGACGGTTCAGGGTGTCCCCATATTGTCCGAAGACGGCTGGAATAGGCTCCAGCACCCCCCGCGACCCTTGTGAGGATAAAGTGGATCGGAAAATGGAAGGATGGATGAAATTCCTGCCACAGCAAAGTCCAGACCCTAAACAGAGCCTAACCCTGCCTTGAAACACAACGTGAATCATTTTCTAACTTGTCTGGATTGTCACCAACATGGAAATGGGCTCTTCCTTACTCGTACCACTCTTGAAAGTTTGGCCGAAACCAACACACGGCCAAAGAAATGGTAAGAGAAAGACATACATAATGTTTTCTCATTGGGTTCACTTCAACCATCGCAGTTCAGCTCGCGGCTTGTTCGGCGCACGCAATTTGTAAGATTTATACCTTAGCCACACCCGTGGTGTAACCAACACATTTACAACACCGCCACAGAACAGCACTCGAGATGGGAGACATGCGAGGGGTTGCCATGGCGATAGACATCCATCAGCCCCAGCCCGCCTCCAGCTGCTAATTTATTCTTCAGGGAGACCCAAAGATCTGTTTGGGATCTACAAGTAGTATATTTCGGGAAGGCGGAAAGAAGGGATGTGACCCAACAATGGAATTAGTGTGAGTCATAAATCAGTTTGTTTAGCTGCAAAGTCGCTTAGTCAATGTTTCAAAGCCGAAAATCCAGAAAGATGAATGTGAAATCATCCCAGATGTCGTTTCGGGGGTGGGTGCGGGACGGACTCCTGATGCACACCCAGGAAGTCCAAGTAATCCGCACCGCCGCGGACCTCGGCGACCACAGATGCGTCCAGCGGTGGGACATTGGGGTGTTCTGGTCCACCACGCCCCCGCCAACCGCCGCCGTCTGACAGCTGCTCTGACTGCAGTCGGAAAAAGTCCGCAAAGAGCCGAGCGGGTGTCGGTGGCGGCGTGACGCGAGCGGCGCGTGGCCTCGTTAGTTTTACACCAGGAGGGTCCGAAAGGAGCCAAGCGATGAGAGATTGAAGTGCATGTTGCGGGCCAGCCAACTGTCGAGGAGTTAAAAATGGACCTGACAGACTTAATAGCGCTTAGCAGCCAGCTCTGATGCCTTCATGTATGTATTTGTGGATTTCATTTTATTGCAATTGGGCTCAATAACACATAAAAATGTAAGGGTAGACGTTTTCTTTGGAAGGACGATATAGAGGTCCATATGTAGAAACCATGATTTTCAGATTTAGCAACATATTCATCTTTCCTGTGCTTACTGCCCAAGCCCACTAATTGATAGAACATATCCCGATGCCTGGTAAGGTGATCCTAACATTAATGCACGATTCAACTTTTCTTTTTAAACCGCAATGACTTTCATATGATGCGCTGATGCCAATGAAAACAACCGCCAAACAAACTCGTGGCAAAGAATTTTTATTTCAAAATATGAAGCAGTTTTTATCTCTTTGGGATGGTTCGCTAGGGTTTGGAACCTGAGTTGGGGCTTGATGTTAGGGGCTTGAAGGTAAGATTTCAAAGTCGGGTTTCAAAGTCGGGTTTCAAACCCGCGCTGAGGTTTGAATTGAGGTTTGAAACTAAGGGTAGGGTTCCAAGCAAAGTTTTCACATTTGGGTGTTGGACAAGGGTTAGGGTTTTAAACCACAGTTTCAAACAAGGGTTTCAAGTCTGCGTTCGGGTTTCAAATAAGGGTTCAACTCAGAAATCAAAATGAGTTCAATTTTCAAATTATGGTTTCAAATGATGGGTTTAAGCCAGGGTTGCACTTTCAAAGTAAGGTTTTGAGTCAACTGTCAGGTTTCAAATTTTAAACCCGTTTTAGAGTTTGAAATTGGGTTTGCCCTGCTAAAGTTCATTCATTTTATTATTATTATTATTATTGTTGTTGTTGTTGTTAGTGTTATTGTTATTGTTATTATTATTTTTTGAAGTCATGCCGAGGCTATTAAATTAGGTTTTTAAGTTAAAATTTCAGGGTAGGGTTTGGGTTTTAAAGCAGTTATAAAGCAAATTAAGAAATTGGTTCTTGAAGACAGGGTGAGGGTTTTAAATTAGGGTTTTGCTTTAAATTATGGTTTGATCTTGGGGCTTCAAGCCAGGTTTAGGGTTTCGAGTCAAGCTTAGGTTTTCAGGTGATGTAAGGCACGGTTCAGGTTTTAGGGTTTGTGCTTCAAGTTATCATTTCAAATTAGCATTAAAATTGTTTGCAATTGTTGATGTGTTGGCTGTGCTGTCTTTTGGATCATCTGCTTGTTTCGATTTCCCCGAGCGTCCCCAACGACGCTTCTCATGCCTGTCAGAACAAGGCCATGTTTCACCTTCAAGAGGACATCTGACATGTGTGAAGTGTCAATTTGGAGTCGGCGGAGGTTCCCAAACAAACAGCCACATTCCTGCCGGCCATCCTGGGTAATGAGTCAGGAGGGAGACAGATCTGGAGGTTGCTGCTTTCATGCACAATGGGCCATGAGAGCCTCCTTTCTTCGCTTTCACGGTTTTCCTCCACCCCGGCCTGGAAAGGAAAAGGACCCCCGAATCGGTCCCGCTCCTCTCTCCTTTTCCCACCGCTCCCCACGCAGCCGTTTGTGGGTGGCGCGAGGCATTATCAGCCCCTAATTTGCAGCCCTCCGCCCCCTCCTGCCGCTGGGGGACGTGGGTTTTTGTTTGGGGTTGCCGTGGCAGCTGTCTAACATTCGGTCACATGCTGTATGTAAGTTATGTGACGGTTTGGCTCTGGAAAGGGCTGGCTATGCTAATGCCAATGCTCGGAGACAAAATACACGGCCAATGTGATCAGGCGAAACATTTTTTCAAAGTGACGGTGTTATTGTAGCAATTATCAACGCTCTTTGTTTTGACGTGACTTTCCGATGCCACTTGGGTGCGCATGATCCGAAGGAGATATTTTCTAATTATGACGGAATACGCGATCCGATATCGAGCAAACACCAGAGCGGTGGAGGGGGAAAAAAAACGGACTCAATTTCCACGGTTTGGCTGGAGAAAGACAAAGTGCTTTTGACAGGCGGGCAGATTCCAATTGAGATTTGCGCACCTCGGTGTCGTGCCACATTGTACCACAACATACTGGCAGCACTGAGCTCGACACGATAAATTGCAGCGTGATTAAGAGCAAGATGAGGAAGAGAAGATCCCCCAGCTAAAGTCCATGCTATATCCCCCTCTGTATTTCACTGCCGTCCCAGACATTTACTGGAAGAAACGGGTGCACCTGCAATGGCGGAAAAAAAAAAAAAAAAAAAAAAAAGCTCGGCTTTAACCCAGTGCGGGTCCCAATCCACATGAAGACCTTGCTAAATCGCAGCGGCAAGGCCTGCTGGTGAGGACCAGTGCCAGACGAGCTATAGGAGAGCCTCATGTGGTCGTTGCGGCGAGTCCCTTGCACAACTTGGGCCAGCTGCTTCCTCGGTTAAGGCCCGTGCAGATGTGCGCGGTCCTAATAAACTGATAGAATATCAAATGAAGTTTGACGTCTTTTCTAATGTGACACGCTAATAAAGGGTTAGCGGGAGAAGAGAGCTTACGGATTCCGCGTGGAAAATGACAAGCGACTGGACAATGCATGTGTGTGGAAATCAAACAAGTACAAGAGGAAGGCTGGACTATTTAGGTCACAAGTGTACAAAGTCTGGCCAAGGGGCCATTTAGGGTGTTTTCCAAGTTTGTCACTGGCCTCCTGTTTATTCTAATTATAAGTTAATATTAGAATGTTGAGGCGAGTGGTTAGCGCGTCGACCTCACAGTGCGGAGGTCTCCGGCTTTCCTGTCTGGAGTTTGCATGTTCTCTCTGTGCCTGCGTGGGTTTTCTGCGGGTACTCCAGTTTCCTCCCACATTCCAAAAACATGCGTGGTAGGCTCAGTGAACACTCAAAATTGACCCGAGGTGTGATTGTGAGCGCGGATGGTTGTTTGTCATTGTGTGCCCTGCGATTGGCTGGACAATCGTATCTCGCCTACTGCCCAAAGACAACTGGGATAGGCTCCAGCACCCCTGTGAACTTTGTGAGGATAAAGCGGATCGGAAAATGGATGAATGGATGGATTATAATGTTGAAAGATTTTTTAAATCAAAAATATTAACTTTTTTTTAAAATTATTGAAGTCCAATGAAAATCTGTGTGCTAACATAGTTTTCCATTTCCATGAAAATAACTCAATTTTTTGTTTGTTTGTTTTGAAACAAAACAACCCCATTTGGGGGATTTTGTACAAAACAACACAATTCTTTGAGATGTTTAGTGAGTTATTTATTTTTAACATTTTGAGTTGAATGGCAAACCCCCCAAAATTGTGTCGATCCCCTTTTAACGCATATTGGGTTAGTTTTGACTGTTTTTAGAGTGTATAGTAACTTTTAGGAAGCTGTGTACACACATAGTCTTGACATTGTTTCTCCAATTCAAATATTCCAATCCACTCAAAACTGTGTCATGGCGTTGCAAGTCTCTTCATCAACTTCTGCCTTTATCCAAATTTTGCACCAAAATAAATCTAGGTGGTATCTAATATTCTTAAAATAACGGCTTTAATCCAGCCCGCTAATCTATTCGGGCCACTTCAGAGAAAAAAAACATTTGTGTGTGTAAAGTGCTTTTATTTTGGGCCCTTTGACTTTGAAAGATGAGAGCGCAGGGACGCGAGGGATACATTTGTGGCACGCTCAAGATTTATAGCGGTCAATATTAATAGTCGCTGTGTATTTGAACACATGGAGTTTGTTACGTTTGCATCTGAGTCATCAAAGTGGTGCAGAATTCGCTTTGCGCACATTTTGCATATTTCCATGACTTTTTTTGCCACTGACTCTTCTTTCAAGTTCCGTCGTTTCTGGTGTGTGTGAATGCTGCCAGGCCCTCCGGCGTGACCAGTAATTCCTAAATATCTTTCTGAGTGGGTTTCAGCATGGACGCAAATGAGCTGTAACGTGTGCGAGAAGGACTTTCAAAGGTCATTCGACTACATTGTCCGAGGAAATTGAACATTCGAATTGGATGTGTGTTCACATTGCATTCCGTGCAACGTGACAGATGTGTCAGCCATGACTCCCGAAATGGCATGATAGAAACACGAGGCTCTAAAAAAAAATTTTAAAAAGCGTTGTGCGGCACTTGTAAGACGTTTGGTCAGTTGTGACCATGGTCCACTTGTTCATCACTGACTGTGTTGACATCAAATGACCAGTCGGGTCAAACAGCCACCCTGAGGAATTCCAACCGGGAAATTCCGATGTCGCCGCTTTCTCAGGTTCACATTGCTGAGGAGGTGGAGGAAAGAGGTGCGGGGCAAAAAGGTCATGCACTGCCATCTGGGAGGCAGTTTTCCTCCACTTTGTTCTCCCAAGATATAAGTTCACCCTTAAAAAATTTTTGTCTTCCATCAAGACAGGATGTTGCAAGCCACTTGTCGATATCAAATTATGAACAGCAGACTTTTTTCAAAAACTATTCATAGCCTGCAGATAAGGAATACAACCAATCAATATTTTTGAGAAAATGTAATATGTAC
The DNA here is from genome assembly GCA_018466805.1 of Hippocampus abdominalis. Classification (NCBI taxonomy): domain Eukaryota; kingdom Metazoa; phylum Chordata; class Actinopteri; order Syngnathiformes; family Syngnathidae; genus Hippocampus; species Hippocampus abdominalis. The sequence goes on along the minus strand of CM031697.1, from coordinate 3,064,499 downwards.
TTTTGTTTGACACTTGTTTTTTTTTTTCATTTCAAAGAAAGGCACTTACGGAACCTCGGTTTTCATGATTTATTCGTTCCGGAAAGCTTGACGAAAACGAAACAAACAAAATCCACGGCAATATTTCCTATTGGAAATCAACTTCATTCAATCAATCAGTTTCAGATGCCACCAAATTTCAGAAAATAATGCATTCTATAGACAATAGTTTTGTATTAAAAAAACATAACATTACATTAAAATAGGGGTGTCGAAAATAACCGATGATTGACGGGAATGCCTTTGAACAACTTATTTTTTAATGCACAACCCTTCATTGGCTTTTCAATGGCAGATGTGCGTGTGCGGATGGTCAGGCTTTGGCCTCTTGAGGGCAGTGTGGTGCGCACATGCAGACAACACACCAGAGTTCAATTACTAGATAACACCAACGAAGAAGAATTATGCCGGCTCAGCGCCACTTTCGAAGACAGAAATACTGTATAGGCATCGCGTATGGAAAAAAAAAGGGAAAAAAAGGTCGTGCTACTTCTTGGAAGGCGAGGAAAGACTTCGAACGCTTTGAATAAAGAAAGTAAAACTACAAAGGAGTTGGCAGGTCAGCACAGCTGGTCATAGTGGAGCGATTTGAAGGGAATGATACTGACGATAAGATTGGAGAGTGAAGCGCTTGGAAAAGGAAATTTGGTTTTGGAGAGGGAGTTTAAAGTGATTCAGTTAAGTGATGACAAAGGACGTATTAAACCCACTGATTTACCATTAGAAAAATCAAGTTTAAGGCATTGTACTTGAAATGGTTGCCCTGTTGAGGGACTGGAACTCAATGATGATGTGTAATGGGTTGTGTGTCAGCATTTAGCTGGCGTAATGTGTTGTACTGTATTTCAATTTATAATGTTTAATTCGTTTTGTTGTGTTTAGTTTAACAGTAACAGTAGAGTCACCACTTCTTCTTTGCCTTCCTTTTAGAAGATAAAGATGAAGAAGAAGAAGAAGAACAACGTCATGGGAACTATTTTCAGTCTCCACATCAAGGATTTACTGCCACAAAAGGCGCATTAACTTACCAGGATTGTGTCTTTGCCTACAATTCGACGCGGGATTGTGGGTAAGGTATTCCATTTTAAACTAAAAATGAAAAACTATAAAGTCGTTAGTAAGAGGACGTTTCGTCATCCTCAAGCTGCACGAGGCGGAGAGCGCTTCGCTCACATTAATTTCTGACCCTGCCTGTCATCAGCAGCTCGTGCTTAAACTGTTCATTTTCCTTTTAGTCGCTGACACAATGAGCTCCGGCAAAAAAAACAAAAAAACACACCGTTGCACAAATACAAAACAGTAACATTTAATGTTTTTGTATATTTTGGGTCACTTTCGGAAAAGTCTTCAAATTTCCATTGAAAATGGATAGCATTTATTGCTGCAAATGTTAAAATGGTTCAAATTTGACCTAGGCAGTTCCTAAGGGTTAAGGATGCGGAATGTTAATCTGTCAGTGCCTGGTCATGGTGCGTTTGAATCACGAGGTCCCTTCCTCCGCTTGTCCCGCCACGTCCGGCATTATTAGAGCTAACCTGTCTTGACACCCGGATAGCCACCTTGGCCGCCAACAAAGCACGGCCATCTTGGTTTCTCCCAGAAAGCCTCTGGAATGTATTTTATCTCCTCAGTCTCCTCCTTATTAAAGGGCGTTCAGGTGGAGAGGCTATTGAATTGTTACTCCTCAGGCAGATGCAAGACAACTTTGCGGGCATCAGTCTATGCAAAACAAATGCATGTAGCAGACTTCATGACTACGTGAGCGTTCTGTTTTCTAAAACTTAGTGGACAGGAATGGAAGAAAGAGATGACAAAGTTAGTGCTCATTAACCAAAAACTAACTAAAAAAAGGAATCCTTGAAAGAAGTAACAAAACAAAAGATTTGGCTTGCTTTCGCAGCTGGAAATTCCTTTTCGTAGTCGTAACTTGGCATTAAAATAGAAAACGTTCTTGCTCATGAACGGTGCCAGTAGCTTGTTCAAAAATGTCACAGAGGTTTAAAGACAATTTCAAAGACATTTACTGGGATCCACCACCGCAGTTTGCGATTGCTCGCATCAGTGAGCTGTTCAAGATGTTCAAAAACAACATTTGGGAAGACCTCTGTCATTCACCGGCCGCAATAGAGACGAACGAGCAGCAGAAATGCTTCTCTGATCTTCAGAGAAATCCGTACGACAATCAAGTCGTGAGGCTATAGCACAGGAATGAGAGGACAAGATTTACTCACTTCGACTTAGCGCAGCGTTGACATTGCGCTGGTACCGAAGATTAAACAGAAATGACCATAAATATGACAATGATAGTTTTATCTGGATGCCATAAGTATAATCGATCACAGCGGCGTGCATGACGTCGCTCATTAGACTTGCATCTATGTAAATAGACAACTATATCAAAATAAAATATATGGGTAATTATTTCGGGAGAGACACTGGATACCGACTTTGTTATGATGTTTGTAAACAATTAGAGGAGGATAAATCAAGTGGATGTCAAAAAAAAAGTTGAGTGCAACGAAGATCACAAGACAGACTCTGAGCCGAACTTCCATTATTGCATTTGCGGAAGGCATCTCACAGGTATGTATCAAAATGTTTTCTTGGGTTGTCTTTTGCTAACCTAGCTAGCTCGCTGGCCTGCTAGCTTAGATCGGCTTGACGGCATGTGTTCCAATTCAACATTAAATGAGCATGCTCATAATGCACTCATACATAAAGGAAACATTTTATATGTGGACACTGTAGAGATTATTTTGTGAACATTGATTAAATACATATTTTATATCATGCCTAGATGAGTTATTTTAAAGTGACTGATTATACTTTTTTTCATCCGTTTTTATTTGTTATGTCCTAAATATATATCCATCCATTTTCCGATCCGCTTATCCTCACAAGGGTCGTCGGGAGGGGGGGGTGCTGGAGCCTATCCCAGCCGTCTTCGGGCAGTAGGCGGAGGACACCCTGAACCGGTTGCCAGCCAATCGCAGGGCACACATAGACGAACAACCATCCACGCTCACAATCACACCTAGGGACAATTTCGAGTGTTCAATCAGCGTGCCATGCATGTTTTTGGAATGCGGGTAGGTAACCGGAGTACCCAGAGATAACCCACACAGGCTCGGTGAGAACATCCACACGGGAAGGCCTGAGCCGGAATCGAACCCTACACTTCTGCACTGTGAGGCGGTCGTGCTAACCACTCCTTCACTGTACCCCCATATATATAAGTGGGTGTGTGTGTTTTTTTCTCTATAAATCTCTGTGTGCAGGGATAGATCCATGCCAGGTTGGAAAAACATTTGCGCCACAGCTCTGGTTTGCGGTTGGCTATTGTACAGGGAGTGGTATTTCACTTATGAAGTGATTGCCTTACAGCTGTCCCCTCAGCCCTCCCCCCTGCTGCATTCATTCACTTACGCCCCATTCAACCACACTCACACACATACACACACTTGCAGGAAGGACAGTTAAACATACTTCTCCATAAACACGTCGAAATCCATTCCAACGGGCCAAAAGTCCTGCATGGACCATCTCTCCAAAACAGGTTATTTTAGCAGTGTCACAATGTGCCAAGCTGCATCCGTGCACCCACGCGAAATACGACCTCATTAGACACTCCAATTAATGACATCCGTGCCCTGCTATCCATTATATTTCCTTCGTCCAGCCCGTTCAATCTTGAAAGGATTTTTCTATTTACTTTCTTTGGCGAGCTTCTCAAGTGCCTCACCACGACTGCGGCTTTTGCGGCCGAGTGTTTATTGTTTGTGCTTTGTTATTTAGGCCCTAATTAATGGCGCTCTGATGAGTGCTGTCACAGACACCGGAGAATGACGAGGTCTCACGCAATGTGCGCGCCATTTCCTCGCCGCATTCGAGGTCGGCGAGAGGGAAAGACAGATGCGCAAGAAAAACAAACGCGCACCAAAAAGCTGTCAATCCGACTCCTCAAATGTTCTATCTGGAAGCCTTCGAAAGGGCCTTTAAGTGTTACAATGGCTCGCGCACATTCGCCCCAGATGAGGATACACATGCAGAGGAGGTCAGGGTTGGGGTAGGACCCCCAGCCCCCATACCCCCTCCCTCTGTAAAATACTCCAGCCAACTCATCTCTGTCACTGGATTATTGTTTGCAAATGATGCGCTCACTGACAAATGATGTGTGACCGATTTGAAAATAATGCAATGTGTCCTTCCAGAGGATGGGAACCCGACCATTTCGACCAGTTGACACCAATGTTGATTAATGTGCTCTGGTTGCATCACATTAATATTCAAATTTGTATTCACTTGCAAGTTTTTTTTTCCTCTCTCTCCGAGCTTTCAACTTTAATAAGATGACCTTGTTGCCCACTCGACTCAGAGTGAGTCACTTTTAAGCAGGCATTTAAATACTTCTTCGTTCACGTCAACAAGCACTTTAGAGGGTTCAAAGAGTCTTTTCGCCAACATCAAAGGTACTTTTAAGAAATAACTCTTGAATGAACCTAGCGTCCACATTTTTATAAACAAGAAAGACTATTTGGTCTTCAGTAATCCGAACGCATGTGTTTGTGTTCCAAAATCAAAGAAAGTTCAGAGTCTTGAATCGTACATCGAGTCCTCAATGAACCAACATACATCTTCTTGTTCGAAAACTAAGACAGTTCTCAACGAGCCTTCAGTGAACCTGGCACTGTATGTGTTTTCGAAACATCAAAGATAATTTGGAGTCTTCAACCCGACATGTTTTTTTTCTAAAGACAGTTTAGAATCGTCGAACCAGCGCAATCCGACTGAACAGAACCAACTCAAATCGTTCCACATTAAAATAGTCTTTGACTACATTTACATAAAGACAATAATCGGGTTAAGGTCAAATTTCCGATTTCTGAAACATTCCGAATAATCCGGTTTATATGCGGGTGCGATCAGTTTCTCCGGCATTTGAATATCCCGAGTGAACGGCGACGCACTGATGTCGTGACGTAAATGACATTTCTGCCTGTTATTTTCTACCGTCAACTAAACACATTATATTCACGTCGCTCACCACAGGAATGAAGCAGCCGGTTTTCCGCTCGCTACAAAATTGTGCCGCGTCTCGTGAGTTTTGCCATAATTGTTTACCTCTGCTTGTGTATTTCCAACAAGTTGCGCACCAAACGTACAGACTTAGACACACGTGTATAAAAGTCCAAGTACAGGTTGTGTCATTTTCGCCGTCGAGACGGAAAATAAAGTGAAAGCCCTGCGGAAAAAAATATTCAAGTTAGGCTCGCTAAAGTGAGGATGCCACGCATACAACTTCCTGTACTACAATGATCAAGATGCCTCGTGGATCGAGCAAGAGCATGCGTAGTACACAGACCGATGCCCCATTCGAACGAGGTAACCGGATCGCAATTAGATGACTCAGTTTTCGGGTTACGAAAGGGGTATTAAAGACTATTTGGGTTTTTGCGCGGGTTTACATTGCCTTTAAAAACCCGAATGCTGCCACAATTGACTGAATGTCAACGTAGTCTATGAATCGTATCGTACCCCATGTATCAAGATACATATCAAATTGTCTTTTTGTCACAGCAGGATTTTCCCATGAATCTGGTGTGCTCTCGAAATGACCTTGAAGGTGTCAACTTGAATCCAAGTAGAATCCCACGGGGGCTGTGCTAATTTGAAATGAATATGAAACATGGAAGTTATCATGTAGATTTGTTTTCCGCGGCTTTTGTGGGAGATATTTGTCCCATTCTGTCAATCACAACAAAATAGTTGAGACCTTGACTCACCCTAAATAGATTCTTCTCTGTTTTCGCTGAACATGTCACAGCCGCTCTCCCCCTATAGAGGAAAAAGAGCGCTTAGCCTCGGGTCAGGACCTCCCAGAGGGAGACGCGGCTGCTGTATCAGCGGTGCTGTCCCGACATGTATAAGACAACGTATAATCTGTCATGTGCGGCCTCACTTTCCTGCTCACCATTGAGGTCTGGAGATGACAGTGTCTCTAGTTTTTTTCCCCCCTCTCTTACTTCAAAATCTAGAGATGGGAGACTCGACTCACATGACTTGACTTGAGTCAGACGTAAGTCACCAAGTTTTGGGACTTGGGGCTTGACTAAAACTGATTTTCATTCATCCTGTTTCAGTGTCAAAATCTATTCTAGTCCAGAAATTCTGAAAGACTCCCAATTGATTCACACTTGAAATACACGACTTGGAAAAAAAATCTTGTCAGTTTACGAGGGGTGTACATCGCTTCAAAAAGACTATCCGATATGTATCTCGATTCATGGGCCGAGGAATGATTCAAGGATGGTTTGCACTCTCTTCAATCAAAATTTTATTCCAGATCCAAATCAGGTTTTTTTTGTTTGTTTGTTTCACCCCCTACATTTTCAAATCTCCATTTGCAGGATCGTTTCCCATTTGTTTTGTTTTTGAATGAAGAGTTAGCCCACAGCTATGTTCAACTGCCAACCCACAAGTATGCAGAGGCCACCTCGTGAAGCAAGTATCGCGGAACGTTTAAGTATCGACTCTTATTAAAGACCACATATATGAGTAGGGATGGCAATTGATAAAAATGTCGTGGCTGTGATTTCATGATCCATACTGCTGATCAATCAAATTCCAGTTCTCAGCTTTTTATTGCCATCCCTACATATGACTTATTCCCACCTCTGCCAAAAAAATCACATCTTACCACCTCTGCAAAGGAGCTGATGAGAAAGTCAAACAATTTAAGATCATTTTTCGGGACCCTGCAGAGTGGTGATGTTATTTAAAAAAAAAAACAGTCATCACATTTAACCCAGAAGAAGCAAAAATGCTGAAAACTTAACAGTCATCTGCATGCAATCTCTCGACACCCCAACTCAGCATTTGGACAAACGTTTACTCATGCAGAGTCAAGTAGATCGCTGCTGGCTCACGTTGACACTTTTAAATGCTGTCAGAAACAGGCCTGATCCTAATCTATTCCAAATAACAGGGAAGTCAACATTTCCTATGAAAATGAATATTTAGTATTTCATGTGGTTTCATTCATTTTCTTGTGAACGGATTACATCGTTCTATAACGAAAAGCAGTCCCCCTGAAACGACACCAGACCAAACTCACCCAAGCGTGCCATCAAAGGGGTGGAGCCTTGCCTGAACAGAACGTCCTGTCAATCAGTCAATGGCAATGACAATTTAGTCTTCAGCGAACTTAACCAGTCAACCTCAAGGGCAACCTAGTCTTTAATGAATCTAAAGTACATATTTATTTTATGTCCAAATGGTCTTTGATGTTCGAGACAAGTTAGTCTGCAGTGGAAGCTCAACATGCGTGTTCTCTTCAACATCAAGGACAATATAGTCTTTAAAGACCATTTAGTCTTCAATAAATACAAAGTACAGTATGTCTTTTTCTTGATATCCAGGGCAATTTATCCCCAAGTTGTCGACATCGAAAATAATGAAACAATATGTGCGCTTTCAGTGAATCTGTTTGAGTCAACGGCACGAGAATTTAGAACCTAATGAACCAATCCACATCTGCTGGATGAGATCATACTTGTCAAATAGAAAACAGACTGTTCAGATCCGAAACTCAATGTCACCTTACCTTGGGTGTTCAACAGGGACACCCCAAGGCTCTAACTTGGGCCCAATTCTGTTCAGTCTCTATGTAAACGACCTACCTACAGTCTGCCCAGATGTTCATTTGCAATTATATGCTGATGACAAATTGCTATATGTTCATGCTAAATCAAAACAAGAAGCTGCAACAAAACTATCAGCAGCTCTGGCATCTGTATCTCAACTGGCACAGTGAATCTTGTTTCCACCTCAACACCAAAAAGACTGTATGTTCTCGTAAGGCAGCAGAGGGCAATAAATTGTCTGCAGTGGTTCATGGAGAGAGCCTTGATGTTGTAGAAAAATTCTATCTTGGAGTGGTCTTTGACACAAATCTGTCATTCAAAGGGCATGCTGAAAAAAAAATCACAAATATTGTGAAATACAATCGGTCAAATTTCAATCATATGAAACCATTCCTCACCTTTACGAAGGCTAAAGTCTATATGCACGTAATGATATTCTCACATATAAATTATTGCTTCACAACTTGGACACACACAACAGAAACTGTACTAAAACCCATCAAGTCTCTCTTCAAAAGGGCAGTTAAAATCCTGGAAACCGATGCACTTCCACAATGGTATTATTCTAAAAAAAACGTGCTATTCTCGACCTGGATAGCTACCAGATCTTTGTGGATACCCGTCTCATTCACAAAGTTTTAAATGCGCTTGCACCCCCACCGCCCTCTCTGGCCGAGCGTTTTCAACCCAACTCCCGTGTTTTCAAATTTCCTTCCAGAAAAGTCGCTTTAAGGGACTTGAGTCTTTGGCCAAAATAACATGGATCCCAGTTAAGGGTTCGGAAAGACTGCGTTACGCTGTCGTGGTAACAGTGATAATAACCGGGGCGAGGCTGAGGGTTGATCCTGTTTTGAAGATACACCTCCACACTTGGAAAGCATCGGAGTGTTTACACAGTGAGCTCTATCTTTACCCGGTGCTGGGAAAGCGGAATCAAACAGTGGTCTTTTGGTGACGATGTTCCACTGCCGCGTCCACCCTGACCTTCTTCCTTGGCTCTATCAATTGGTCACTTAGACGCCTACCACCCTCCAGGGGCAGAGTAAAAATACATATCACTGCAGACATAAATGCAGCTGTGGTAAAAACGAAACAAACAAAAAAATAATTCATTTTGAGACACCCAAACAATAGAGCAGCCTTTCTCCACAGTCTTTCATCACTTCTTCCACCGCCGTCAGCCGGGACGTCCCGCGAGGCAGGAAGCATCTTCCACCCCTCCCTCCATGCCGCTCATCCTCTCTTTCTTCACCCGCCCATGCTGGAAAGTCTTAGCCCTGGACAAAGTGTGGCAAGGTTATCGTTCACACACGTGTCCCTCTCCCTTCTCTCGGCCTCTCAGCACACAGCCCAATATAGACTGTTTTTCAAACCTCCGCGGCCACAGAGTAACGATTTTTCCTGATATGCGCGCGGTGAGAATGCGTAAGACGCAAGTTTTTTTTTTCTTTGTGTGTGTCTTTTTTTTTTTTGGTTGGTTGTTTGTTTTTCGCGGGGCCTCGGTGTGTCACTGGCAGGGGCGACAGGGGAAGGAAACTATGAGCCACCAAAATGAACTTTGTGTAGCTGCGTGAGGTGACAGTGGACTGTTTTGTGAAAATGCAGTTGAAATAGGTTGAGCACAATAGGCTTCTGTGCAACAAAGCAGAAAAGAATTATTGATATTTCATATTTATTTTTATACAATTTAGATTGCCATAATAATAAGCTGCATAACACATTGTACTATATTACTGTTAATTATGTTTATACCAATGTAATAAATATTTAATTACTTTTCTCATGGATTTTCTTCACTAATAATAATAATCCATCCATCCATTATCTACTGCGTATCCGGTGTTGGACTGCAGAGGCAGCAGGTTCAGCAGGCAAGCCCAGACTTCCCTTTTCTTCCAACTCTTTCAGAGGTACCCCAACGCGTTCCCAGGCCAGCTTGAAGACATAATCTCTATACCCTGTCCTGGGTCCTCACCGGGGCTTCCTGATGGTGGAACATACCCAGAACACCTCACCAGGGCACCCGACCCCTTTGGCCCATCCCACAGGTGTAGAGCCCATGGGAAGTGGGACCCACATTGCACCAAGCACTCGCAAGTGAGCCCTACCGCCAGGCCTGGCTCTAGAGGGGGGCCGTGGTGGTCCTAATTTTCCTTTATTACCAGTGAACATTTCTCAGAAGTGTATATCAAACCAGTATTGTATTAATTAGTACCCAAGAAGTACTGTAGCTCTCAGTTAAAAAAAAAAAGATAAGTTGTCGACTCTTGACTCAAGTGTTATTGTCACTCATAATGATAATAACAAATGAAAGCAATACAAACTGTCTGGCTTCCTACCTTCACCCCTCCCTTTCCTGCATCCCAACTCCCAGTCCAACTCGACTCCCACGCCTGGCTCATATTAAAGGAGGCTCTATGCGTCCAAACTGGCACTCAGCTCATGTGTGACTCTGCCCAGGACGTCCTCAACCACTATTGTCCTCTGATGGACAACATGGCGGCGGGATGGCGAGGAATTTAAATAAAGTGCCAGACAGGAGTTCGGGACCAAAATGCTTGTGCCACTACATGCGAGGGATTTCCTTTGTGCAACACAGTCTTACCTTTTAATGCCATTCCTTTGAATTAAATTTTTTTTTTTATCACTGGTGAGCTTTTCAAAAGGACTTCATATTGCAGTCGTAGAGGTAAAAGTACCACATGAGTTTGGGTTAGTCATAGTGACGAAATGTTACCTATAGTACGTTGGGTTACGTTTGACCCAACTTATCGGATATTAAATAAAGTACTATTAAAAATGTCCTTTCTGTTTCCTAATGCTGATTTTTGTGCAGCCGTAAGGCTCGCACAAATTATTTGTGGTGGTGACAGATGAATGAGGCCCGCAGACGTACTTAAGATCGCCAGCGGATATCACCAGCTCATTTAATGAGGGTACCCTCTTATGCTGTTTGTTGCCACATCACCCATGAATAGAGACAATATTCCAGTCATGCCGGTTGTTGCGTCCTTTTCTGCACAGAGATGTCTCCGTATGAAATGTGAGTGTGTCACATTGAGAAGGAATGACAGGGGCCGCTTCGATTAGTAGCGAATGGAGTCAGCTGTGTTCACGCCCACAACGATGCAAACGGCTTGTTTTTTTTTAATTTACTGTCTTGCACGCATGCAAATCTCAAATACCCGGGCAAATATGCTTAAACTCATTTTTGGACCGCCCGCCACGCCGGGTTTGTGCCGGTGACGAAAATGGACCCCCAGGAGTCAAATACCCCAAATTAAAGGTCACACCCTTAACCAGTCAACATTTCCACGCGTACAACACTCAATCCATCCATTTTTAATCAGTTCATAAATGTTATTCGTGATACCCAAATGTTTTTCAGGGTCAGGAGAGGTTGGGCTACATCCATTCACTTGGGATGGATAATAGCCTTACTGGCCTCCCATCAAATCCCCCCTCTTTTTAATTGCATTCCCTGGAAGCCACTTGAAAAAAAGGGAAGGAGAAATACGGAGGGGAAGAGGGGGAGTGGAGGGGGGGGGTGAGAAGAAAGAGCTCAATAGTGGCGGAGCTGGCATTCATCCCTGACAAACTGTGTGGCACCATGCACGGAACAGAAAGGTGTAGTAGAGGCTCCAATTTTAGCCTGCTCATTAATAAGCCATCGGGCTCACAATTAAAACTCACTCACTTGTACTCGAAGTCTCCTCAGAGGCTCATTGGCAATGCATGGAGACAGCGAGACACCGTTGTGTGCCTGGTGGCATTCAAGCAGCAGCCGGCGAGGAATCAAAAAGTGTTCGACAATATAGTCATTGGCGTGTTTTGCTCTTCTCAAAGGTCCTCCACGTCCCCACTTGAAAAACGCACAGCGTTACTGCCACAAAAAGCCATTCAACCCCTTGCTTCACTATATGGATTAATTAATTCAAATGAGTTACCAAGTAGGGCGGCCGGTAGTCCAGTGGTTAGCACGTCGGCTTCACAGTGCAGAGGTACCGGGTTCCCCAAGTTTGCATGTTCTCCCGGGCTTGCGTGGGTTTTCTCGGGTGCTCCGGTTTCCTCCCATTCCAAAAAATTGGCAATTGGACACTCTAAATTGAAATGGGGCGTGGATGGTTGTTCGTCTCTGTGTGCCCTGCGATTGGCTGGCAACCAATTCAGGGAGTCCCCCGCCTACTGCCCGAAGACTGCTGGGATAGGCTCCAGCACCCCCCGCGACCCTAGTGAGGATCAAGCGGTTCGGAAAATGGATGGATGGATGGAGTTACCAAGTGTACTTTTGATAGTCCCCCCAAAATTTTAAATGAAATGGAGTAAATGGAGTGCTTCATCTACCCCATATGTTGTCCTAAGTGTTTTACTAAGCCTCATTATTCACTTTTTCGAAAACATATCAGCGTGTATACGGACGTGCTAACGTAGTCGCTGTTAAAATCTGGCAAAGGGACTACCGATGAAAACTAGCTTTGAGCTCATTTGGGTTTAATTTACTTTTCGTAAAAAAAAAACTTTGATTAATACACTTTTTAAAAATTGAAATTAAAACAATTTACCTTTGGGCTCACTCACCGTACACTGGCCAACGGGAGAACCCAAGGGTGTTCTTTTGGACTAATTGTAAATCCCTCCCCTGCGTCGTACCAACCGCACATTAGCGCTAAGCTAACCTGGGTATTTTCGTATTTCGTATCCCTTGCAAGGACAGTGTGAGAGGCCAACAGAAAGTAAATAAAGGTGCTAATGCATTCCCGAGTTGGGCTTTACAGTTGAACTGAATGGCTCCGATTCCAAATAATTATATTAATTTTTAACGGCCAATTTGTTTCCCTGTTCCAATCACCGCCAACTTGCCCTCCGTCCCAGTTTTCAGTGTTGACAGTGTTCTGTGCAGTTTCTCAAGGTACTTCGGCTTCCTCCCACGCTGCGATTGGCTCGCCACCAGTGCGGGGTGCACCCTACCTCTCATCCTAATTCGGCAGGGACAGGCTTCAACTTCTTGTGACGCTAGTGAGGACAAGCGCTAGTGAAAATTGTTGGATGGATGGATTTCAAACACTTGGCTGCAGTAATACATTACTCGGAAGTCATCTTCTGTGTATTATTTTTCTATACCAAAAAAAAAAAAAAAAAGATGCGAAAGACACCATGGTTTCCTCCAAACAATTTTATACAGAGTGACAAGGACATTTAGTATGATCAGAATCCAACCTCACATATGCTGTGGATGAGGACCAAATGGATAAAAAAAAAATAGGCCTCTCTTGTATTTCAAGCGTTTACTGACATAAATGCTCTCACGGTGCAAGACGACAAACAGCTGTCAGGAGAAGACTTAAAAAAAAAAAAAAAAAAAAAAGCAGATGTGAAATAACAATGGCTGTTTGTAAAATCGGCACTCGTCTTGTCCTGGCGCTAATGCATTTGCGGAGCGCCAAACGCATGTATTGAAAGGGCCGAGGGGAAGTATTCAATGTCGCTCGACTTCATCTTCCCAAAGGACAAACCGCAAACATCTGATTCTGCGTAATTCCACGCGCACACGCATTTGCCTTCATTGATGTCCACTCAAAACGTGCAAGGACGCTCTTGTTAAATGTGTGCTTGCTTTGCTCTCCAAAGCACGGATGAACGTGCCAAGCTTGAACAGCTTTGTCATTCTGTCGTCTGGGGGCACCGTTTGTACTCCATTGACCCACGGAACATCCGTCAAAAACAAACAAACAAACAAAAAAAAGAAATCCCAATATTTGTTTCCAGAAGAAACAATAAAAATAAAGATTATGTTCTACCATCATAAAACCTCGAAACTCTATGGGCAATATTTTAACAATCGTAACTGTTGCACAAATTTCAAAATAAATTACCACTGTTTGGTAACACTTAGAAAGAGATTTTTTTTTTTTTTGCAAATTTTTACCCTTTGGCAAGACATGGAAAAATGAATCATGTCTTCCAGAGTCAAACTGTCACCGTCATAAACCTTGTATGAACTGTGCGAGCAATCTTTTATACGTCTGGCCTTCTCCCCACTGCTATTTGAACGAGGACAACTTCAATCTTTCATTGTTTACTGTTGAGTGATGGTTCGAAGTGACATTTTTAACATGACGAAACTGAGCTTTTCCTTTCGCTTTGTTGTACTCAGCGGTCACCACAGCCGGTCGTCCTTTTCCACCTTCTGCATCGTCCTCTCTAACAACATCTGTCCACCTTTTCTCAGGCCTTTCTTGCAGCTGTACCTTATTCATCCTTCTGCCAGTAACGTTGCCACCAAACTCTCGGTCGTACCTCTGATGTTTGATTTCTAATCCAATCTAACCAGGGCACTCCTAAAACGAAATTGCCTTTCCCCCTCCTTCCTCATCATTAGCACTTCCCGGTCCACAACAATCACTTCAGTCCACTTCGACTCTTCCTTCTTTCCATTCTCCAACCCCTCAAAGTATTTCTTCAATGTATCTAGCACACTATTGGCACACGTCAGCACATTTCCAGCTGTGTCCTTAATCGGCCCGACCCGCTGCTCATCCATCCCGTCGCTATCTCGCAGTCTGGCCAATCTCGATTGAATCATTCTCATCCCTCTTTACGGTCCAATCTGGAATCCAAGGCCTCTTGTTTGGCCTTTTCCGCTTGGCGCCGCATCTCCTTGTACTCTTTTGTCCTCACCTCAGTCCTCACAGTGTCCCGCATTCACTTATCTAACCTTTTACCTTGTATGCTTTCTCGCGGTTTAAGCTTCCACCACCAAGTCTCCTTCTCCCCGTTTATACCAGAAGACACGCCAAGGACTCTCCTGCCTGTCTCTACAGTCTGTTCACCTTGTCTGGAGTGTTTCAGTCTTCTCGAGGCTCTTCCTGCACACCAAGAGCAGCTTTTTCTTTTTTTTTTCCTTTTTTCTCTCATTTTCTCAAATTGTCAGCATCAGAAACCTCACACTAACCGCCAAGGATCACAGTGAATGGAAGCAACCGCTCTCGCTCAAGTTGCGATTGGGTATCGGGAGAGACCAAACGCATCCATCTGCAGGCACAGTTGCCGTGGATGGATTTAATGGCATTGTGCTGGTAGATTAGGACAGCAAAAGGATTGGCTGCTCCCTGTGGACACCATTAAACAAAATGTCTGTTAGGTAAGCTAAGCACTCAGCCCACCTTGCCCGCCCGCGGGTACGACCCGGTAGATAGTGCTACTTAGTGTCAAGGGACCTTCACCTCGGGGTGCACTTTTCCGTTTGATGACGTCACACTGTTTTCTCCCATTTACCTTTTATCAGCCTTTATGCAACTGCAGCCAAGGTTTTTTTTTTTTTTTTGATGTAACCTCTAAGTTTCGGAGTCTGTTTTGCCTCCTCCACGGCAAATGACATTAACCGTTTAACATGATTCACGTGGCAAATCTCTCTCAGCTTCATGCAGCGACGTGAACATGACGGGTCATTTCTAGTCACAGAAATTGAGAGAAACATGCAGTTGTGCTTTGGAGCAACACAGTGAGCTTGTGGTGATTAGCATGTCTGCTGCAGTACTACGATCTGTGGATTGATTTTCCACTCTCTAATTTGATCCAAGCTGTTTGTAAGGGTTCACGTTGAACGGAGGTTTGAAGAAAATTATGATGGGATATGGAAATTACTTGAATTGAATTTCGATCTTGCCAATAATAATTTTTTTAAAAAAGCACTCGGGTGTTTAATATGCCGTTCATGTGGGTGCCAAAGAAGCGCTTTGGGTTCAGTGGACAACAAACTTGTGTGACGGGCCTCTGCGGCATCGCAACATTTTAGGGAAACGGAAAGAAAAAAAAAAATCGTGTTGGCATTTTCCAACAATGTGGCGGTCTGTGTGCTAAATCATGCCCGCTTTTTTTGTGATCTCATCAAATCTGGGGGATCTGATTTAAATCCCGCTCATAACGCCACCTCGGCAACATATTCCATTTCACTTGGAAGTCTGACAGGTCACATAAGCTGCGTGCTCCCCCAAAAAAGTGCCATCGCAACGACATTCCCAGTGTTGGAAAACACCAACGCCAGCAACACTGTTGATCAACACTGGATTAGGGCATTTACATGTACGCGTCTCTACTTACAACATTTTCTAGTTGAGAAATTTCCTCCAGAACCAATTCATTTCATAACCAGAGCTACCACTGTATTCTAATCGTACCGTTTGCTTCTTCTGTTTAGCTTGTCGCAATACATTTTGGAATGGTCACCCTTGATTGAGCTTGGCGGCAAGAGCTCTATGACTAGTGTGACATCAGAGCAGTATCTATTTCACACAAGAAGACATGAGAGACTGTCGTGTTGCATCCTGCTCTTTACCCATGAACAAAACAACAAATAGTTCTCCCTTTGAAAAGATTCGGATCAGGTGACTTAATTTTTATTTTGTAGTTAGGTTCACCGTGTTGCAATAAATATTTGTCAGTCAACCTCAATGTAGCTCGGCTAACTGAGCGCCAAGTAGCGTCTTGTGACCGCATCGCAGCGCGGTACGTAATTTTCAACCGTTCAGTCACATTTAACCCTCATGCAGTATTTTTAAGCGGCTGCATGAAGGGTATTGCGTCCCAAAAATGTCCCTCTTCCAATGTGCAACAACTTTTTTCACTTTTAATTTTTTTTCACTTTCAACCCCTCAAAA
This sequence comes from Hippocampus abdominalis, assembly GCA_018466805.1. Taxonomy (NCBI): domain Eukaryota; kingdom Metazoa; phylum Chordata; class Actinopteri; order Syngnathiformes; family Syngnathidae; genus Hippocampus; species Hippocampus abdominalis. The sequence goes on along the minus strand of CM031697.1, from coordinate 3,048,160 downwards.
TGTTCAGTGGGAATTGGCCAAGACATAGATATACATCCTATGCAAAATTTCAGCTTCGTGAAGTTATTTTTCACTGTTTTGTCTGTGGTGTCCATTTGTCCAACAGTCCAAAATCGTCCAAAGTGTCCGAAATGTCCAATTTTGGGATAATTACTGCATGGGGGTTAAGTAAGAAAAGTAGACATCATGTGTTGTTTTGTTTTTTTTCCTGCCAAACTTAAAAAAAACATTTCATCCTCTTGCCATTGAAATCAGGTGAGTATTCCGCTGCCCATTCCCATTAGGGACACTTTTGGTCTAGCTCAGATAATTATGAGTCATGTAGAATGTTACGATTTTTCTACGATCCCTAAGCTCTAGCCGCTCAGCTTGATGTGCCTCGATTTTGCTTGGCTACGTCATAGTAGCACAACACGGTGTAATCCGCAAAACAAGGCATCAAGATAGCAGTTAGGCATCACATTGGGAGCAACAACATCACCATTGTGACCCCCCAAAAAAGGGCTAACAACAGCATGCCATTATTTTACAGACGATTTTACATAAATGACTCCGTAAATGTCAGCGTAACTTTACCCAGAACCTCATACAGATTGCACCTAGGGCCTCATATGAGTAGCATAATGTTACCATTGTGGTTGACAAGCTAACAACAGCGTACCCTTATTTTACAGATCGTTTTACAAAAATGACGGCTGCGTAGTTTTTATCCAGAGCCAGCCTCTACTTGCCCCGAGCACATCGTTTAACCATAATTACCTCTTAAAAGAGCAAAAATACATCCAAAACTTGTATCGTTGAATTCAACAGAGCACCGCCAGGAAAGTGTTGGACCGCTCTTCTCCGCAGCGCTGTGATTGGCCAGTCTGCATTTTGGGGTGCGCGGCTCTGGGAAAGGTCAATCGCGCTGTGTGGTGGAAACTGAGCTCTGGATCAGGCGGGGGGGGGGGGGGGGGGGGGGGGGAGCCGGTCCAGGATTTCCCTTGTAGTGCTAAAAGAGTTTCCTAAAAACCTCAGGGATGAGGAGACGCTAATATAAGGAGATGAATAAGAAAAACAGTTTTTTTTTCAGCCATTTTATGAATGCTGATGCTCTCTTCAGCCAAGATCCGTGACTCCCAAGACTCTGATGAATATTCCACTTGTTAGCATGCATCATCATTCCCCTCAAACACACACTTTCCTCCCACTCTATTTGGCCTAAAGTGCCGACAGGAGATTAGCAGCTGCGGGAGAAGCGCCGCTTCAACATTACTCTCTTGTTCAGAAGGTGAAATGAAAAATCACCCTGTGGTCCTAATCCTGCAGACACTCAACACACTCAATATTGTCCTGCAGGGTTGCGCTTGTCACTTTCAACGCTGCCATGGCGACGGCTGACGGGGTAGGTTGGGGGGGAAGGGGCAAATCACCGGAACGGATTTCTCGTCAAACTAAAGCAGCGTTTTGCTATTGAGATATGAATTGAACAAGAAAACCTTGCAATATGGCGCTCCGTCCATAAGTGGTGCTAGAAAGCAGGCCGCTTGCCAAGAGAGCCTTCACTTATCTCCCATTGCCCGTATGAATGCGCGCCTATGTGTGTGTGCGCGGTGTGTATTTGCATCCAAGCTCTCCACGTTAGTGGGTCAGAACGGCTAGTTAAACATTACAAGGCGAGTGAAGCAGTGGAACAAAACGGTATTTGTGTACGCGATTCCAAAGCAAGAGCGCACAAATGTAAATAAAAGCTCATTTAAGGCTTAAGTAACTGAACCAAAATTGTTTAGGCGTAGTTTGCTTGGACAGTTTGACCACTGGAACATTTCATGTTCAACATGCAGTAGGATGTTTGGGGTTTTTCCCTGACACTAATTTTGCTAACCAGTAGACCACCATGCCACCCTAATTGTAGGAATAATATATTACAAAGATTATTAAATATATCTATGGACCAATATGGTGGCCCGGTGATCCAGTGGTTTGCGCGTCAACCTCACAGTGCAGAGGCCTTCCTGTGTGGAGTTTGCATGTTCTCCCCGTGCCCGCGTGGGTTTTTTCCGGGTACTCCGGTTTTCTCGCACATTCCAAAAACATGCATGGCAGGCTGATTGAAATTGTCCCTAGGTGTGAGTGTGTGCGCGGATGGTTGTTCGTCTGCGATTGGCTAGCAACCGGTTCAGGGTGTCCCCCGCCTACTGCCCGAAGACAGCTGGGATAGGCTGCAGCAGCCCCCGCGGCCCTTAAACGGGTCAGAAAATGGATGGATGGATCCTCGTGTTCTACTTTTGGCTTCGTTTTTTTCCACACTTCCACACGTCTGTGCTCCAGTGTGATTGACGAGCGGGCATGACAATATATTTTCATCCCCATTAAAACTGTTTTGAAAAGGATTAACGATGTTTCGCAAAAAAAAAAACAAGTTTTAGCATGGGCAACCGCTGGAAGCCTGTCTCGTGCATGGCTGTTTGACATCCTCCAATATCCTCATCTTGACCACAAAAAGATGAATGAGCAGCCAACACTTTGTACGCCCACACAAACAGAGACAGATGCAGGAAAAGGCAGCGCCGCCATCAAGCGGGTGGGTACGCTCGGGGTCAAAGGTGGCTTAAGTTGGCATTCGCCACTAATTGACAACATGTTTGCTTGTTACAGTTGAAAGGCTTCGCTGGGCTTTTAAGAAGTGCATCCTTTTTTTTGTTGTTTTTTTTGTTTTTTTTTTAAACAGGATCCAGCTTGCACATTAAGACTGACATGTGCGTCTGATTAGCTTACCATGTTTTGATCATATTCCAGCCAAATTAAGAGCAGGTGCTTGTATTGTCTCTCGCTCTTGCTCGCCAACGTCCCCAGAAAACAAAATAGCGTTTGGCTTTGTCGGCCAAGAGCGCAACAGTTGCTCGCAGCGCGCCGATGATAGCACCAGTGCACACAGAGTGCACGGCCACAGGCATGATGAGCACATAAATCCATAAAAGACGGCTCACATGAAGCCAAGGCCGTCATAAAAAAAATGGCATGTGAAACATTTTGTGTACACTCAAAGCGGTTAAAAGCTTTTCAAATGCGTTTATTGGTCACAGTGTTTTTGTCTTGGTTCATTGTTCTTCATTCACAGCAGGTGGATTCTGTTCACCTCATGGCTGCCTCCTATAACAACAAAAATGAACAGAATGACACAAAAAAAAAGGGTTTTAAAAAAATAGCACGCGATAATCCCTAATTATGTGAAAACATCCAGTCATGACCTCATTCAATAGAATGGAAAGAATGAAACAATTTGATCCTAACTCAATGGCTCATTATTATGGTCTGCATGCTTTGGCCACCTGGGTGCACTATATTTACAGACAAACTACCACATGTAGATTTTGGCGAGAAAACCAGGACCGTGCAACTTAGCAGCAATCGTATTTGTTGTTTGTTTTTGCGAGGGATAAAGAATATATGCTTGTGAGTAGTGCTTTATGCGCGGTCTGCTGCTTTTGCTCACACTTGCATTCAAATATACGTCAATGTGTGTGTGTGTGTGTGTGTGTGTGTGTGTGTGTGTGTGTGTGCGTGTGTGTGTGTGTGAGTGTCACTGAAACAACATATTAGACAATTTCATTAATATGTGCTTGCAGGATTGTGTCAAAAAACAAAGCTCACGTGAATTACTGAAATATTTATGAGATTCGGTTTAAAGTTGTAAAGGTTCCATGAATTGGAATTAACAGGGAGAAACTAAGAATTTACATAACTGAAGCATCACGAAAAATATATTTTAGCAGAACAATGACTTAAATGTTCACATTTGATGCAAGGACAGTGGTAATGAGTCACGAGCCATCACTTGGCAGATTTTTATTTTTTGGGAGGTGTTGTGAGCGAAAATTTGGCTTCCAAAAAAAATGTCCCAAAACTTGAGACAAATCTTCAGATTTAAGTCGAAGGGGCAAATAAAAGCAATTAATGCCCTAGCTTGTCTATCTATTTTGCATGGACAAAACAAAACGTTCATATTTATGCTTGAATGTGATAGTTTTCCATGAAATATTTCCCATATTATTCTCATGGAACATCTTCCGTTTGAAATGTTACTGGAAACTTCCAGTGAAATTTATTGGAAATTTTATTTCCAGAACCCAATTGCGGATCTGAAAAGCCAATCCCCCCCTTTTCATATCCATCCATTTTCCGATCCGCTTATCCTCACAAGGGTCGCGGGGGGGGGGGGGGTGCTGGAGCCTATCCCAGCCATCCCAGTAGGCGGGGGACACCCTGAACCGGTTGCCAGCCAATCGCAGGGCACACACAGACAAACAACCATTTGCGCTCACACTCACAACTCGGGACACTTTAGAGAGTGTTCGATCAGCCTGCCATGCATGTTTTTGGAATGTGGGAGGAAACCGGAGTACCCGGAGAAAACCCACGCAGGCCCGAGGAAAACATGCAAACTCCACACAGGGAGGCCAGACCTGGAATCGAACCTCTGCACTGTGAGGTTGACGCGCTAACCACTGAACCGCCAGGCCGCCCCCCCCCTGCCCCCCTTTTTTCATAAATGTGACAAAAGTGAAAGGAATCCTCTGCACTGAGTAAGGGAGAGGAGCAGAATTCCCGAAAAGAAACCACTTATTTTTTCCCCCCCCTCCAACAAAACCTGTGGCGACATGAGTAGAGAGTGTTTGTCCTGCTCCAAGTGATGAGAGAGGGATCTGGCGAGACTGGAGGTGGGCCTCCTCCTCAACCAGCACACTGGATGCGCCCGAGTGCCCCCCCACCCCACATCTAAAAACACTCTCACTGACTGAGAGCAGCACATTCATCCACACAAACACACACACACAAAACCGATGATGGACGCGTCTTTGGGAGTACTCACGCTAGGCAAAACCGTGCCGCTCTTAAAAACTGCTTCATGTCTAAATTCCGGTAAATTCTGCTCGTCTGAATTTTGGCGTGCTTGCCTCCCTCTCCTGGTACCCTTGGAAGAGGTTGGCAATTCTTCAGCACCGTTGGTCATAACTTTGACATGTTTTTAGAAATTATACACGATAAGCACCGTGTTGTATTCAGAGACATAGCCAAATTGTTTTTTTGTTTTTTTTGTGGGTTGCCCGTACGTGCTCGCGCACATCATTTGCTTTCGGACGTCATTGTTTATCATACTATCCACAGTCAGGGTTTCATGAAATGAAATGCGCAGATGTGCAGAACCTTGCCCAGCACACTCATGATACAAGCAGGAAGGAACCCAAGTAAAAAGCACGTTTTTACTGAGCTTTCTAAGACTGTACCTGAGTGCTGGTTTACTTTAAAGTGGCCGCAGGCTCATGACAGTGTGGACCTCTAATCCACCTAACTTCAACGGGTTCGGGTGGTCTAGTATTTGTAGAAGCCAGCTGGCCTGGCAGCGAATTACACGGTGGAACCAGCAGGCCGATTCACGCCCACGCCTCCATCGTGTCAGCTTAAGCTGCGGACATTTAGTTGCAAGAGTGAGCCGAATTTAAAGAAAGGATTATACAATCTCGGAGGCTAAACATTGCCTCGCCGAGAGACCAAGGAGGTGCATTTGATTGACACGGACTCGTTTTCTGGAACTTAATATGCTTTGTCAGCAGAGGCCTAATTTATTACTGTACTTTTTATTTATTTTTCTGATGAATTTTTATTCTCATGCCATGATTTGAAATCTATACCTTCTGCTCCTTACTGTGTCAAAATCGACACTGGTGCCCTAAGCGATACAAGGGCCTCCATTTGTGTGTGTTTTTTTTTTTTTTTTTTTTAGATATGAGCCATCATTTGTCTGATTATTTTATTTCATTTCTGTTTTACATGATTTTTATCTGTTACCTGCATGCGCAGACTTGGTATACGAGCACTGCACATCTCAACTACGGTACACAATTCGGGTCATTTGGGAAATCGTGAACAATTGTTAAAAAAAAAAGAGGCTTCAAGCTGTTTGGGGTCACCCCCAGTTGAAGTTTACTGTCAAAATAAACACAACAAAGAGGAATTACACCTTTGAAACACATTTTAATGTATTCAAAGTGACCACATAGTTGACCCTTTCAGTCTGCTAGCTTAACGGTAACGTTAATTAGCCTCTATGTTGCACCTATGAAGCAATGGACTGAAAGCCAATGGTGGAACAACACATAGAAAGACAATATGACGGTTGCATACGTTATTCATCTTTTGCGAGGGACGACTAGTATTAGTGCCGTACTGATGAGCGGAGAGGAACTGAAATGTCTCAATGAGCAGTATATCTGTCTGTCTCATACCGCCACTGATTTGGGGGGGTCAAAAACGTTTGACTTCTTTTAAAATATGTAATCGCTTTGCGTTTTTACATTCAAATACATTCAAATGCATGGCACTTTTTTTTTTCTGTGCCGAAACCGAAAATGCCGGTGAAGTTTGTTGAGTCGAAAAGATGACATTCTTCGCAGAGAGGTCAAGCTGCAACAACAGTGCGAGACTCCCCACCGATGAAGAAAACGTCTTGTACGGTTAATCTCCATTAAACACAGGAATTTGCAATGCTAGTGAACCACGAAGAGAGTTCAGACTATTAAACAGATATCAAACACGTTTGCACGCCTCATTTCAGAAACCATGTGTTTCTGTTCAAAAAGTGCCTGCGCTTTATCTCACCCTCTTCAATAACATGCCTCCGTATGCATCTCGGCCGCGTTGAAAAAACACTGGGAGCCCGCGCGCTCGCTCGTCTCCCGGCATGCACTGTGCCAAAGGAGTGCGGGGCCAAACGGCGATGAGTCATGCCGCGGGAGCACGCTACTGGATCCAAAACAGAACAGTTGCTTCCTGCTGAGTGGAAACGGCAACTCGCATTAAGTCATGAGGCAGTAATTAGCTCCGTGTATTAGCGGCACAGAGGTAACATAGCGAGAACGCAATGCGATCAGTACCGCTGCGCTACGCGTGTGTGGTCGAGGTAAAACACCAGCCAAGTGTTTTTTGAAGTTGTGCGGCATTAGCATTTAGCATGATTTGTGTTGCTTGTGCCTCTGACTCTGCAACAATACTAATGTATTCCTTTCAACAATCAATTCATCCGTCAAATATTCTGTGGATTAATCGTTGAATCGGATTAAAAAAGAAATAACGCTCACATTTCCATCCTTTGATTAAAAAAACACCGTAGGACATTATCTCGAATTGACGTTCACATTGAGAAGCTGAAATCCACAGAATTTGGATAATTTTAAATGAAACGAAAATATCTAAACGATTTATCGATCATCAAACCTAATTTTATTTGATAATCGATTGGCTGTGGATTCATTGTTGCACCTCTAATTTCCACTCAAATGTACTTGGAACCGTATTTACAACGGCGCAATTGCTGCAATCGGTGCACAACCGCAGATTATAAGCCACTGAATCCTTGTTTTGGCCTCGGGCAAAATCTTGCAAAATGCCTCCGTGAGGCCTCTGAGCAATGCTTCTCTATACACGGTCGCACGCTGACAACTCGGGGCGCATATTTGTGATTCTTCAGATAAGACGTCGACCCTCACCTTTGCTGCAGGCGTTTATGTGGGTCCGGTTCTTTGTATCCATGGCAATGACACATCCCCCTCCTCCTCCTCCTCCTCCTCCTCGCTATGCAGCTTGCGCGTGACCTCACACAGGGCAAAACTTACAAACAACGGCAAACTTGTGAACAATCCAGGAGGGTACAAGACAATTCAATTCGTATCTCGATACATGAGGTACTATACGGTTCAAGAACCGTATATTTTCAAGTGTAATAATGCAGCATGAGTGGGATTACGATTCGATTCGATATGGTACGGCTTGTTGCTTTTCTCGTGCCTATTAATACATGTCACGGCATTTAAAAGCTCTACAAGGCAAACTGTTCAAGTTCATAAAATTCCTAGAAACAACAAATTATCGGCAACATTAAACCGATTTAAACATCCGGTTCCACTCTCTTGATGCATATCTCGATACATAGGGTTCAACTCGATTCAAGGATTGTCCATTTTAAAACGTCACAATTCCATTCGGTTACATCAAAAATGTTCCCCGGATTCAAAACGTTTTTTGTCGCCCCCCCGTAGTACCATTGCAGTTTTATCGGAACTTTTGATTCCTGATCAATCAGAGCATGTTGCTATTTTGTTAGGATCGCTTTGTTTGTTGTTTTCGATAAATATGACCGAATTTTCATGAGTCATCCAGCTGGTTGTTGAACGCGATTAAGATATGAACACCAAGTAAATTGAAACACTAGCATGGAACCCAGAGCGAATCGTAGGCCGCACTCCTCTAAAGGCAAACCAAGACGAAAACGTGTCACAACAAAAGCCAAAAAAGAAGCAAAACACACGTTTGGGTGGGGTCAGGGGGGGGAGGGTCGGATGCACAGTGGCGGGAAAATCCCGCCACGCTGGAGTCGCCAAGGACGAAGTGGGCGCAGCCGAGGATGAAACCAAATTCGCGTTTGAGCTTTGATGAGGTCGGAACTGGTGTGTAAATAAACGGCCGTCTTCCTTATTCGTGCTGGCGGGACCTCCTTATCACACACAGGCCTGTCATTAGGCATCCCGACATGAGAGCTTCACCATTCATTATGTAATGATTAACTTTTAACAGCACATTACCAAATGCGCTGTGTCATGAAGGTTGTCTTTTGTGGAGCCTGAAAATGCAACAGCACATACTGTAAGCGACTTTCAACCGTGGCACCGCAGTCTTTGGACATGTGCGGCTTTTTATTAAGTGTTTCATTCTCATTTCTTCATTTGTTCTGTCGTTGATTTAGAGCCAGATAATGAGTTCTGAGGATGTATGTATAATGCAGTTCTTTTTTCTTTTTCTTGTGAGAGAATACAAAGTTAAATGGAAAGTAGACGGACTATCTGATAGCATGTTTAATTATCTTTTGAACCAGACAGCATGTAAAATTGTTAGCAAAATCTGCCAGATAGCGCACGCTCTACTCTTGTTGCGATATTGCAACACAGAATGTTAGCATACAACTCTTAGCCTGTTAACTCGTTTTCCATCAGTAGTTAGACAGTTGAATCAATATTCTGTATAGTATATTGATAGTAATTGGATCTGACCACAAGCTAAGATGTAAAAACCCAATCTATCTGCCTCGTGTTGAAAAAGGGACACCATTTGTGCATATGTCTGTTTTGGTTTTAATTAAAGCAATATACAGGACAATATCTTAACATGTTTTTATGCTCCTATAATATATATTCTCTTCAAGGAAAGGGTTTGAAGGAAACAAACGAAAAAAATCAATAAACACATACGTCATTATATGCGAAGTATACCACCTAGTGGAGAGCACTAACATTAGAATATAAAGCTGCTCAGCTATAGCAAACATGTTTCAAAGTTTAACAGTGTTGCCCATTGCTGTGTTAGCGTACCGTCTATAATTAAAAATTAAAATTCCTTTGTACTTTCTGTCTCTCAGTAGTGATAAGAAAATGAAGCTTCCAATTTGCTTCATGAACTAGTTGCACTTTTTTTTGGACTCCTCTAGTTTGGACTCTCTTCAACATTAGACTGAAAGCACACTGACTTGCCGTTTCTTAAACACCTTTATTTAAACTAACAGTGGCCTCTAGAGGAGCTAAAAAAATACAACTGGTTCATGAAGCAAATTTGAAGCTTCATTTTCCCATCACAAATCAGTACGCTTAAGAGTATGCTACCCTTTAAAAATACACATACACATATTTATACTTCTGCTCCAGTACAGAGTACTTTTACCACCTCTGCATCTGAGAACAAAGTTCATCAGTTCTAAATGATGCATCCACATCGTGTAGCCAACTGTAGCGCCCTCTGTATGTCTCCCACGTCCACTTGTCAAAACAACCAAACTGAATTAGCAACAAGGGGAGGGATGCAGATACAGTTTGAACACAATCGTGTTCCCGAAGCCACGTACGACATGTTCCATCATGCTCACAAATGTGGCCCGAGGAGCAGATAGTGATAATAATTATGCGTGTAAATTCCAGGATCCTGCTCTGGTGTTGAGAGCTCCCCCGTGGAAGCCCACACAGGAACCAGCTGTCACCGCTTCCCAACGACCTTTCGACGCACTCTCACTGCAAGTGTTGCTGGCACCATGCTGGACACATACTGTGCATACTTCAGTAGACAGTAGCTGTGTGTCAATTAAGATTATCACTGGCAAATTCCGTATTAAAATACCAAAATTAATACATTTAAAATTAATTTTGAGAGCTTATGTATTTGCATGATATTGATTGACAAAAATGAAATATTATTTCTTTTTTTTTTTTAATCTGTATATTTTTTCAATTACGAATGTAGTCATTCTGTGAATTTTCGTTAACTATAGTAACCTCAGTGAGTGTTTCACTCCTCTCACTTGATTTTATCTCATGGGAATCAAAGCAGCATGTTCCCGCTCCCCTTCCCTTTTGCTTTTCACTGTTTACGCTGGTGGGCATAGTGGTGCTGTCATAACTGAGCCCGGAGTTCCATGAATCATCCCTCCTCGTGTACCTGGAGAGCTACCCGATGAATGCCGCGTATGTAATACTGAATACTTGTGTGACATACGGGACACCGGGGGCCGTGGCACATCGGCATCCTTCCGCCTGGGGACGATGAATGCAAGCAAGTGGCCAAACTGCTCACCTCGGGCAACGTAGATGGAAATCACATACTGAAACTTTGTCTTCATTCCAACGGAAAACAAGGAATCTCCAACTGGGGTGTCCAGGCCTTTTCTTCCAAGGGCGACATATAGAAAAATTAAAGTATGCAAGGTGTATGCCGTAGACGTATGAATTTGGCCTACAGTAGAGATTTGGACTCAACTGACAAGTCTTTTGATGACGTGTTAGTATGTGCCTCAGTGTGAAAAATAGCTTCAAGCATGTATCACCGCGGCGGCCCGGTAGCCCAGTGGTTAGCACGTCGGCTTCACAGTGCAGAGGTACCGGGTTCGGAGTTTGCATGTTCAAATGCATAGATTGAATACTCTCCCTAGGTGTGAAATGATTGTTCGTCTCTGTGTGCCCTGCGATTGGCTGGCGACTGATTCAGGGTACTGCCCGAAGACAGCTGGGATAGGCTCCAGGTAGTGAGGATCAAGCGGTTCGGAATGAATGAATGAATGAATGAATGTATCACCGCAGAGCTGGATGAGCAAATGTAGAGATCCTCATCTTGAAATTTTATATTCAGGTTTTCATTATAATAATAATAATATTAAAATTAGCAATTTAATAATGATCATATATTGTGTAAGTGAAAATGGAAATATCATGAATGGGAATTTCTCCATTGTGAGACAAATAAAGATTTTCTTATCTTCATACTTTTAAATTAAGGCTTACGTTCAGCGACAGGTGGGATATTTTTCTGAAACGCCATTGCGATAGATTACAACGTAAGCTTTAATAGGTCAAACTAAAAAAATTAAAATCTCACAAAACCTGATATGCTAGAGAAAAAAATAAATTTGGGGAAACAGCGTCAAAGGGTACATTAAGGAAAACATGAAGCCATTTCTGATTAAAAATTGCTGTCGTAGTACCATATGTAATACTCTATGCATATGAGTATTGCTACATTGCCTGTCTGCATGTGCTACTGCGCCGTTTGTGTTTCAAAATCCTTTGCTTGAATGGTTCCAACACTTAACACCAGTGCTTAATGTTAGCCTGTTGATGGTGCTTTGCATCATTTCTTAGCATCAAGCGAAATGAGCGTTCTTAAGGCAAAGCTGCAGTATGTTATGTCTTTTGCTTTATACAGTATTGACAATCAACTTAGATTGAGGGTGGCTTGAAAAGAATTGTTCACATCTGCCAAACTGTTGTTTTTGTGCAGTGAGTTTAACTGAATTCACTATCACCGCTTCTATCTCAAATTTTGTTGCAAGTCAGAGCAAAAAATGATTTAAAAAAAGCCCTTGTATCTTGCAAAACGGAATCTTTTTTTTTTTTTTCCGGGAAATCCCTGGTTCGTATGGCCACAGGACGAAATCAGGCTCACTGGTGTGACCTGAGCCGCGGGAAGAAAAAAAGGCAGATGGCAAAAGTGCCTCGCAGGTATTGGACAACGGTCTTATATCATCTGCATGGCAGACTTATCTGTCTGGACTCGGGTGGCATTCGTCTGGGCGAGCCATGAGTCACACTTTCTGTTTACCTCCATTCATGAGGGCCCGGCAGCAGGGTGGCTTCCACCCGCGGGTTAGCTCGCCATGCCAGGAATGTGCTGTGCCCACACCTTGCTAAACCGTGACCCCTTTCCTGTGGCGTAGGACCTGGTTCCTTTCTAAAACGCTCTCAGCTGGAACGGTGCGGTAAATATAGCCCTGCTGCTCTAGCCACTCTTCCTCTGGAGCAGACTCTTAGGTCAAACAATGATGAAAATATATCATATTTGTTTTTGCCCATGGAAGTGGCTGATTTGTGGCATCTGAGACAATAAATGAAAGTGGGGCTGTTTGGACAAGCCGAGAAAAGTTTATTACGCTTTTCAATGATGACTTTGACGCAGAGGATTGACAAAATGCTCGCCAACGGCTTGCTTAAATAAACACCCGTCTTTGACAATATCGAGCAGATTTACACAAAGCGGGAGCTGTAATGAATGAGAGGAGTTTAGTTATTTATTATTACTAGTGTAGGCTGCCGTAGAATACATCTTTAACCCTTTCGGGAATCAGAGAGGCATATTGTGTCGTTCATAGGTCAGTTTTATCCTTGTATTTAATTGCCAGTTGTGATTTAAAAATATGTCATAACATCCGTTCCCGTTCCTGTCACTTGAAACCAATGTACAAACTCGGCGATGATATTTAGAATACCGTTAGACCCCGACCGACTCAGACAGGAAGAAGAGGCATGCTAATCACTCAAAGATATTGTGAGAAACCCAACAAAGAGCCTGGACTCATTCCACGGGGATGAGGCCACACTTGAAGTGGACCGAGACTGATGCTGAATGCAAATAAGCGCAATGAAAGCAACAAGTGGGCAAGAGATGCTGCGTCGTCCTTTTGCTTAACTTCTGGGAACGAGCACTTGGCATGTCTCGAGAGGTTTATTTATGTCAGAATGACAATGATGCGTTCCCACCCGGCACAGACATAGCGGGCACATGAATCAGAGAGAATGGGAAAACTCATTAGCAGATAGAGTTTGAGTTTAAAAAAAAAAAAAAAGCCACCATAATCAAATCAGCCCTGCAACATTTGGCCAAGGATTTGCACTCATTGCAAGCGCAACGTCCTTCGTAGCTGAACACATGATGAGGAGAGATGGCGCTAAGCCCCGTTGAGGATAGATCATCTTTGAGTTGTGTGCAGCGGTATCTCTCGCACCACTCTGGCAGCTTGATGACTTCATCAGGGTCGACGCTCTGAGGTTGGCATTCCTCATTATCGTTAAGTGTACTTGCAGAAACTCAACTCAACTGTATTTATAGAGCACTTTCAAATAAGCACCACTGTATTCAAAGTGCTGTACATGGGGCAAATATCATATATACAACAGTGAACAATAAATTAATAACGAAGACAGGAGAAAGCACAAAAACAGTAAGACTAAAATCAAGTCTGAGTCATGATGAGTCAAAAGCCAAAGAACACAAATGAGTTTTAAAGATGGGCAGCGAGGGGTCTTGCCAAATGTTTAGTGGGAGGTCATTCCAAAGAGAGGGACCGACAATGGAAAAGGCTCAATATCCTCTGAGCCTCCGCTTAGTTCTTGATACCTCTAATAATGTCTGGTCCACAGACCTGAGGCAACAAGCAGGTGTGTAGGAGCGGAGGAGCTCAGAGAGGTAAGGTAGGGCGAGGTCATTTAAAGATTTGGAAACAAATACAGTCAAACCTCGGTTTTCGTCCATAATCCGTTCCAGAAGGCTGTTCGAAAACCGAAATTGTTCGAAAATCGAAACCACGCTCTTTTTAAAATAAAAAATATTTACTGAACACGTCTGCTCACAATGGAAAGCAACACGAGGAAGCGTCACTTCCTCGTCTACCCGAGGAAGCGTCACTTCCTCGTGTAAGGAAGGCGAGCGGAGTCAAATGGTGCATTCAAGTGCGCTCAGTTTGTTCGAGAAACGAAATTTGTTCATCATCCGAGGCATAAAAAACTAAAACCGAATTGGTCGAGAACCGAGAGGTTCGAAAACCGAGGTTTGACTGTATTAGGATCTTAAAAAGAACCCTAATGTATATAGGGATCCAGTGAAGGGATGCCAGAGTAGGAGTTATGTGCTCCCTCTTACAAGTACCAGTTAAGAGGCGAGCAGCAGCATTCTGGAGCAACTGGAGACGCCTAATGGAGGATTGGCTGACTCCAAAGTAAAGTGCATTACAGTCATCCAGCCGGAGTGTGACGAAGGCGTGAATTACTGTTTCAAAGTGCTCATCAGAAAGAAGAAGTTTTACCTTAGCCAACTGCCTAAGGTGAAAGAAGCTGGATTTAACAACGGCAAAGTAAAATCATGATCAAAATGGAGACACCGACTTGGGCCAAGGAGGTGAAAGGCAGGCTAAGATGGCTCGACTGTCTGTGGCTTCAACTGTAAATCAATCAGGTCTGCAATGATCTCTTGGCATGGTCTGGAACACCGGCGAGCATGCCAGTTTACACCGAAATATAAGCAAATACCCGACGAGCGAGTTAGCTTCCAGGAAAAGCCCGAGCCCTGAGGAGATAGCTACTAATCTGAGCGTGAAGCAGAAAGCCAAACAAAGGGGCGACCGCAGGGTAGGCCACCCGAGCACGACAGCCAAATGCATCAGACACCTTTGGGTGATAGCAAAACCGCGAGACGTGCTAGAGGCCAGAGTTAACGCAGCTGTGGCCCGCCGTCGAAATGATGGACCGGACTGAAAATGTCAATGGTGCACAACCTTCTTTTTGGTTCGCAGACATAATAGCACAACCGAAGATTCACCCGCTGCAATTGTTTGAGCATTTTACAACTGGCGGTTTCCTGAATTATTTTAAAGTAGTAGTTTTGTAGTGGGGCACGGCTTTGCCAAATTGTCATTTTAGGGATTCTCATTTCAGAACAAGCAAAGCGGGAGTCTTTCCAGAAACACTGAGAAAAGTGGATCGGATGGTCATTTGTATGTTCAGATATTGCGTCGTATTGCGTGATTTGACTTCCCAGTCAGTGTTGTTTGTAGCGATACATTTCCTGTGATTGACGGGTGACTATTAAAGAGGTCTACTCCACCTTTTGCCTCAAGTCAACTGGGGTTGCTTTTGTGCACCAGAACCCTGAACAATAAACGGTGTGGAGAAGGGATGCTGGCAAGCTATTCAGGGTCAAGTCAGGTCAGTGTAAAAACTGAAACCTATAAATTCTCCATTCATCCATTTTCTATAACATAACATTTAATAACATGACTTGTGTAAACTTTGTTGCACAGCTGCCATCGGCTGGTACTGCTGCACAACGGTACTCTTACATTTTGGACTTGTTCTACTTTTTTGTCAGGCCTTTGTTTCTCGTAGTTGCAAACGGAGCCAAATTCCTTGTGTGTTTTTTACATACTTATCCAATAAAGATGATTCTGATTCTGAAAACGATGGCGTCCCCTGTAAAGTTCTGCAGTGTCTGGGGATGCCATTGAGGTCCATGCAAGACCAAAGCGTCTTAGCACAAGACTGTAATTCACTTTGACAGCAGACAATAACAGAGTGACTCTTTCGCAAACACGTTAAGGACACGAATGTGGGATTTCCCCATATTGTTGTTTGTGGAAAAGCCTGTTAGCCCTCAATATGTCACATTCCTCGCCGTCACAAGGCACGGTGCACCACATGGCCTTGACTTGTGTTGTGGCTTTCCTCAAGCATCGCCAACCATATTTCACAAACACACATTCGCCAGCGTTCACAAAAGCCTCCGTCGCGCTCAGCATATTTGCACGCGTGCGTGTCGGCGCACGCGGGGCTCCCGATGGGTGTCGAGATCAATTTTCAGTTGGGGCACATATGCTGGAACGTTCACGCACGCAAAAATGTATCTAAAGATACAAGTGCCCACCCATAAGGAAGTAAGCAGAAAATAATACAGTCAACAGGAAATATGGGCGTCGGGAGGGCCAAATGCGTTTTGCAGTTTCAGCTCCGGCGAGCGCACCAGCGGCTAATCCTGGGCAAAGCCGTCAAGCAGCCGAAAGACAAATCCAGCCCTCCTCTTGGAACTGGAATATCTGTTGTGTGATGTCGTCAACTAAGTAACAAATCAAATGTTTGACAGTGTATGTATGTAAATGAGACATGCGCAACCGCGTTATTGCCTACAGCTGGTAAGCGGGCAACGCTCTTGGCCGACCTGGCCCGCTGCCACCCTTTTTGCTTCCTGTCATTATCTGCTCTTTGTGCCTCTGTGACAGCCGCGTGCACATAATGAATAGGCATCTCTTTCCCATTAAAATAATACCCTCATCAAGTGCACTCCTGTCAGCGGAGATGCGTTTGCGGCCGAGCGGGTTCCAGCCGTCGCAGCGCAGCCGGCCAAAGGCTGGAATTTTAATTGTTCCACGGAAATCAGCGAGCCTGCTATTGATGCCGGCTGGCTTTGAAAGACAACCGTGAGCACAGCCTGGCAGTCATTTGCGCGACTTTACAAGTACACTGGTACCTTGACTTAGGAGTGTCCCGGATTTGCTTTTTTTTTTCATTGTCAATATTTTGTATCGTGTGTGCGAGCTAAAATTTGAGCCAGCGTCAGAGTGAAGTGAGAAAAAAAAAAAAGAACTTTACTGTAAAGCTTTCACATGTAGGTAAGGGTCACCGTAGTCACTGATGTACTGATGAAATTAATTTACAATGAATGTCAAAGTACCCACTGTATAGTAATATAATGGTGTCTCTACTTCCAAACGTCTCTTCATACGAAATTTTCAAGTTATGAAACGCCTCAACAGGAAAATATTGCCCCTTGTTACGAAAGCAATTTCAAGATTCGACAGGTAAAAAATAATGGATGGGCTGCTACTCGTAGCTCCGAGTTACCTGAACGCAACATCCTGATAGCTGCTCTGTCATTGGCTATTACCTAGCATCTTCCGGGCATCCCATTGGCTAAGAGGGACTTTGACCAGACGTGTCTATGTGTGTAGATCGATAAATAGATATGTGTCTATGCAGTTTCCACGTCATTCGCCCCACGGGCTATGAGGCGTTCCGATAGTTTTACGTAAATATGAATCACCCAGAAAGAGTGTTCACCTGTCGGGCCATCGCTCACTAGGCTGATGTTTGCCTTGGACATTTATGAAGGATTGTTAAAAGCCGACAAAATCAAACAGTTCTTTACAAAACGCCATGCTAAGACCAAGAGTGTTTCACGTCTGTATGTGCCAAGTGAACGTGGTATCAATTCGATATCAAGTCGATACAGGGCCAGTACCTTCGATACCAATGGCGATATTTTTAATCTCTCAGATGCATCATCAGATGGCAAGAACTGTCCGTGAACATTTTTTCATGTGAATCATTGCAAATGATTCAAAAATACAATCCTCCGAACTCGCAATAGGGCTTAATTCACACGGTGCATGTCGACAAACAGCAGCTCGTTGATATACTACAAAGAGGAAGCGCCTCGAAAGAGGACAATGAAAGTGTGTTTTGGGGGGGGGTGGACGCGTCCTTTTGAGTCTCATGGAGATTAGACATTTCTTCAAGTGACAAAACACCTTATTAGCCTCCGCCTAACCTCTGAGGATTGACCTTTGACTCGTGACCCTGACACCACCGCTCTTTCCTCGGGGGACTCGTCAGCATGGGCCCTTTCATTACCGACTGAAGGCCGCGCTGCGACGCCAATGAAAAGGGGAGAATGCGGCCATTGAAGACGGAGGGATGTAAGGGGGAGTCGAGTTTAATTAGAGATACAGCACCTCTGGTAATCCACTCTTGCTCCATTCATCCCAAGGGGCGAAGGTGGGGGAGGGGGGTGGGGGGTGACCACGGCGAGATGAGAAGTTTAGAACAAGAGGTCAGAGAAACTTTGGCTAAGAACACGGGCCTTTATCAAATCCAGCGACAAATCCCGCAGATTAGCCCGCGCCATTGTTTTCAGGAAGTCCACTCCCACCGACCCAGAATGCAGAAAGGCAACGGATTTAGAAACTTTTGGCCTGCGCTCCAAGCCACTGAGCTCGGACGGCGGGATGACACAGGGAGGAAGGGGTTGTCAGCAAGACTTGGGCTCAAACACACAAAAAGCTCCGAGCAGAAGAGTCCAACGATTGTTCCCGACTTTGCAGACGGATGACGGGAGCGCTTCCCCTCCCCGACTGCGATCTCCCCGCAGATCGTATGTTCTTTGGAAACTCCTATCACTCTGAATGCTTTTCATATTTGCACGGCTCACCGCGCTGCTGAATCTTGGTCAAAATGTCACATTCTTCCCTTTGAATAAACACTTTGCTTTTCCTCCCCGCAGTGTCACTTCGCCGCAAGCGAAATCACTGACATGTGATATAAGGAACACATGTGAAGCGACCCAATATGGCATCGCTCGATTCCGACCGAGGCCATTTTCTTTGTCTTCCCGTCCTCGTGTCTCTGGCTGCGAGCTTTCGGCACCATTCAGCTCGTGCAAATGGGGCATCCGAGTGATGACAAGGAGAAGGCATCACATGCAAAAAGTGAAACCCGCCCGCGCCTTTTTTTTTTTTTTTTAGCCTTAAAATACGGACAGGAGAGGTGGAACCAAACACGAGCGCAGACACAAAAGACAAATGATTTATTATGGCTTTCAACAGAAATACCTGAGGACGGAAGGAAGGCGCTCAGGTGTGTTTCTGGCGTGTTGGGGAAGAGTGTCGGTGCTGAGAGACGCGCTGGAATGGAGGAGCCTTAGAATTCATTGGAAGTTGCTCACTGGACATCGGCAACATTTTGAGTCGTGACTTTTGCGCTCCTTGCCAGCATGTAAAATTCTCCGGCGCTGATGCTGTCTGCACTACATTAAAAAAGTTTGGAAATTTTGAGATTGGGATCTTGAAGCCTCATCTTGTATGCTTAGCGATTTTTGTCATTATTGGAATTTGGCAGGCTTGCTGGCAACACTGCGGTTTGTCAAATTTAGATGAAAGTTTATTTTTACATGACACAGACTTTGATATACAGTGAAACTCCTCTACAACGAAATCATGTTTGCAGCAAGAAACTTTTTCACAACGAGGGGTTTTTCAGTGTCGCAAATTTGATCTCAGATGTAAACACACACACAAATGTATGTGTACTCATTCATTCATTCATCTTCCGAACCGCTTCATCCTCACTAGGATCGCGGGGGGTGCTGGAGCCTATCCCAGCTGTCTTCGGGCAGTAGGCAGGGGACACCCTGAATTGGTTGCCAGCCAATCGCAGGGCACACAGAGACGAACAACCATGCGTGCTCACACTCACACCTAGGGACAATTTAGAGTGTTCGATCAGCCTGCCATGCATGTTTTTGGAACGTGGGAGGAAACTGGAGTACCCGGAGAAAACCCACGCAGGCCCGGGGAGAACATGCAAACTCCTCACAGGGAGGCCGGAGCTGGAATCGAACCCGGTACCTCTGCACTGTAAAGTCGACGTGCTAACCACTGGACTACCGGGCCACCCTGGGTACTCTTTATTTTTATTCCAATAGTGCACAAGTACGAGCATAAACTTATTTGACACTTCATATAGACACGTCATACATCCGTTTTGTAGCCATTTTAGCAATACAAGTTCTTGCTGTGTCTGAAACTAACAATAAAAAATACTTCCTGGACTACTGCGCATGTGTAAACCAGTGTGGTGGTTGCTGTTGCCATTTCCGAACAAAGCAGTAGAGGTCGTAGTTGGATTAGACTTCGTTGTAGTGAATCTCATCGCGAGGCAAGAGCAGATAAAAAGATTCCGTATAACGCAACAGGGTTTTTTTCCTTGTATGGGGTCGCAGGAGAGTGGGAATGGGGTGAATGCATGAAAACATTTTCACACTCGGGGGTATTTTCGCCCATGTAGGTTTCGTTGTAGAGGAGTTTCACTGTAGCTCAAACAAAACCAATGACATTCTCCAGAGCAAAACGCCATTTCCACATGAACAGGACATGCTCTTGAAATACAAATACCTGGGCACCTGATTTGACCCAAAACCTATTGATGATAACCCGGCGCAGCATATTTGAGGTTTAGCGTTCAATTCTCCACGATGGGCTTGCTTGGGTTTACTTTGGCTGTCTCTCACGTTCCAAAAGCATGTACGTTAGGTTCACTGAAGACTCTAACTTGCCCCTAGGCTTGCTTGAATCATTCTTTGCCTCTTGAGTAGCAGTTCTAGATTCCAACCGAGGCCCCTTCATTGTCTTCCCATCCTCGTGTTTCTGGTTGTGAGCTTAAGTGCCCCAAACATGTCTGGAGTGATGTGCACCCTTGTAGAGGCCCAGATACCAAACGCATGGCCTGCTAGTTCCACCAGTTTCCACAGGTAACAGGCCACTGGCAGTGTCGTCTCACCTGGTCCGTATTTCCCGGGCACAAACTGTTTTTTAACTTGTCAGCACAGTGGTTAAGCTTTGGTCAACTTTAAACACTTGGGAAAAACAATGTGGCTTCAAAAATTGACTACTTGATGAAAAAAAAAAATATTTGAAGAAACTAGCTAGACCGGGCTGCCGCATCTGCGCACATGAAAACATCGCCACTGGCGCGGATGAGAAATGACAGGGCCGGCCTATTAAGTGTCAGTCGGCGACTGGCAGATTTTTTTTTTCCCACCGTGCCGTGGGGACGTCGGACAAAGTGAATGACACAGCAGTTTGTGTGATCCTCTGACATGGTGACATCTGTCACATCTGCAAGCCATCGAGCGGGGCCGCGAATAAAAGCTTCGAGTCCTTTGAAGCCGCGCAACATCCAGAAGAAATTATGTGTTCCGATTGTTTCACAGCACACATTGTTCTATTGTAGCAATAAATCTCCACATTGCTTCGGGGCCCGACGAACATGTGGACGAAGAATGTGAATGGAGCCGCGTTTCATCCGACGTATTGCAAAAATGCGAGTGATGTTTGGGAACAGACGCCGGTTGGAAATACGGTGTTCCCCCTCCTATTTGCGGTTCACTTCTTGATAAAATCACCTATTGTCACAGTTTCATGCGTATTTTTAGATTTTCTGCTATTTCCGAAAAGCCCTAAGATTGCCTCGAGGTGGCCCCCAAAGCCCACGTCTAATGGAAAAACAGTCTTAGTATCCAAATAGAAAGGTCTTTGGCACATGTTGCCAAATTGTAGGGCCGTTATGACCCAAATATTATATAGATGCAGCAAATGTATGGGTGATTATTTTTGAAAGGTAGGGAAACAATTTTTCGCAACTGTTGTTGGATATATTTTAAAAGGGGGTGTTGGTAGCAAAAATGCTTGCAATATCTCAATGTTTCAATTTTGATAGAGATTTACTTTAACGGGCCCCAAAAAATGATGTGGCAGGCCAGATCTAGCCCCCCGGGCCTTTTGTTAGACACCTGTGGCCCAGGAGGTAAGACACTCACATTTTGGGTGCAATTTTTGTGGTTTTTTTTGTTTTGTTAATCCAAACATCTGCAAGCCATTTAATTTTTAAGGGTAATGAGTTTGAAATTGTTTTAAACTGTTTTGAAATCATGGTTTGTGGTATATTTA
Source organism: Hippocampus abdominalis (assembly GCA_018466805.1). Taxonomy (NCBI): domain Eukaryota; kingdom Metazoa; phylum Chordata; class Actinopteri; order Syngnathiformes; family Syngnathidae; genus Hippocampus; species Hippocampus abdominalis. The sequence continues at coordinate 3,026,484 of CM031697.1, read as the reverse complement.
TGGTTTAAACTATGAATATACGCAATTGCAAACCTTCTGGGGCGGGAGGGTATCAATTACTCAAGATTTTTTTGCTATTTAATACAATATACGATTTCTTTATTCACATAGCGCTTTCGCAACAGCTTCAAGGCAGTGCTTTTTTCCCCTCCAATTCCTATTCACGGAAGACAAAACTAGCTTCTAGCTTTAGCATTTCACTAAGACTCTACGTACAGAACGAACGCTGCAAAAAACCACAAGGAAACCATAAAACTAACCAGTCACTGATGCAGATCTCTTGTAACTATTACAGTCATTCAAAAGCAAAAACTAATAGGGAGCAGCAGTATTAAGGAGCAACACTTCTATCTCAACTTGGTTAGCACTCCATTTACTAAAACAAACATTTGTAAGAACCGGGTGTAAGTGTTTCACCCAGGGGAATAAAGCTCGCTTTGTTAGCTTAGCCACCAAAGACCTCAGCCTTCGTATTTTGGTGCAAAAGCTAACAAAAATGTAGCATTATTTTACAAATCGCTTGCCTTTGAGCAGCAGACCAGCATCAATACTCAAGGGATTCAACTAACTACGTGGATGACCGCTTAGCATGATGTTGAGCCTCCATTTATCTTGCTTCATCATCTGTCAGAACATTTCCAGTTTCTTTGCATAACTTGTCACATATGCACCAAGCACAGCAGGCGACATCTGAAACTTTGACGTAAGACATTTCAATTGATTTATTGATGTTCCACCATTTCACATACAGCAGAGGGCTTGAAGCTGACATGGGATCAGTTCCCATCTGATTCCAGGCAAACACGCCCCCTAGTGGCTGCGCGCATTATAGAGATCCATCCATCCATTTTCCGAACCGCTTCATCCTCACTAGGGTCGCGGGGGGTGCTGGAGCCTATCCCAGCTGTCTTCGGGCAGTAGGCGGGGGACACCCTGAATTGGTTGCCAGCCAATCGCAGGGCAGCATTATAGAGATGAGATTTGATAATGCAGTGTTGCTTTGGTGGGAACATCCCGAGTGCCGCCCCTTCCCCCGTGAGCATCACATCAGCATAAAATCCAACCTGGCTTCTAAAAGCAGTCACTGGCAAAATGGAAGGAAAAGACAATATTTAAGTAAAAGTCCAAAATAACCGGACCACACACACACATGCACACACGCACACAATAATTTACACACAGACACTAACGCAAGCGTGCATGCATGCTAAGTGCTTACACCGACGCAGCCACTCTGCTTCCTCTCCAAGCCTCATCCTGACATCCTGACACTGCGGTTGACCTTCAGGTACACCTTCACTGCACTTGAAAACCCAACAATGTTTAGTTTGAAACGGATAGACTTGAATACTGGTGGGAAAAAGTGCCTCGGTATGCGCGGCCATGAACTTGTCGTAGCTTCTGTTACTCATTTCTGTCTGGGACCAAGCGCATAAAACAAGAAGGACGCGGGGACAACTTGGAGGGGTTCATGGCATTGATTCCTCTGGAGTGGGACGTCCGCTAAGCCGCGAAACTGGAAGAAGAGCAATGCGGCTTGAGTCAACTATGCGGATTGCATCAAAAATGGTCTGCGGCTTTCCTTGGTACCCGTGCTCGACTTGATAATATCTCAGCCCTCCGGGTAACCCCTGCAAAGCACAATTATTGAAATATGTCGACGGTTTTGCATGCTCTGGATAGTTTCACAAGCGGGTGATGGAAGTTATTGAAAATGTGGCATTGGAGCGAACAGCGGATACTCAAGGCAATCCTGCTTGCTGCTGTTTCAGGATAGCCATCTCACTATTGAAGCACTTATTGTCAAGACCTCAGAAATACAGAAATTTCAAATTGTAATGTGCAATAACGTTGCGATTTTGCAAGATATTTGTTAGCCTGTTGACTCTTTTGGAATGTGGGAGGAAACCAGAGTACCCAGAGAAAACCCACGCAGGCCCGGGGATTGCAAATTCCACACAGGAAGTCCAGAGCCGGCATCGAACCCACGACCTCTGCGTCTTGAAAGCATTTGTTTGATAATTCATTCGTGATGGAATGGTGTCCTTTTCTGACACAAACTGCTGCGAAGGCAAGTCGATCGCTAATGTGCACTTCCAATTCCATCCTGTCGCGACGCTGATGCAGAGCGATTGAGCATTTGCGAATGCCTGGCTTGCATAAACACCAGCCATCGATCACAGGGGGCCTCCGGGCTTCCATAGATTTGAGCTCAGTGTCATCTTACGGCGTCATCAACATTCCTCAAGTCCCACCCGGGCCTATTTACGCTCGCGTGACCACACAATTGTTCAAATGGGTCGCGTGAAAAATGTAAAATGAAGGCATTTACTGTAAGCCGTCAAAAGGAATCTCGATGCGGACAAATGTAGATGTCGATGTGATGCTTTTGTGCGGTTTCCTCTGAGAAATAAACAGGTAGCAACCTACGTCAAGGTTGAATCCCTTCAATCTGCGCTCACTGTTTACGTTGTAACGCTATGTTACTATAATGCGTGTGTTTCGTTGACCTTGCGTAAAACCTCGGACGTTTGTGTGTGTGTGTGTGATTTTCATGCGTAATGCTAAAAGACGGCATACGCATTGCTTACTGTCAATTCAGTTTGGATTACAAAACCTCTTGGTATGCGCTTCTCACTGCGGATTCTCCGAGATGGATCCTAATAAAAAGTGACAAGATCAGACTCGCCGGTGGTCACCGAGAGTAAATAGTCAGGATGAAAGTCAAGTGAAAAATAAAGGCTTCCACATGTCATCCTTCGAGGAACTCGATCCATCCAAAAAAAAAAAAAGCCGGACAAGTGCTTTCAGTCTGTACTTTGCCGACTGAGGTCGGATTGGCGGATACCCGCACAACTTTAGAGTCATGATGGACTTAATGTGCAGAATGGTAGTGAGGGATCGCTAAAAAGATGTTCGACTTTGATGGTTTGGCACAAATTCCCAAACTTTGAGCCAAGGTGCCTGATTTGCTTCACGAAAACCTCACGGCACACCAAAAAAAAATGAAATATTGGTAATCTTGTTTAAATTGACTCACAGTTGTACTCTGTTTGAAATCTTATCAGTTGAACACAAAACTCTTAGGCTGTTGTATGAGTAACGGCCGGTGAAAACAATTTCCTTGCAACTTCTGACATCGAGTTAAAGAGCAATTAATTGTTAAACCTGTCACTATATGTTGCTGACATGGATAGGAGAACTTTACATTACCCATCGGTGGAGATCTGCTTGCACTTCCTCATGTTTTATCTGTGGGAAAAAAAACAACACAAGCCTCTGCTCAACTTCAGATCGCACATTGTGCGAGAGTTGCACTGGATACAAAAATAGAGCCCGAAATGTGAAAGGTGATGTGTGTCGCAAACTTACAGGACTCGCGTCACAAAAGACACATAGTGGTAACTTGAGGTGTGAGTTTAATTTGTACCGTGAACATGCTCACAACTCAAACTGTGTCTGAAATCATCCTTTCCCATTGAAATGACTGGAAGTGTCATTAATCTGTTCCAGCCGTCCTCCCAAAACCAACAAAAATTGCTGTCACGTGTATTTTAATGAGGAATGGCACTCTTCAACAGATGATATCAATGTGGTGCCCACGGGCTAGTGATTGGACATTGTGACTTCCTCATAATGTGCTAGAAAGGTTCATTTGAAAATCTAAACACTTAGACATTGACATTAGCATTAAGCAAACGGGACCTTTGTTTGGGCAGTTTTTTTAACCAAACAGTTGTTTTATGTTTAGTTTGACAGTAAACAACAACTGGGAGTGGCGAGAAACAGCTTGCCCCACCCCCTTTTTTTTAACCCTTGTTTACTATTTGCCCAACTGCTGCTTACTCTAAAGTGTGTAGCGTTGACTTCACTGCCACTATACCGAACTCATATCACAAGTCTGCTAAATCGGTCAACTCCCGAAAACCCCGTAAACCAATTCACTCGTATTTTAAGGCACCACGGTACGTTTCCAACCCTAGTAAATGTCAAATGCAACCCTCACAGAATGCATCACTCAACCACAATGGACCCTCCAAAAATCATTTTTCCATTCAAGCATCCGGCTTCCTGTGAAACAAGGTGGTCAGGCCGGCGGCGGCCGCACTGCACCTCGGCCATCCGATGTGTCACGAGTCTCCCGATGGTGGAACAGTGTGTGCGAGCGGAGCGAAAGGCAAAACTTCCTGAGGTCAAGGCAGAATAATGCGCTAGCTCGCGGGCTTTCAAATAAAAAACGCCTTTGTTTGGCTTAAAAGGAGGTTGAGGTTTTGGGGTTTTGGTCCAACACTCCCACGCCACCTCCACTCCTCTCTGTTTGTTACAATAGTCGTCTTATGGATCCCGTGTGTGCGTGCGCTTTTGTTTTTAACACAAGGTGGTGATTGGCAGAAAGCGTGTTTCGCCAAGGCCCACGTATTGTAAATGTCAGCTGTGTGTACATTAGGAGAAGCCTGACTGGGAGCACGGTGTTGGGACGTACAGTTTCACTTGACGTTGCCTAATAAACAAATCACGCGTTAACATTCAGGGAAGGAGCGTAACACAAACCAAAAGGTTTTGGTGGGATCGTCCACTCCTCCCCCACCCCGCACCCCACCCCCCTCCCCTCGACGAGCTGATTTCCCAGCCCGGCCCGGGTCTCTATATTTCAGGCTTTTGAGGCTTACGTCTGAAACAAAAGCAAAATTATGGCTCTGGTTTGGCAGGGGGAGAGCGCAGTGACCCCGGCATGCGGTTTTCCTGGGCCAGACCGGGGAGAGAGCGAGGTGGGGAGAAGAATTTGTGTGACTGTACTTGCGTATTTGACACAAAGCCCTACTCGCCACAGCTAATCTAAATGTGGGATGAGCAGAGGGGGAAATAGAAGAAAAGGTGACCCGGTGATTCGTCACTTTGTTTCAAACTCATCGCTTGTGCTGATACTTTTGTTCCCCAAAGTCTTTATGACGGCTGACGCTTGCTAAGTTGGTTCAAAGCGGACTTCAATGAGGTATGAAGGAAATCCCCAACAGGGATTCACAATGTCGTTTAGCGACAACCTCCCCATAGAGCGATGAACACTGCGTGTTTGTTTTATTATCACACTAAAGATGTTGCGAGGTCAACGTGACCCGCTGTGTGTTTAACCACAAACACAAACAAACAAAAAGGAAGGGGTTGGGGGTACATTCATTTGTGAATGTTGGCAAATTGATCAGTTTTACATAACTTGTTTTCCTCCTTTAATGGTTTTGATTTTTTTTAACTTGTTTTTCCCCCCCACAGGGTGATAAATAAAATAAAAATGAAACGCATCCATTTTCTAATCCGCTGTTCCTCACAAAGGATCGCGAGGCGTGCTGGACCCTCTCTCAAGCTGTCTTCGGGCAGTAGGCGGGGGGACACCCTGAACTAGTTGCCAGCCAATCACAGGGCACACATCGACCAACAACCATCCATGCTCACACCTAGGTACAATTTAAAGTGTTCCATTAACCGACAATGCATGTATTTTGAATGTGGGAGGAAACCGGAGTACCCGGAGAAAACCCACGCAGGCCCGGGGACAACATGCAAACTTGCTCAAGCCAGGATCGAATCCACGACCTCTGAACTGTGAGGTCGACGTGCTAACCATTCGCCCACCGGGCCAAATATATATATTTATGGGGTGGTGGGGGTTCTTTCAGACGGGGGTCGTTCAGTCCGGCCTAAAATGATGATTGAAGAAGATTGAACCCCTGATCTATACTATTGGTCAGTCCACTCTTATGGGTGATGTTTTGACAAATTATTGATCAATCTAATGCAGGAGTCTTCCAATCCTGTTCCTCAAGGGCCGGTTTCCTGGATTTTTTCCACCTCTCTGTGCTGCAATCACACCTGCTTGAAATGATCAGATAATCAGCCAAGCCTGCAGAAGCTGCCTAACGATCGACATCATTTTGAATGAGGTCTGTTGCAGCAGGGCAAGATGGAAAACAGGTAGGACAGCGGCCATGGAGGAACAGGATTGAAGACCCCTGCGCTCAAATAGCATTGAAAATCTTTTAAGTTTCAAAAAGTTTCATTCATTATGTCGTTAAGAATAAGATTCATCTTGTGTCGTTCAAAATCCCCCCCCCCCCCCGTCCCCCCAACGAAAAATTGTATGCTGGGCTTTGCTGTTAATTTATGTATTGTGCATACATCCGCCATAATTTAGTACAGTAATTCGGATGACGCCTTTGAAACACGGCACCCCTGCTGTCAGTCCTCATTAACACGACCGTGGCGAAGACAAAAATAAATCAATAAATAAATGGAAGCGGGTGTATTTTAAGACCCGAGAGCAGATGGATCACCCGAAAGTAAAACAATCAGTTAAGCGAGCTCACAATTTGCCTTTTCCTGCGTCGCGCTGTGTGGTCCCGCACCTTATTTGGACTCGGTGGGTGACCACTGTACAATTAGCTATGCCGTGTTTCACAGTAGCGGCAGGAAAAAGAACGAAACTGGGATTCCTGCTATGACTGGAGCGTCTTCTCACGTTGACTGATTGTCTCATCAGTTCACACAATTGTCAAAAGCGCTTTTTCTCTGTCAAGTGCACAAGTAGAAGTGCTTTCCGCGCCCCTCGGATGGTAATTTGACAATGTTTATTGGCTTGAAGGTGCAATAGGATGTCTACCTCACACACTTGAGGTCCTCGGGTTTGAGTCTTAACTGAGTTCTAAAAACATGCAAGTTAGGAAAATTGTCCATAGGTGTGAATGTGAGTGTGAAAGGTTTCTGTTTCTGTCGCCCAAAGTCAGCTTGAGCAGACCTTCATGAGGAGAAGATGGATGGTATGATTAGAAGATCGCATTTTTGGTTCATGTCAAGGTCTGCTCTCTCCCAATAAAGTAAATACACATCACGGGCCTTTGCATGAGGAAATACGCCAAGTTCTTTGACACGGCCACCACTTGCCAAAAGAGCGCGCGGTATTAAAAGTGGGCCAGCCTTCAGCTTTTGAGTGGAAGGTGTCAGCACCATAAAATTGATGGATTCTTCTCCACTCTGGAGTGACTCACCAAGCGTTCGGCCAGGTCGCGCTGCAGATGTCAATCCGCAACTTATGAATGCTGTCTGACATCCCGAATAAAACGGCGTGGACAGTTGGTGAAGGCCCGAGACGTGTAATTTGCAAGTGTTGTACTACAGTAGAGATAAATCAAATGACGGTTTTAATCCGTGGGGCCAAATGGGGCTGTTTAGCCGCATTGGTGGAGAAGAGCCGCAAGGATATGAATGTGCCAAGTGAGGCTCGGGATAGTCATGAGTGAAAATTGTGTTTAACCCTCATGCAGTATTTTTAAGCGGCTGCATGAAGGGTATTACGTCCCAAAAATGTCCCTCTTCCAATGTGCAACAACTTTTTTCACTTTTAATTTTTTTTCACTTTCAACCCCTCAAAATGTTCAGTGGGAATTGGCCAAGACATAGATATACATCCTATGCAAAATTTCAGCTTCGTGAAGTTATTTTTCACTGTTTTGTCTGTGGTGTCCATTTGTCCAACAGTCCAAAATCGTCCTAATTGTCCGAAATGTCCAATTTTGGGATAAATACTGCATGGGGGTTAAAAAAAAAAAAAAAAACTAACTAAATGGGCTAAAAATACATTTTACTTCTTTTTTTTTTTTTTTTTTATTTAACCAGATTTTTTTTAAAGTAAGGAACAAGACACAAAACTTTTGATATAACTCATTCTTGTAGCCGTACTTCATGTTACTCAGCTTTTCAATTCCATACTTCTTCAAGGCAATGACTTATAGAAATCTCTGAGATTTTGGGAAGAAGAGCTTCAAGACAAAATGGTCACACCTAAGTCCTGGATCTCAAGACAATAGCCCGTTCATCACTAAAATTCCAGAAAAAAAAGCCTCTGGACGCCAAAAAAAAAAAAAAAAGACACCCAAATCTCAAAACAAATCTACCGAAAGAAGAAATAGAGCTCAAGTCTGGACTCTTCGATTATTTACCGGAGTTGCTCCCTTGTCAAGCGGAACGAGGTCTTTTTCTTTGTGCTTGTAAAAAGACAGTTTCAGCAGCTTCACTGCATTTCAGTCCGATCTTGAAATTGATATTTTTGTTCAGTCGTGCTTCATTTTCATACCGCTCGATGACTGCACGCGGTGGCTGACGATACCAACCCGCAAACGTGTGGTCCTGTCTGAAAACGTCTGGCCTGTTCAATGAATTGAGGGACATCAACAGTCATTCATGCTCCCAGCATGTCGCTTCCTCCTCTGATTTTTATTTTTTTTTTTCCGCCTTGTAAAAAAAAACTCCAAGACCTCACTCATTCATGATCTGGACTGCGGTTAACTTGACCTCTCGCAATTTCTGTCTTTGAAAAAAAAAATAGCACGCTTATTTGACAGTATAGATGTCATTTCAAACGTCATATGTTGTCAGAAAAATACTCACATCGCCAAAAAACATCCTGAAGTACAGTCATGAAATATTTGTACTCGGTCATGCTGCAGGCAGGCTCTGTGACACGAACGACTTTTAGCCTCATCGCCCCCCTGCGGCCGGTTCGGCTAGCATGAAAGAAAGAAAGAACCCGTTGGCCGCATTGCATCCGGTGCCCAACCGAGCTCAAGTGGTCAATGAAATGCGCAACTTTGACAGTCTGCGATGAGATCACGAGCACATGTGGATCTCCTTGTGCAATTGAAGCCATCCATGGCGAGGCATGTCAACGTCTGATTGGTTTCACGAGCTTGAAATGACGGAGGACCGTTCCTATCACAATATGGCTGCCATGCTCGCATAAATACTGTATCGCGGCAGTGTAGCCGGTCTATTGTGCAAAGAAACATATTTGAGGCTCAGACAGGGGTGAAATGTGCGCAATCCATTCCACAAATCCATCCAAATTAATTTTTCCTCTGAAGAAATTACAGATGCAGAATGAATGCGTGCCAGAATTCAAATTTAAGCTAGTACAGTAGTTCCTCTACTTACGAAATTAATTGGTTCTGGAAGAAATTTCGTAACTAGAAAATTTGTAAGTTGAGACACGTTTTCCATGTAAATGGCCTAATCCGTTCCAAACTCCCCCCCAAAAAATTCTGACATAAATGTTTTCTCAAGCATAAACATTTATCAAAATATGTAACAGATACATGTTACAATTAGATTATTGAACAATAAATGAGAATTGTGCATAATGTCAAAAACAAAGAGCAAAGAATAAAAATGATGGTGATTCGCATTTACGTAAAACTATCACCTCGAGGCCCGAGGGGCGAATGAAGAGGACGCTGCATTGACACACATCTATCTATCTCCACGGACAGACCCATACGGTAGAGGTCCCTCTTAGCCAATGGGAGGCCTGGATGATGCTCGGTAGTAGCCAATGGCAGAGTAGCTATAAGTATGTTGCGTTCAGGAAACTCGGAGCTGTGAGTCGCAGCCCATAACTGTATTTTTACCTTTTGTATCTTGAAATTTATTTCGTAACAAGAGGCAATATTTTCCTGTTGAGGCGTTTCGTACCTTAAAAATTTCGTAGAAAGAGACGTGCGTAAGTAGAGGTACCACTGTACTTTGCAGCTAATGTTTTCGAGGAGCAATGTTCGCATTGGCGAGAAGACGACAAAGCTGAAAACAGTCAAGCATGTACTTTTTAGGAATAAATCCCATGCCCCATTTTTAATGAATACTTCGAGCTATTACCCGACTCTGTTTTAATGTTGGGCCCCCTGGTGGTCCTTGGTGGTGGAAGTCTTTGGCATGGTTGAGTATAGTGCAGTGTGAGCTTTGGACAAAAGGGGGGGGACGAGGGGGCAACTGGCTGGAATGGATCTCCTTTTAATAAAGAAAGAATGTGTATGATGAATGAGACAGAACAATATAGGCCGTTAAGATGACATTTTCTGGGCTGGAATCCTTCGCCCTCATTGTCACGTCTCATAGGCGATGGCAGAGGCTGCTTCTCTCCGTCTTGCGCCTTCTCCAGCGCTCAGCGGGTCTGCTCCTAATTGTGGCAGGGCGAACATTATCGCCGCGACTCCTTCTATTATTCTTCATTTCATCCCGCAGACACCCGAACGAAAAACAGCTCTGGTAGTTTTTCGGCAAGCTACATTTTCCACGGTGAGCGGCCGCAAGCTCCGAAAAGCAACGTGCGCCGTCATCACCCAGGAATTCAAGAAACACCAAAAGGCCTGAGTTTTATGAGAGCGCAAACAATTGTGACACATGCATATTTTTTAATCAGGACAGAATGACAGCAGTTGGCTGGAACGAGTCGTGCGAAAAAGGGGGAAAGATCCTTCACCTGGGGCAGCGTGGTGGATTAGCGGCTAGCACGTCTGCCTCAAGATTTTGGAGTTTCGGGGTTCGAATGGCTTAGGATTTTCCCGTGTGGGGTTCACGTGTTCTCCCAACGTGCAATATGCATGTGAGGTGAACAGAATACTCTAATTCGGGGTTTCTCAAACTTTATGGGTTCTGGGACCCCTTCCAACTCAAAACCCGGGGGCCAGCTCTGGCTCACATTTAATTGCCGTCGGAATTTAGCAGTCTGTTACCTATTTTTGAGAAAAAGTCATAAAACTCTGATCACAAACGCGTTTTTGTTGAGATAAAAAACTATCCTCCATCAATTAAGTCGACTTTTTCTGAGGTGTACATCAGGGTATGATATTAAGTACTCTAATTTTTTCTTTTGTGGTTTAAATATTGTGCCTTTTGTTCTGGAAAAAAAAGAAAGGACTATATTTTCAAATAATAAATGTGTTCTAAAGAGAAAAAAAAAGTGAACACTTTTCGGACCACTGATTTCAATTTACAGCGTTATTAGATGAATACTGATTCTGAACTGCTCCAGATGATACCCGTGGCACAGTTACGTGCCGTTACGTTGCGTTTTCTTTGCATAAAACCAACGGTCTCTTCACTTTCGATGCAGTAACTGCGTTCTTTTGCTGCTGCTGGTATTAAAATGTGGCTAAAGTCTGATGAGACTTTGCTGAAGGCGCAGTCACCAAACACATGGCCCACCGCTCTCTGGAAGTGATCAGAAGTGCAATCATCAAGTTACAGCTAATTTCTTCGTAGTCTCCGCAGTGTTGTAAGTGATTGGGACAATGTGTATGAAAATATTTTCTGAAGTCAATTTCCCCTATGGATGCTCTTCTCTCCACTCTCAGTAACCGGATCCTGCCTTTAATAAACGTTTTGTAGCAAGGGACTGGGCTGTAACCGATTGTCGCAGTGACCACAACAAAGGCGAAACAAGGAAGGAGGGTTGAAGGGGAAGAGCGTAACCCCAATGTCAATGTGGAGCTCAAAGATCCCCCGGCTTAAGTCTCTTATCGGAAGCATCTGCTCGGATGCTTAGCGCAACAGGCTGATAAGACGCAGCAGGACTCTCTGTGAACGCCGCACTAAGCGGGCCAACACGGAGATGTCTTGCTCTCGTTAATGCAGGGGTTCTCAAACTGGGGTTCGTGGAATCCCCAGGGATCCGCAAGCCGTAGCTTGGGGGTCCGAAGCTAATTTGCAGTCATTACGTTGCATCGTTTAAACAAATGTTTGTGTACATATGAGGGCCTAAAATAATGAAGCAATAAGTCTTCCCCTATTTAGCTTTGGGACAATTGCAAGCTCTGATGTAAAAGTATTTTTCACAAATACGGTTTTTATTGTTTCGAGCATTAATAACTAGTGGTATATAGGGGCCATCGCTCATGGTACGCAAAAGAATAAATGCTTTAGTGCAAGGGTATCAAATTCATTTTTGTTGTGGGCGACATTTTAGTTACCGTTTCCATTGGAGGGCCGTTATGACTGAAACCAATTTTTAAAAAGCCTATAATAACAGTTTATTCAACTATTGATTAAGTGACTGTACTGAGCAGTTTGGTAACAAGAAAATGCTTCCAATATGTCTCTCATTTATTACATTTGAGAATTTTTAATTTTGGTAGAGATTTTAGCAAGCATCATGGACGTTGACATGTTTGATTTGCTTTCGCGGGCCACATAAAATGATGCGTTTGACACCTGTGCCTTAGTGCAAGTATTATTAATCTTTAATAAACGTTGTCAATAAGCTGATGAATCAGAAGACCAGAAAAAGTTTCAATTTCCATTCCTTTATTAAAAAAACAGGACATTGGTTCAAATTGGCATTTGAGAACGGAGACAAAGGCTTGATTTATCAAGACTTGTAAGCCTTGTTTTGTATACCATTTTAAAATAATAATTCAAATTTGGCATGGTTGTAAACAACACTTCTCACTGTTGTGGGTCAAATTTTGAAGACAAGATTTCATGCTCGCAGAGACAACGGGAAACGGAAGACGTCATGGTGAAAGTGTTTTTTTTTCCTTAGGACAACCCGCTACGTTTGTGCTCTCTAAGAGAGGCTGTTAAAGTCAACACATGTAAGTGGCATCGCTACGGTAACCATTAACCAAACAACACTGCTTTCTGTGGTGTGTCAAATCAAAAGAAGTTTATTTTTACTTTGCAGGGACTATACTGTAAGTAACGAGTGTTGTTTGCCTCAGACAAGTGACAAAAAAATAAAAAAAAAATCAGCCGCTAACCTGAGAGGTGTCCCGGCTGGTGCGCCAATATCATTGCCGAGTGCAAACGGTGATCTGAGGTCACCATAGCATTGACACAGAATGTTCCCTATTCCAAGCTGTTCAGGTCAAATTCCCACACATTGTTGCTTTAATGCCGTTCATTTGAAATGCATTAAATGGGGGAACATGTGGCAGTTAAAAAAAAAAAAAAAAAGTCCAAACACAATCCTGATAAACATTCAAAAATGGCTAACCTCTCTTTTCCAGCAAACATTGCTTTTTTTATTGACGTTTTTTTTTTTTTTTATGCGCCCGTATTTTAATTTGACTGTGACTCATTGCATGTGTGTTCCCCAAGAATAAACAATATGCTTTTCATCCCTCATGAGGACCCAAATTGTGACAAGTGAAGGGCCGTCGAACGATTTCGGTGTCCATCACGTTGTGTGACATGCGGTTGGATGTGTTTCGCCCTGGTATGCATCCGCATGAGCATTACCAACTGAACCGCGGCACACTGAATTTTCATGAGTACACCTCAGCTCCAGATTACCGAGTGGGACGGATCCACTGTGTACTCTGGCAAGAGGCTGAGCTCAGTAATGACTGTAAAAGGTTACTCTTCAAATGTATAAGTTATGGGAGGGCACACTTTGTGCTTTGTGCGTGTACTCCCCCCCCCCCTTCCTTTTGGAGCGTCTGTCAACCTAAACCTCAACAAAGGATTCTGCATCATGCAGGCGCAATGGCACCCCTGCATCACGGCAGCATTTATGTCAAACAGTCTACTTTTTTTAATTTTTATTGCAGATACTTGAATACGTGAATATGTTATGAGATGTTGGTGCTATTTTGGTAGGCCATCTTAATGAGTTCAGATTTTGCTGTCTGACTGTGGCTGTTATATTTAGGAAATGAGCTTTACGCTCAGAAATAAAACATTTTATCCTCGTTTGGATGTTTTGGAAACCTTTCGTTACAGTCTTGTGAATATTCAGGAGGCGGCTGCCCAGTAAAAGGGCATTGTTCAAAGTGCTGGCTGGCGCTGGATTGTGCTGTATAGGTCTGCCATCTGTTGGACTTGAGCAAAATGTCACTCTTTCAACTCCCCTGGATGCTGAGGAGAACTGCTTTTCATTGCAATAGTAATGGCAGAATTTGTACTTGGCAAGTTTTTTTTTACTCATTCGGCTTTGTACGCTTGAACGAAAATCAAAAGTATCAGATCCAAAGGAGGCCACGGTCAAACATCACAAGCTCATTTCCCTTTGTTGCAAAGTGGTTTGCGGAAGTGTCGAAGCGGACCCATGAAGGCCTGGCGTCTGTGGGCCGTTTGTAAACGGGATGAGACGAAAACTGGAACCAACTAGAAGTTAATCCCGTGTCTAATTCTCTTTATGTGGGATAACTCGTTCCTCTTGCTGCTTTGGTGACTTTTGTGCGAAAGGCTCAGTCTGCTAATTCTCACCTCTACAGTTTTCGTGGAAGAAGATGAAAGGATATAGAATTGTTTTAATGACGTATAAACAGCCGCGGTAAATCAAGATGACAGCAACCACTTGGAGGTGCATGGACCAGGGAAGTTTCAGAACCAGTTTGTAGTTTTTGCATGTTTTGGGGTTCCCTAAATAGTACTGCGATTTTCCGAAGAAATGTTCAGTATTCCGACTTACCTAAAAGTTCGGGGGAAAAAACATGGAAGGAAATGGGAGCAACCTGCAAGTAATTCGACAAAACGATTAACTATTGCAGTCATGATGTAAGCTATTAAATCAAGTCTTAAAAAAAAAAAATTTGATATTGATAAAATCACCCATAAAAGATGACCTTATAGCCACTTGAAAGGGAACATACAATCCACCTAAATCGTAATCCTGCAGCATTGTCCTAGTTGAAGAAACATGGATTCGAAAAAGGATTGAAAAGATAGGAAGAAACACATCATAAGGGCTCCTTGTATTCCTGTGCCATGCTGTGGTGAAACTAGTGGTAGGAAGCCAGGAAATAGGAGTCAGGAGGGTAGTCAGTCTTGGGGCCCCGGCTGGGGGAGGACGACCGTCAGCCCCCAGATCCTCCGTACCAGAAGGCCGGACGGCCACTGCAAACAGGCCCAATTGGAGTTGAGTCTGTGCAGAACAGCTCGCTCCTGGCTCGGGATGAAATATACGATCCAAGATGTTTGCTCGCTCGGGATTAAACCAGAATCCAAGCTGTTTTACCCCACGCTGACTGGATGATGGTCAACTGCAGCCGTTAAGTGTCATCGGAGAACCAAAATTGCAGCCCGCCTTCACTGTATTCTCGCATTCCTGAAATGGTTTACATTTGCCACGATTTCAAAGACGGGTAATAACAAAATATCTGATCATCAATACAGCTGGTATCGATTGCATTATCAACTACAGTGGTACCTCTACTTACAAATGTCTCTTTATACAAAATGTTCAAGTTACGAAACGCCTCAACGGGAAAATATTGCCTCATGTTATGAAAGAAATTTCAAGATATGAAAGGTAAATGTCCAGGACGGGCTGCTACTCGTCGCTCTGAGTTTCCTGAACGCAACATACTTATAGTTGCTCTGCCATTGGCTCTTACCGAGCATCACCCTGGCATTCCATTGGCTAAGAGCGACCTCTACCGGATGTGTCTATGCAGCGTCCTCGTCATTCGCCCCTCGGGCCATGAGGTGTTACGATAGTTTTACGTAAATGTGAATCACCCAGAAAAAGTGCTCACCAGTCGGGCGATCGCTCACTATGCTGATATTTGCCTTGGACATTTTCAAAGGATTGTTAAAAGCCGACAAAAGTAAATGTCTTTGGATCAGTTCTTACAAAACGCCAAGCAAAAACCACTTCTGAGCAAGAATATGAACTCAAGAGAGCAAAAAAACGATGAGGACGCAGTTAAAAGTTAAATGACCATCATTTTTAGTCTTTATTTTTTTTATATTTATGCACAACTCTCCTTTATTGTGCAATAATCTAATTGTAACATGTATTTGTTACATATTTTGATGAATTTTTATGCTTTAGAAAACATCTATGTCTGAATTTTGGGGGGCTTGGAACGGATTAGGGCATTTACATGGAAAATTTGTCTCTACTTACGAAATTTTCTAGTGAAGACATTTCTTTCAGAACCAATTAATTTCGTAAGTAGAGCTACCACTGTACAGTATATGGTATTGTTAGGATTTTCTCTGAGTTCTTCCGAAAGACGTCAAGTTTGTGGATTTAGACTTGAAGCTAACCAAAGTGTCTTCATTTCATTTCCTTGTTTCCATCTTTGCACCAACGCAACATATCAAATCTTGTGGTTTCTCAGACCCTCTTTCATGTCGACCACAGAGGGCTGACCTGCCGCCCTCCCATTTCCTGCGAGGGGGCTAACCCTCTTCAGAAGAGTCCTAAAATCCATCACAGCTGACGTCCGCGCAGGTCGCGACGTACGCGCCTCCCCTCCATTGTCTTTGAAGCATTGGCGAGCTTTGGCCACAGTGATGATTACAGCCTCGTCGTTAGTCTGCCGCGTCTGATGTTTGACGGGAAGAAGAGGGCTTCTGTTTCACTCATGAGCCTAATTAGAAAAGTGCTTTCCTGCTACGTCCGACCACGCCGCCACCTCGTTTCTCATCGCTCACAAAGAAAAACTTTCCCCGGAAAGCCTATCTAGCCACGAACGTGTCCGCACGCACGCACCGACTATCTCGTACGGATCCTTCTTGCATCCCCGGCAAGGGCGCTTGGAGGCCAAGCTGTTGAGCCACCGCTTCGCCGGTGGGCAGATATCATTTGCCGCCAAAACAAACAGAATGTTCCAAATGTCACCATGGAAACTGACGTTCCGCACACCGCCGGGAATAAAAAAGCCAAGTGGGCCCGAGATAGCACTGTTTGCGCGCGTCTGTTTGTTGGCTAATATTGACACGTTTGAACGATCGTAATCAAGTTTCCTGTTGTCGTAATTCCAAACTGTTGCACAAGCTATCAGGTTCTCAAATGTTGGGCCATTCCCAAGGCTGCGCGCCGATTATTTCATGTCATCCGTTTGAAACGGGAATGCAAAGTGTGAGACGAAAAGAAGGATGGACTTGGTCGTTTCGTTGGAAGAATTTTATATTACATCCCTCCATTCATTTTCAACCGCTTTTCCTCATTAGGGTCGCGGGTAAGCTGGAGACGTTCCCCGCTGACTTTGGGGGGAAAAGGCGGGATCGGTCCTGGACTGGTTGCCAACCAATAGCAAGACAACATCCAATCACACGGTCGGAGAAAAAAAAAAACCACACATGCAAACTTAATACAGGAAGCACAACTGTGTTGCCCAAAAATTGAACCATGTCTATAAAAAAATTATATCTGCTTGATCTGGTGGCGCTCACAAGGTTAATCAGATTAGCAGTACAGGCTAATTCTTACGTAATGATGTTTCTTTACTTTCAAGAGGAATCATTTTTTCTTTTTCTTCATTTCTTTGTTTTTTATAATTCCAGTTTTGGGTGGGACGAAGGCTCCACCCTAAGTCACTAATCGGTCAGCAACAATAGGAAGGTTGGATACAGTTGAGGAAGCCTCTTTTATTGAAAATGGACTGCTAGCTAGCATAAATGGGCAATTTAACACGATTTTGGATGGTTGTCCTGTTGTTAGTACGCAACCCTAAATGATAGCAATACATGCTATCATCCTTGAATTATGTGGCGTGTTGCCATTCAAGCAAGATGGACTTTCTGTGTGATTTCCTGAAAAGTTGTGATTTTTGGAAGTGATGATATGTTTGATTTTGCCAACCGCCACCACACAATCCTGTTTTGAGACATCACCCAAGGCTAAGTTGCGTTAAAATTAGGAAACCGAAGCAACATTTTCTAATCTGTTCAGTAACACAATTGATTAACAATAGAGGCAAAACTGTATGTAAAATAGTGTTTATTCTTTAGAAAAAAAAAAATACAAAAGACAAATGCATCAAAACGAAAAGTGAATGGTAGCGTGTAATGTCACATTAGCAGCCTTTCAAAGACATGCACTTTCTGTTTTTTGTTGTTGTTTTTTTTTTAAAGTCCGGGATGTCTCTCGTGAGAAGACTCCCGTTTCATTTCGATAGCATCGACTCTCGTGTTCCGTCGCTCAGTTTTGCCAGATGCAACACAGAAGTGCGACTCGGGCTGAGCGTGTCATCAAACCAAAGCGTGGCTGCTGGTAGCATTTCAACTCAGAAACTGTCACAAGTACTTAAAAGCTCGAAACTCCCCCTCCGCCCCAACACTGACCAAAGCATCGGTACGTGTAGCATTAGCAATGTATTCGGTGTTGACAGCAAATCAGCTGAGGGAGGGGAACTCTCAGAACCAGAACTCCGACACGAAGACGTAAACGTTGATGATGTTCTGACCCGAGTCACCCTGGACCGTCAAGTTGCGCATGGACAGTTTGAGTATCGTCGTCAACGGGCCAGTCAGCGACTTCACCTGCCGGACGACACCTCGAACAGACAAAAGCAAATGTCAAGGTTAAACATCCCAACCTGAATTGAGCAAAGGCACACATTTCGTTCGAAAAAACTTCACCAAACACAAATGTTCCAAAAAGTACAGAACAGTGGTGCCTTAACATGTAGAGTTTAACTTGTTCGGGGACATCAGTTGTTTATGGAGGGAAGAAGTCTCGCCACTTGGCTTCGGAAGACTTGTGCAACGCCCATTTCACGCATTTCAAATGTCGACGACAAGTGTCGGCTGAGGAAGCCGTCTTGATTTATTTTATGGTTCCCTGGAATGGAGTTTGGAGAGGGAGTAAGCGCAGTCGAGACTGACGTGGTTTGGACCATCCGTGCTGAAAACGGGCCTTCCAGGCGAGGAGGAAAAGCAACGTGGGTGGCGTTGGGTGGTTACATTACCAAGAAGATTCTCTGCCGTATCGAGACCGGCCGGGGATTGGGACGGTGCTCTGTTGCGAATAGTCAAGAACCTTGAGCCAAGAGAAAAAACGTTTGCTCTTCTGTTCTTTAATATAATAAAAACAAACAACAAAAACAGTCTATCACAGCTACCAGTATTTTATTTTATAAAAACATACAGTAATGACAATTGAATATAATGTAAAGGTTTGAACAGTTCTTGGGGTAGTGAGATCCGATTTGGCATCCAGGACTTATTTTCTTAACCTTGGAGTCCCACCATGGCACACTGTCATATGGTGTTCCACAGGGTTCACCTTTGGGGCCCTTGCTGTTTTCATTGCTTATTATTACTCTTTGATTTGGTGCTCCTTGGTTGCAGCTTAAGAGAGCATGGATTTTCTTTTGACTGCTATGCGGATGACCGTCAGATCTGCGTCACGTTAAGCAGAAAGGGGGGGGGGCTTTCTCCTTAAGGCCACGTTTGTCCTGTCAGGAGGAAATCGAGGTCTGGGTGGCCCAAAACTTCTTGAACTTCAATCAAAGGAAAACAGAAGTTATGGTGTTTCATCCCAGTGGCCGCTGTACATTTCGCCCTGTTTACTTGTGGCCCCCAGGCATCTTATCTGAATCCAACAGTCTCGAATTTGGGTTTTGAATTGGAGAGTTATTTTAAATTGGCCCGGTAAAACTGGTGTTGTTAAATCCAGCTTTTTGTTAATCTTAGCCAACTGGCTAAAGTAAATCCTCTCCTTTCAAAACAGCCCTTAGAAACAGTAACCCGTCTTTGGTAGCACTCGGTTGAATTACTGTAATGCACGTTATATTGGAGTCAGCCAGTCCTCCCTCAAGCATGTCCAGTTGGTCCAAAATGCTGCTATTTGCCTCCGAATTGGAGCTTTTTACATTGACAGTGCCTGTCTTTGAAATGGCCTTCCGTTAAAAGTGTGGCACGCCCCCTCTCTGTCCATCTGTATCTTCCCATCTTCTATTCTTTGGCTTTCGACTTAGCGTGAGACTCGGCATTGTTTCATTGTTTTATCATATTTACTGGTTTTACGTCGGGCGGCCCGGTAGTCCAGTGGTTAGCACGTCGGCTTCACAGTGCAGAGGTACCGGGTTCGATCCCAGCTCCGGCCTCCCTGTGTGGAGTCATGTTCTCCCGGGCTTGCGTGGGTTTTCTGGTGCTCCGGTTTCCTCCCAGCATTCGTTGGGCACTCTAAATTGTCCCTAGGTATGAGTGTGAGCGTGGAAATTGGTTGGCAAGGGTGTCCCCCGCCTACCAAGACTGCTGGGATAGGCTCCAGCACCCCCGCGACCCTCACGTCATTAATGTATTGTGGCATCTTAGATTGACTAAGAAAGAGCAAAAAGGACCATTTTTCACCCATAGATGAGGATAGGTACCACAGTGGGGGAAAAAAAAAAAAAGTGAATCACAATTACATGGAGATTACTGTATTACTGTACCACAGAACATCGTAATATTATGTGACTGGCGCAGCATGACAGCAGAAGCCATCACACGCTTCTCCTCCCTTCTTCTCTTCCCCTCTCTTCTCTTCCCGAGGGGGCACCATCGCTGTGGCCACCAAGGCAAATGAGTCCCATGTGTGTGTGACGGAGGGGGAGCGGTCGTAGTCACGCAATACAGCTGCGGAGGCACTCCTCTGGGGATCCATCTTGAACTGGAAGAGAGGCAACGCTAGCGGAACTGCTGTCTCGACCACTCTGTCACTTTTCCTTCGTTCCTTTTGGGGGGCGGGGGGCTTAGCGAGGGGTTTCTGTGGGCTCTCAAAAGGTTGCAGCGGATTCTCATGATATTTGCAGTGTGAGGAGTGTGGAATGGGGCCAATTCCTACCAGGGTTGCCCCCGTGTTTTGCTGTTTTGGGATTACGTTGCCGTGGTGACAATGGCGCGAGTGGAGCAAGACTGAGATTTTGATGTTTCCAAAGCGTCAGCACCATTCATTGAAAAAAACGAACAACAAAAAACTTTGAACAAATATGAAATAAGATAGCAAATTTTGATCCAGAAGATTGTCGGCCATTCTAGACGGTTGAGACACACCATGTCATACTCGGGATGAGTCTGTGCCGAAAGCACGCAATGAAGATGCCCAAAGCCTCATTTCAGGAGTCAAGCTATCAAAGCAATGTCAAGCTCAGTTTAGTGGGCCCTTAGGGATCGGCTAGTACTACCGTCGCTACTTGTACATGGACACACTGGAAGGTCAGGCTGTTCAAACACGACCACTCCAAAGAGGAGGCGGGATTTTCTTTCTTTCTTTTTTTTGAAAAGCTGCTGTATGCGGTGTGATATTTTCAGCTCAATTGAACGTGAGTCAGAGTTACAGATCTCTCAAATGGCCCGTGTGTCACTTTTGGACAGCATTGCTCACTGGGGAGTGACGTCACCCAAACGTAGACGAGTGGGGAATCGCTCGCTTCTTTTCTTGGCAACTGCGGACCGCGGCAGCTGAGATGATACAACACGCATCATTATGTTTGACCGCAACTTTTGTACCACTGCAAGTGACCGTCGGAAAAGTAAAGACCATCAAGTCAAAAGCAAAAAATAGACTCAAGGTGATGATGAGGTGAAACTTGACTTCACTGCAGGGTTCAGTCCCTTATATCATCATGTCCTGAACCAGGGGGAGCCCATTACGTCGAACGCGATCGACCGGTCGCTCGCCGCTGGTTCCAAGTCTATCGTGAGGCGGTGTGGAGACCAAAAAAAACAAGTCAAACAAACGTTTGTGTGCAAGTTGTGAATATTTTTGTGTAAATGCACACTGCACCCTAATCATCCTATCAGTCTCACTTTCACAAAAAGTATTTAAAAAATAAAATAAAGCAGGTCAGGTTTCACCTGCGGTGGCACCTGACCTGCATCACCGGAAATTGCTAGCTTTTTTCATGTAAAATTTACCGGTGGCACTCGTAAAGGATGGCAATCTGCAGGGCCGAGAGAAGCTTTTTAAAATGGTAGGCGAGAGCTACGATGGTTAACAGACTGTAAAAGTGCACGCATTTGCGCGCGTGCGCGGTAACGGGTCGATCGTAGGAGGTTGGTTGATCGAAAAGTAGATCTTAGGTCAAAAATGGTTGGGCACCCCTGTTCTAAACTAATACCTCCTCCGAAATGTACACATGAACTGGCCTCGAGATTAGGAACAGCATCATCTGATTTGATGTAGTGCAAGGGGCGTGGCAAGGGGCGTGTCATGCCTTACGACTTTACAAAGATAACCGAACATTTGGAAACATACAAATGAGTACATTCATGCCAACATATCTCAAGAGTAATAGTTTCACAGAATTATGAGTGAAAATATTACAAAAAGTCGGGATTTTGTGATCGCAAAGTCATCATTGAAAATATAGTCATTTTTATAAGGGTCATCTTTTAATGAGAAAAATGATGATGAATATTGGGAGACAAAATCCTCTGGCTCTATTTTGGTGCCTGGCGCAATTCTAGCGCAACGTGCGGTCTAACGGTGAGCTAGGCCGTGTTTGGTATCGCTTGCAAATCGAAGCAATGGCCGTGTTAGTCATTTACTACAACTTGAATAGTTGGAGTTCAAAAACGATGCCAGAGAATGAATTCACAGAGTACAGGAAAAAAAAAAATGCACCTGATAAATGACCCACGCTGTGAGTGATGCGTCCCGTAAACGACAACATTGAATGCACGTATCTGCTTTGTTATCACTTCATCCGCGCGCCGAAGTCAGACCACCCAAGAGAGGCCTGGTCTTGTCGTTCAAGGCTGCCCTGTTGGGAGGATCGGGCCCGCTGCTAATCTCCATTTAGGCAGACAGGTTATTCCTTAAGAGCTTGGCGCTCTCTGGCGGGCCGGCCGCTTCCTCGTCATGATTCATGCCGAAATGACATCCAACCGGGGGTCAAGTTAGCGCGCCTTATCTCCACGGCTGTTCTCCACTCCTCATCAGAGCGACCGCAAGTCTGCGCCGCAATTTCCAGCCGCTCTGAAGTAGTCACGTCTCACACAGGAGGCTCACATTCCACCGGCCGCCGCCGACTACCTACACAGAGACAAACTGTCCGCTTCCCCCTTTCCTTCACCTCGCCGTCCGTTTTGCCGGCGGCCAGCGCCGCCGCCGCATGACCGACCCCGTACCGTCTCTGCGGAGCTTACGAAACCGCACTTGTACGTTCCCACTTGCATTGCAAAAATGAAGGGAATTTTGCTGTGGCTTGATAAATGTGCAGTGCCATTTTTGCCCCAAAGGAGGACAAACGTTGCATTGTCTATTCCGAGACTTGAAATGTCCTGCCTTTAAAAAAAATAAAAATAAAAATAAATAAAAGACGGCGGTTGAGTAATGATGCACACAAGCCCTTCCATTACAAATAATTACTCATGAAGAGGAGTCATTCCAGGCATGACTAACCCCCCGTGCTTGGCTTTGCTTAGATTCGTGCATGATGAAGAGGATGGAAATGGACTTGTCCCATGCAAATGACCCTCCACACAACTTTGATTGATGGATAAAGTTGAGCTGAAAGAAAACTTGGCCGGAACTTGAGAGCGCCACTGATCCCCAAAATGTATGTAAGACATTCTGCGTAAGACACTAAACCATCATACATGACAGCTGGTTGCTGCGGGACTCCACTTAAGGAGCCAATTCTCTGCGGGAAAGAGGCTCAATGACCCCAATCCTGAAATGAAAAATGAACATCAGGGGCATCGTTTTACAAAGATCCCAAATAGCGGCACTAAATTGCATGTTCAAATTAACAGATTGCACATGTTGTTGGTGGGCGTGATTTACGAAGATTGTAATGTTTTACAAAGTTTCCAAATCACGTTCACTAAATTGCCTGTTGTGCATGTTGTTGGCAACAGGTGTAAATATAAAGCGGAGAGCTATTTATTTATTTTAAAAAAAAAAAAATCCCTGATGGAACATTTTTTTGCATTGACAACAGCTTCTCAACACGCGGAAAGGTTTGCCTTTTTAGTTTAAAATAACTTATTGCCTACAACAGATTATTTTTTTTGTCCGCTTTGGTTCCATATTAAATCCATCTATGTTGCTGCTATGCCTATCTTAGCTATCTCTCAGCTAATTTGTCTTTCAGGTCCAGTGTCCAAGTTTGAAAACTCCCCTTCGTTTGTTGCTAGCACGGTGTTAGCTGGTCAACAGCTAAGGGTTAGCCCGGCAAATATTCCTGTCGCTAGGAGGGCGCTAGCCGGCCAAATAGTCCCGTTGCTCAGGCGGCATTAGCCATAGCCGGTCAACAACAAACCGGACGGATATTCCCATGACTGTTTCTGACTAGTCTGCTCGAATGTAGCACGTCTGTAGGTTTTACGTACGTACACTCCCCCCTGTAGATAAATCAGACATCTAGGGAGATGGGATTTGCCATCTCAACATTCCTCTCTGATGAAAATTTTATGAGGCGTTCCGCTCTCTCTCTCCCTCTCTCTCTCTCTATATATATATTTTGCAGTTAGCGCTTCAAGATGTGCTTAGACGGGTACAGTATGTCTAAATACTGTTCTGCAGGGGGGATCCTTGGCTTCTATTTTTACTCGGCAATTTGGAGCAACTGGTCCCAATGAGAGGAGGATTAGTGGGAGCTCAGGTGTGTCTGTGTGGTTTACTGCCCTCTCTGTGAGCTACTAAGGCCCCTTACAGAGTTATTGTAGGGGGCCTCCCGGGGAGGTCAAGGGTGGCTAACCACTTACTGTCAATCATCCCATCATCAACTTTGTGCAAACATGCTCCTAATCCACTGTTCGTATGAATAATGCCTTCCTCCAATGTTTGTCTTTCCAAGTTTGACGGGCCAGGGATCTTGGCAGCCGGAATGATCTTACAGACCGGAATAGATGGGCTTAGAAACAAGGCAATATTGTAGCGGAGAGTAAAAGCCAACACGAACAGGTCAGGCCTCTGCCAAGGCCGAGGGGTGTGCAGAAGTGAAAAGAAACATTTTAAAACGTTGCTTGTTTTTTTTTTGCATCCATCATCTTTTATATCCTTACTGATTTTTAAATTTGAAAGACCCCATACAAGAAAAAGGAAACGGCTCTTGTAGTGTGTGGTACACTCTAGATGACCAACACAGCATCACAAGTAACAGGATCTCCAGCTGGAATAGCTTGTACTACCAAGACGGACCTATGAGAGGCAGCATAGCCAGAAGATACAATGACAAAAGAGTAGTCGTAGTAGAGGAAGAGGTAGAAGAAGCTAGGCTAACTGTCAAGCATATGTGGTTGGTAACTACATTGTGCTTACAAACTTTTTTGAGGAGACTTGTACAAACATACAAGGCAACTAGTTGCTCCTCTATTTGTTTCCGGCAACATCACAAGTTTCTTGTCACTTCTGAATTAGCTATCGTTCCATTTCACCTCCAACTTGGTGTTGACCGCAACCACCAATACTACAGCAGTGTTCAACTTCGACTTCGACTTCGACTTTTCCAAGCCAATCGGGGAGGAAGCATCATTCTTAACGCACCCCACATCGAAAGATGATTTCTCCGGATGACCATGGTAATCAGGCTTTGCTAACTTGAACCTATTATCCCGCTTAAATTAAAAACAAACAAACGTTTGAAAAAAGAATAATAATTTAAAAAAGAAACAAACAACTGTAAAATATCCACCTGCCTCACATACCTGTAATCTCGCTAACCCAATGTTTGCCCAGTACCGTATCTTGCAATTGACTTTCAGTAACCCAGCATAGAGTACATTGCAGATTTTTGGAGGTGGCTCAACATTATGTTCACCTGAATGTTTTTTTTTGTGTGTGTGTGTGTGTGTGGACTACTCCGAGACCGCGGTAGTCCCGGTCGTTTGTAAGTGTTTCTAAAAGCTGAAGGGCCTTTTGTATTTGTACAGATGTCAGCATCGTCTTCCCAAAGCGACAGCCGCGGGTCGAACCGGTGATGGATGACGGCGAGCTGGGAAGCTGCCGCGCTGACATCCAACGCGTGCGTGCAGCTGACTTGTTGTAAGCAAGTGAGCAGAACAGAAAAGACCGGCAGCCAATGGAAGCCTTTTGAAAGGCTGCGTTTTATGTGAGCAATGAATCCCGGGAATTCCTAATCGCCTCCTTTGTCCCTTTTCGAAAAACAAAGACGGATCCAAAAATAACGGTCAACGTAAGCTTGATCTCATGCACTTGTTCATTAGTGGAGCCTCGATGTCTGCAACGCTCCACATCCCGGAGAGACACGGGAGATACTGGAAACCGAGCTTCCTTAGGCGACACGTCGATGAGGTTCATCCAGTGCCCAAGTGCCAGCTCGCCAAATCAAAGCTACATCCATTCGATTTTTCGTGACGGGCAACTGGTGTCAACATGCGAGAGCTGCATCCAATAAGCGTCCGACAGGGGCCCCGCACAAACGGGCCTTTCATGTGGTCATTGCTTTAAGTGCTCTAATGTTCAGCGAGACACTGAGGCCTCGCCTGGGTGAAACGGAACAATACATTCAACCACATGAAGCTAAGTGCCCAGGATTACTTTTTTTTTGCACGTTTTTTTTTTTTCTTCATAGAATACAAATCTTCCGCGTTCGTTGCAGCAAATGTAAAACACCAGCGGGGATGATTACATCCCTAAGAGACAACGCCTTCAAGAGACTTGCAGCTTCTTGTTAAAACAAACAGTGGAACTTATAAACCGAAGTTCTAACATTTATAACGTTGTTAGAATTCCAATAATCTTGAGGGGGAAAAAACAACTCGGAAGTGGCAAATCTTGACCCGTTTCTAACCTCGGCGAGGAGAGTGAAAGACTCAGTTAAGTGAAATCAGAGCTAACTATGTACTATGCCAACTATGTGGCACTCAATGGTGGAGACAGTGTTGTTCACCAATTCAGTTTTCCTGATTTGACTCGGTGGGGGGGGGGGGCTACTTATGTATTTTAATGAGTGTGTATCCGTGGAAATTGTGAGTTAGTCATTTCTACCACTGGAGCATGCAGTTAGCTAGCTAGATAGATAGCTATGCCTACACCCTAACGTTCATCTCGGATGCCACGATTAACAGAACACATCAGTGTGACTATTTCAGTTCCCAAGTCTTAAGCAGTTTGTGTTATTCATGCTTGAAACGCAAAGTATGGGGTTAATATTGCGGAACGTATTTGTTCAAATGTCTGTCCATGAGAGCCATAATGTGAATCGCGTATGCTGTTGTGTGTTTTGATCAGTTATTTTCCCTGAAGTCCTTTTATTGCGTGAAGACCGACACAACAGCAAGCTAGGTGGTGACATAGCCCGTTGGACGACCCGGAAGCTTGTTCGCCCGGCAGCTAGCAAGTACAAGCTAGCAAATATATTCCCAGCCACCGGAGGCTTGACGCGGAGATATATTTGCGGCTCAAATATTTAGGGATGTGTGGAACAGAAGAAAGATGAGTGGAATTTGATTGACAGGTGTCTGAGAATAGGGAACGAATGGATTGTTCATGATTTTGAAGCCTTGTTTTCGATACTAGGTCAGAGATTTCCAAGCAGTGTGCTGAGGCACATTGGTGTGCTGGGAAAATGATCAAATTCCACTTCGTTTGTTGGGATTTTTAAAAAATGAAATAAACAAATAATCTCACTTTGTTCATATATCAATGCCAGTGACGAATAGTGACAGACAGAACAAATAAATCTTTTATTACATTTCAGAAAGTTGATAGTCACCTGATATCTAATTTTTTTTGTTGACATTTTTGTTTGGTGGTGTGCCGTGAGATTGACCCAATTTAAAATATGTGCCCTGGCTCAATAAAGGTTGGGAGTCACTGTACTAGGTGTTAACTCTGAAATCTGTAGGCAGCAGTGTACAGTCACTCACAGGTTTTATTTAGGTTGGGATGGAAGCTTGAGGGTTTTTTTTTTAATTGCTGAGAAGAACCATTAAACACGATCAATGTATTTCAAGTTTAAAATGGCTCACGTCTGCATTGCCAAAATTTAATGTACGGTGGGTCCTAAAAGTTCAATCATGGCCCTTATGGAAGATGCATGTAGAGGGAGCCGTTGGAACACAACGTATTTCAACGTTGGTTAATGCAGGGCTCTGTCTTGAGCCCCTTAGCGCACATCTGTTTCTTCACAAGTGTACAAGACACATACATAGTTGTGTGCAGCCACAATAGAGCCCGAACCAGTCACATTCTCTCAAGACAGATGTGCATGCTGACAGGCCATCCCTCCATCCATCCATCAAGGGGAGGAAGGCCTTCCACTACCCGGGGCCTTGCAACTGAGCGCACAAAAGCAAAACAAACAATGTTCCTAGCAATGTGTCATCCTTGGCCTCGCAGCAGCTTCGTCCTTAAGAGGCCACGGCTCGCTTGAACAGATGGGGGGGGGGAAAAAAAGGATGAGCGTTGCTTCCACCAACGCGACATCCATAAAGCGCATTGAAAATGAATGTCAAATGTGCGATGCAATCCATAATTCCAGTACAAATTTACACGGTGGAAGGAATAGTTTTGGGAGAAGCGTGATGAATACATAAAATCTTGCGGTGCTGTGAACGCCGATGCCAAATATTTGCTGAGACACATAAACGGGCCTTTGTCTAACTCGCGCCACCGGCCTCGATGAGGACCGAAGTCTCTGATGGCAACACGACCGCGATGACAGTCATGCGATGCCGCCACACCGCAGTGACCGTAACGACTGAGAGTCAAATTTGCATTTGTCCCTTCTTAATAGGCACATGAGACTCGGATTTCAAGAAAATACAGGGGGAAACATTCCAAAAGTGATCCAAACTTCAGGCAATCGACGACGGCACTCCGAGCGGAGGCGCTTGTGCAAAGTCAGGGAAAGTCCAGCCAAAGCGTTGTGCTGGAACTCAGAATTAAGAAAAAAAAAAAAAAGCTCAATTCGGCGCAGGCTTGAAGAGAGTTCTACCCGTACCACAATGTGAATTTACTTGGTTTTTGCGTTGAAGCGGTACAACAGCCGTAAAGCTTCAGAAAGGGCCACTGACCTGCAGGGAATTTCTCTCCAGGCACCAACTCGCAAACCCGCTAACGATAGGCTGAGAAAAACTAGAGTGCCTAAGCCACAGGTGTCAAATGCAAGGCCCGCAAAAGCAAATCAAAGATGTCAATTTTGTTTTGTTTTTTTGCTAAAATCTCTAGCAAAATTTCAAATTCTCATTTGGAATAAATAAGGAAGTATTTACTTGTTACCAAACCCCCTCATGACAGTAACTTAACTCATTCACTCCCAAAGACGTACAGTCAAACCTCGGTTTTCGTCCATAATCCGTTCCAGAAGGCTGTTCGAAAACCGAAATTGTTCGAAAACCGAAACCACGCTCTTTTTTTAAAAATAAAAATGTTTACTGAACACGTCTGCTCACAATGGAAAGCAACACGAGGAAGCGTCACTTCCTCGTGTAAGGAAGGCGAGAGGAGTCAAATGGTGCATTCAAGTGCGCTCAGTTTGGTCGAGAACCGAACTTTGTTTGTCATCCGAGGCATAAAAAACTTGCTTTTTCGAACGTCTCGGTTCTCCACCAATTCGGTTTTCGACCAAAAATTTCGACCAAGAGTTTTTTATGCCTCGGATGACGAACAAATTTCGGTTCTCGAACAAACTGAGCGCACTTGAATGCACCATTTGACTCCTCTCGCCTTCCTTACACGAGGAAGTGACGCCTCCTCGGGTAGACGAGGAAGTGACGCTTCCTCGTGTTGCTTTCCATTGTGAGCAGACGTGTTCAGTAAACATTTTTATTTTAAAAAAAAGAGCCTGGTTTCGGTTTTCGAACAATTTCGGTTTTCGAACAGCCTTCTGGAACGGATTATGGACGAAAACCGAGGTTTGACTGTAATTCCAAATTCTCAATGTACAATTGATGATGATTCCAAAACTGCTCAATACCATCGTTTTTTTTTTTTCAGCAAATAGCAACCGAGGATGGGTTCCACTGGAGAAATGCCAATACTGTAGTTAAACAGTAAAACTGGAATATGGAGGATGACCGCTTTGTTGATTTCCATCGGAAATTTCCAAATGAGAACCATTGTGAAGTCACGGCCCTACCTGATTGTGTTCCACTTTGGAGACGCGCCCATCAATGCACCCGACCCGCACTAGCCAACGCCAAGGCATACAAAATGTATCGCTCACCCACATAAAGTCCGTTCTCCACGCGCTTGATGACGTCAAAGGCGTTGTCCACGTTGCCCTCGAGGATGGTGAACTTGACGTCGTAGCTGCCCAAGCGGTACGAGCCGTAAGCCGGCACGGTGGTTCTTAGGAAAACGATCTCTGTGGCCAGAAAAAAAAAAAAAAAAAACATTTGGGATGATGACCGAAAGGTCACAAGAAGGTTCGAAAGGCCGCCAGCACGTCCCCTGTTGTACTTTATGAGCAATGACAAGTCTCCCTCTCATGTTAACAGACACATAAAGTGCGAGCCAATGGCTGTCTCACATGGGATGCCAGTGGAGCGCACTTGGTTACTTATTTCAAGCCAAGATGGCATATTAACGCAATCGTGCATGCGTCAGCATTGTGGGGCAGCGACTTTGGAGCAAAGCGCTTCAATCATTGGCGGTCGAGGACACAATAACTCAATAAATCAATAATATTAGTCATGACAGCAGTTGACACAAGCTTTGAGTTGGGTTAGAATTTAAAAATCGCTGTGATGCTGCGCCATGTCATAAGCTAACGAAAACATGTTTTTCTTTGTCTCGTATTGGGGTGAGCCGTTGAGTTGCAAGGGAAACATCTTGCACCAACTTGGGGAGAGCAATTTGTTTTTGCTTATTGTGATTGAGCCGTAATCGGGGTTAGAGTGGTTTGGGGATTTTTTCATGCTGGTGAGTTTTGATTTTGTTTTTGAAATTCAGTTATTTGTAGTTATTTTTTTAGAGCACGTCTGTTAGTTTTTAATCGTTTTTATTCTCTTTTTTGGGGAAAGTGCTTTGTTCGCGTTCACTTTTTATTCATTTTAATATTAGTTTCAGTTTTTTAGATTATATGGAGTCTTTGTTGAGTGCAGGATTAAAAAAAGGAGCATTAAGAAGGCGACTGTGTAATAAAATACAATTCTCAAATGACCTTCTTGTTCTTCGCACGTGCATACAGCAAGACTAAAATACATTTTAAATGAGCCCCAAACAAACGACATTTTGCTATCATTATAGTTTTAAGATGTAGATTCAGTTACTTTTTTTTTTAATCATTTTGTTTTAATTTTTATTTCATATTTTTTCAATTAAAGTTTTTTTTTTCATTAGTTTGTGTTAATAATAGAGTTCATTCGATAGGAGAGTCTTTTATTTTTTTTCTTTCCCCCCATTTCAGTCACGGCTAGTCAGTCACGCTCATGCCCACCGTACGCCGTAAAAAACAAAAAACAAACCTGACTTGTATTTTTGAGCTTTAGTGGAATGTTTTCACATTTTTAGCTCACCCATTTTTATTCCTTTTTAAACAGTGTAAAATCAGCTCATTTGAATCTACTCGTGAAAACTAATCGCAGAACCCCACATGCCGCGCGGCAGTTAAATCACGTTCAGCCGTATCGCTCGTATGCTGCGAGCCTTCAATCCGAGGATTAAAAGTCAGAGCATTTTGTACCTTCGGGCCTCGTAAACTCTCTGAAGGTGGGCAGAGAGATGAAGGTGTGGGACACCGAGTGCGTGTCATCCAGGATGCAGGCAACGTCGTTGGGCTGGCAGGACTTGATGCATCGTATGGGGTCGGAACGTTCGAGCCGTGACGATCTGGAGGACAAAACAAACATAAACCAATTCGCACACACGCACACATATACATCTTACGTCAAACTATTTGGAATTCAACCACAATTTGGTTCTAAAGTAACACAAAAAGCCATCAAGGTACATGAGGCATATGTGGAACTGGGAGTCGCGGCTTTGGAATTGAAGCGGATTTACATGGGACAGGAGAAGAGAGCCAATCCCTCTTTTTCGTTAATGGATGCTACAGCTTCTTGTTGCTACAGCTTAGCTTGTAGCAGACGTGTGCACATTGCCGCATGACGTCTTTGATCCACTGGTGAAAAGGACACTTTGATTCGCTCCTCTTTCATCTATTACGGCTTCAAACAACAAAGTGTATGCAGGAAAGTGGTTAAGATTGCACAATTGTCTGTGTTTCATGTGTTGTCTTGTATTATTTTGTCATTTTTTTTGGTTAACTTTTCTTTTGACGGCGGCGCGGACACCCGCAGCGGCTCCTGTTGTTTTATGTTGAGGGGGAAGAAATTTCATCTGTGCTGTATGTTACACATACGTACAGTACATTTGACAATAAAGTTGTATTCAATTCAATTCAATTCAATGAGACCTCAGTTCAGTGAGCATCTGAAGCGCTGGTTTCAAATTCAAGGCCCGCAGAACAGATCCACATCATCTTGTGTGGCCCTTTTTTTTTTTTGGGACATATTTTTACACCTCTGGCAGTCAGCTATAATAGAATGTTAGTTATTTAACCGTGTCAGTTTATCTTAGTTATGTATTTCCATCGCGTCCCAAAATGCGTTCTGTTTGACATTAGTTCCCTTGTACAGACTTCCTCCCAATGAGTAAATTCAAATAAGGTTACTTGATACTGCATCAAATATGAAAAAAATAACACGTTCAAATCTGGCTGATTACGAAGGAAAACAAAAAAAGGCTCATGCAGGATATACACCCTTCAACTCGCAGACACACATGCGGCCGTCGATGTACTCGAGCGGGAGATGAATGATGACAGTCACGAAGAATGGTCCACAAGAATATTTGGAATCTTGGGGGCATCCCCGGATTCACATCCCTATAATCTCTCGGGGGGGAAAATTTATGGGCCAAGGGAGTGTTTCGAAAGCCTCCCAAATTGTGACAGACAACTCCCCGGCCTCTCTCCAAACGCAGCTCTCATCCTATTATTTAAAGGTTTGTTTATTGCACAACCTAATCAGTGACAGGTCGGATTGGGATGGAACACCCCAAAGCTAATGCCACCTGAAGTAGTGCTGGTGATATCTTTGCCGGGGGGGGGGGTGCATATTGAAACGGAGCCAAAATGTTTTGATTTATATTCTTTCATAGTCATTTGAAAAGCGTTTATTATGTTCATCACGTAGTACTGCAGTTGGAGGCAATGTGGCGATGTGTTCCCGATGTCACTGATATCTTACATACAATAATCCTGTTCCGCCAAGCTAGTATTCCGTTCAAAACGTGCCAATGCATACCGTTTCCACTCAGTGAATGACATGAACGTTTTTACCGCGTTTGAGGCGAGTTGTATGTATACACAATTGTCATACGAGGAAAATTACTGAGACTCTGAAGTGGAAAAAGGCGAGCCGCTGATGCTAATGCTAATGTTAGTCAAGGCATAAAGTGTGGTCTCAACTAGATCTAATTTTATATTTCGCCCTTTAGCGCGTTTAGCTTGTATGTATTATGCTATCTTGTTCCAAAGATTATATCACGACATTCATCCTGGTGTGCTCTTAACATGGTGAACTAGCAGCTAGCTGCGTTAGCCCTCCATTCACTCGGACAAATTAAGGTGTTTGCTGTGAATTTCATTCACTCGACTGGGACTAGCGCCACTGAAATAGCCTGTTTTTGTATAGTAGGTAGAATAATATATAATATTGATATTGTCATGATTTGTGATTACGGTGGCAGCATGGTGGTCGACAGCTTAGCAATTCTGCCTCACACGTGGGATTTGGCGAGTTTGTACTTTCTCCCCGTGCGTGCGTGGCTTCTGTCCATGTACCATAGCTTCCGTACACATTCGAAAATCATGCCGGTTAGGTTCGTAGAGCATTGTCCATTTTTGTTGTTGTTGTCAAGCTCAAAGGTTTGAGAAGCTTTAAGGTGTTGGACCTTGTGTGTAACACTGCATGTTGGCTTATGAAAACAACTAATAGGTGCAGTTAAAGCTCCACATGAGTTATGGTCCGTGAAAGTGTAATTCTCCTTAGGGAACCTATGGCTTGTTAGTTTAGGCCAATTCAGGTTGGTCTGGACTGGGTCGGGCTGCTTTTTCATGGCGAATTTGACGTAAAAGCCCCCGGACAAGACAGCCAGCCACCAGCGGGCAGGGGCTTGTAATTAGCAATTAGCGGCCGCTTCCAAGTTTCGCTCTAGCCCGGGCCAAACCCACAAAATGTTCTCCTGCTTTTTACACCAGCACGGCCTGAGCTACAAGCGAGACCCGAGCGGGCCTCTCTGGAGGATGGGGTGGAAGCTCTTTTGAGGTGGCAAGATGACTTGATGAGAAGAAAGTGAAGGATGAACCGCCCTTTTATGTACACCACGGTCAAAGCTGGGGCTAGCAGGCTAAATACAGCGTCTTTTTCACGACTTGACATCTGTTTGTCCGCATGCGGATGCTCACATGCTTTTGTATGAGTGAGCCTGTGTTCCCGCTTTTTACGTGGAAACTCCCCCAATACTTGCAGACCAGAAAGAAAAACAAGACTTTCTTGGATGGAACCGCTCTGGTCAAGCCTCTGGCCTTTTTTTATTATTTTTGGTAATAATTATTTATAGCTGGTAAGTTGATAACGTCCCAACATAAACACGGCGGGGCATCATTCATTTGGAGCGCGACGATGTTGCTGGACCGCAAATTGTCCAGATCCCAGAGTCCTATAACTCAAAAGTCAAAGCGGAAGCCATAAAAAAAAAAAAATGTCCAGTGCACCACTAGGTTCTTATTTTAAGGATATCCCCCGCTCCTGTTCGGAAACAAGGACATGATGCGTGACAGCATCTGAATTTACACTTTTTGTAAGCCACGTTAACTGTAGATGACAAGCTACTTTGAAGGCCAGCGCCTTCAAGCTTGTAAATTGTCGTGTGTGACTTTAACAGACACTTCTTAGAGATCAAACCATCCAAAGCGACATCTCACTCAGGCTCATTTCGGCCAAAGTTGAAGGATTAATGCGGCATCTTTGCCAATGTCCAAAGCCGCATAACTTGACTGACGAGGCATGGGACCTTTTTTCAGGAGATGACGCTCTGCTTATTATTTGTTTTGTTTTTTTTGTCTTGATTTGTGAGCAAACAAATGAGTTTAGAGCACAAGATGGTGGCCGCAAACATCACACCAAGCAGCATTTTGGCAGATGGTGAACAATTCTTCAAAAATAAATGCTTCAAGTTGTTCAATGCCACTCCCAGTTTAATTTTTCTGTGAAGCTAAATGTAAAGATACTGTCATGCTGTGTCTTCAATCAACCAAAACAAGTTTGTTTTACAAAAGCCCACTAGCTTAACGCTAACGCACAAGGCAAAACGCATGGTGGCAGACTAATGAACTAACAATGTAGTTATAACCCTTTCAGCAGTGGTTATCGGAATACAAACAATACTCACAGGCATCTGTACTTTTGTCCAAGCGGTAACAAAGTAATTTTGAATCATGGTAGTATGAGATGATGATCTTAAGACACGTTTTAGTGGATTTCTATTTTGTATTTTACTGATGATGTATACTATTGTGTTAGCTCATCCCACTAGCCGCTAGCTACCGTCCGTTGTACTTGTCATTTTTGATCACAAGGTAGTTTTTGGATGAATATTTTTAAGCTATTGATTAAATGTTAAACTTGTGTGACTGTTAAAAATGTGTCATGTGTATTACCAACACTCAATTGGAAGCTTAGCGAGTTGTTTTGTTTTCAGAACGTTCACTTATGCTTACATGCTTGAAGAGCAGATTTTATTTTTTTTTTACATGATGAGCGATGATGTCTTGTCATTTTACCTCGTCGCTTCACTTAGCTGTGTTGACTTTAATTCGACGTCACCACAAAGCACTTTACTTGCCTTATTTCTGTTTTATTAAAAAGGGGGGAAAAAACGCTCAGCCAACACATACAGCATCAAGTATGATCAATCATCAGACTTTTAACATGCAACCCACAACTCCGTGTTTTTCACTCAACAGGGCCAACCGCTTTTAGGATTTTACCCTGACCTAGTGCGCCACCTAGCTGCTACTTTGCTGCCCTGCTTCCGGCGACATGATGCATTCAAGTGGTTGATTTTAAAAGGGCGCCGCCATGTGGATCGACGACATCTTGCGGCAGGTGGTGAGTTATCGTCACTCAATTAAAAAGCAAAGTACTGTGTGCCCTCAAATACATTTGGACACTCTATTAAGTAAACGATCCAATGAGGTGCACTACAAGAGCTGTTTTATATCCAGATTTGCCTTTACAAAGAAAATAATGCTCAGTTTTGATTGATACTTTGGTGATTAAACTGAACAAATTCAAAATAAAAAATTAAAGGGGAGAAAAAGTCATACACTAAGGGGACTTTAAAGTCAGTTGTTCGATAATGGGAGAATATTAATCTCAGAATAGATAAAAGTGAGAATCATGCCAACCTTGTTTTTTTTTTTTCTTCAGTGGCGTGTTCTCACTTTAAAGCAGAATTTGAGATAAAGTCAGAATTCTGAGGAATTTGCCCCTTGTTTTTTTTTCTTCAGTGGCTCCCACTTTAAAGTCAATTCTGAATTAAAGTCAGAATTAAAAAAGTGAGAATTTGCCAACCTCTTCAGTGGCGTCAAACTCACTTTAAAGCAGAATTCATTAAAGTCAGAATCTGAGATAAAAGTGAGAATCTCAACCTCATGTTTTGACATGAAACTGAACAAATTCAAAATAAAAAATTAAAGGGGAGAAAAAGTCATACCCTAAGGGGAACAGTTGTTCGATAATGGGAGTATTAGTAGTTTTTTTTTTTGTTGCTTTTACTAGGAATTTACCCACCCCCAAAAAATCGATTTTCATATGTTTTGACATTGTTCTCGTAAAATTACAACTCGATTTTCATACAATGCTTTATTTTGTTAAAAGCAAGCAGTGCGTTCTTGGAAAATTGTAAACTTTTTCTCTTTATCGAAAGACTTTGTCCCCCCAAAATTCTGACTTAGAAAATGTAAACTTTTGATTGTCTTTTTACAACTCTGTCATAAAATGAAGACTTTATCCTCGTAAAATGACAACTTCATTGTAAGTAAGTGTGCCAACTTCCCGCAAAATATCATTAATTTATTCTCATAACATGTCAGCTTTATTCTTCCGTTTTTTTGGTTTTTTCTCAGAAAACTGCGGCTTTATTCTTGTAAGATTAAAAACTTTTTCCCCGGCAAATTACAACCCATTTCTTAAAATTGAGACTTTTTTTTTTTTTTTTGGTTTTGTTTTTAAACATCATAACCTTATTCTGTCTGTCATATTCCGGCTTTATACTAGTTCTCGTCCAAGTGATAAAGTATTCATATTCTAGGAACATGACTTCATTCTCCGACTACTGGGCAGTAAAGATAAGACGTCAAGAGCGAGCCGCGGTCCTCATTCGAGCTCCGGGTTGTAAACGACGCGGGGCTCGTCCTCGGTGACGAACACCAGCACTTTGGCCTGGTACGTGCTGAGCGTGCCGTAGCGACGCAGTCCCAGCTCCACGGACAGCTCAAAGTCCCGCGGGCTGTCGAAGAGCCGCGCCACGGACATGACGCCGCCGCCGGCGACTTGCTCCGCCTTGAAGAAGCCGCCCTCGTTACCCGAGGTGATGGCGATGCCGATGTCGTCGCCCGGCACGGTGTGGGAGGGGCCCATGCGGAAGATGTTGGTGAAGACAGGGATGTTGGTGGGGAAGGTGAGGTGGTAGTAGGTTATTCTCAGCGGCATGGCCAGGCAGTCGACAGACTCATTGCAAAGCAAGCGTTCACATCGACTGCGAAGAGAGAAAGAGAGAGACAGGTGGGATAGGGTTGGTGGGAGAGGGGGGGGGGGGGGGTCACAGGAAAGGATAGAACAAAACAAGCAGAGAGAAAGAGAGAGAGACCATGTGAATTCAATGTGCCGTGCATGGCATGCAGTGGGGGGCAGCCTCGCGCCACAGAGGGGCTCAAGGTGGGCTCATGCAGGCTTCATACAGGCTCAACTAGAAAATTTTAGGAAGCTCTTAATTTCTGTCAGTTTCCATTGAGCTTTCTAAGACATGCTGATGTCCCTTGAAGCTCACTGCACTTTAAAAAAAATGTTTTTAAACAAAGATGTCTATTGATAAAAAGGGGGAAAAAAACTTCAACATGCTGAAAGGTGTTTAATAAACATGCTTAAAGGCTCTTTAATTATATGATTCCAAATTTGGTCATGAATACAGCCAAACCTCGGTTTTCGGACGTCTCGGTTCTCGACCAATTCGGTTTTCGACCCCAAAATTTTGAGTTTTTTATGCCTCGGATGCCGAACAAATTTTGGTTTACGAACAAACGGAGCGCACTTGAATGCACCATTTGACTCCTCTCGCCTTCCTTACACGAGGAAGTGACGCTTCCTCGTGTTGCTTTCCATTGTGAGCAGACGTGTTCAATAAACATTTTTATTTTAAAAGCGTGGTTTGGTTTTCGAACAGCCTTCTGGAACGGATTATGGACGAAAACCGAGGTTTGACTGTATTTTCTTCTTTTTTTTTTTACTGCAAATGAACGTCGACTCCAAATCAGTTGTCAGCCGGCATAGGTGACACACATGCCCCGCCTGCCGCCATGGGATTAATACATATATATATATATTTTTTTATTTTATCTTTTTTAAAGGCCAGCCTGTGAGGAATATCCACGTAAAATCACATGTTTAGCTCGCTTCTTACAAACGTGAGACAAGGAGCCACACCGCACCCATTTGCTGAGTAAAATGCGTCGTTTTCAGTGCGCCATTTCCGGCACGTCATTTTCGTCACCGGTCGACACGAAATATAAAACAGCCAAATTTTAGAGGGTCTGATACACTTATTAATCACCAGTGCGTCCTCTCGTCGAGTCGTGACTGGCTTTGGTGACTTTTTCCTCAACAACAACAAAAAAGTTACCCACTGCAGCTGTCAACCCCATTCATGTCCAGTCAAATGCCAAACGTCATCAGTTCAACCTTAAAGTGATAAAATGCCCCATAGGAATGAATTTCAAATTTTTTACACTTACGTTTCCCCGACCTTGCGGTAGTTGTTGGGACAATCAAAGGACAGGCAACGGAATCCACCCTGTACATTGAAGCAACTCTGGTTCTCTGCGCACGTATGCGTCCCTGCCACACATTCATCAATATCTAGAAGGGAAAAAAAATAAATTAAAATATGAAAATATGAATGCGTAGCGCCCATGAACTGGTTGGCATGGTCCTCGGGGAACATGGAGGTGAGATACTCAGTGTTTATTTGAATTGACCTTGGCAGCTGCGTCCGTTGGGTGCTAAGGTGTAGCCGCTAACTGGGCAGGAACAATGGAAGCTTCCGGGCGTGTTGTGGCAACGGTAGGAGCAGATGTGCCCCCCAGTAGGCAAGGCGCATTCGTCTATGTCTATGAGCAAAAAAGCAAAAAAAAAACAAGAGGGAATCTTTGGAATGTTTCAAATGCTGTGAGACGGCAGGTGTCGCTATGCGCAGATACGTTTTTTCTTTTACCCTCGCACGTCACGCCGTCTGTGTCGCTGAGCTGGTAACCGCGGCGACAGTAGCACTGGTACGAGCCGTACACGTTGGCGCATTCTTGACTGCACGGGTTACTCTCGCACTCGTTTAAATCTACACAAACAAAGATGTTGACGTTAGGAATACTGTACATTCATATTGAGGTGTGTGGAGAAAATGCAAAATGGCCTTCTTGTGGTGGCCCTTTGTATTCATTCATATCGAATCAATGTGAAAATTGGCAACCCTCTATCAACCTGTAGAACAACAGTTTAAAAATAATATAATATAAAATAATGGGGGATGAAAAAGAATGTGTAGACTATCATGTTAAATTGGGGGGTATGCAGTTAAAAAAAAAACTTTTTGTCATGCATTGTAAAACTGCGTGTATGACCTGACAGTAGAATATTATTAAAATGATCTTTTGAAGAATCATCCTTCTCTGGATCCAATTTATACCTCAAAAATACTTTTTGGGTAATTATTTTTTGTAAACTCCGTGCCTTGACAAGAAATAGCCGATCAAAGGCTGTAGAGACAGAGACATTCTTTTGCAACTTTGTGATATATTCCAGAAAACCAGTTTTCAATATACATTTACGATCCAAACTTGTATTTACATAACATATATATATATATAACAAAACAATAGTTTTATGTGTTATCACAAAATAGCTCCGATTACCATCACAGTTCCTGCCATCCCTGGAAAGCTTGAAGCCAGTGGTGCAGCTGCACTTGTAGGACCCCGGCGTGTTGTCACACTTGTGTGCACAGAGGCGTCCGGGGAAGTGCCTGCATTCGTTCAGATCTACAACAGAACAAGTGTACAGGATAGCGGTCATGTGCGCCATTGGCTGACGTCATCCTGCCCCCCGTCTTCTTTTCCAGCATTACCTTCACACAGGCGACTGATGCTGTTGAAGTTGTAGCCGTTGTCGCACTGGCAGTGGTAGGAACCCATTGTGTTGATGCAGCCGTGACCCGCGCACACCGTTTCGGGACCTTTGCACTCGTCAATGTCTTAGATATAGAAAATGACATGTCATAGCATTCTAGGGTGAGGCAATATAACCTTGAAATAAAATCTCAGATTTTAATGTTTTTTTTTTCTGCCCTTATAGAAAAAGCAAATGACACTGACGTTCAAAACATGATTTGCTCCTCAAAGTGCACATCAGTTGGACACCCTTTGAACTTCAGAAGCGGCTAAAATACCGCCTGACGTAAGCATGGACCTGCCAATGTCGAGTAAGCATTTTTGATGGGCAAATATGTTCGAACGTATTTGTTGGCTAAATGCTAAAAAAATAAATAAATAAATAAAAAACCTCAGTATTAAGTGATATGGAGAAAAAATAAAATGTCAAACGGAAATTGTTGGTATAATGCAGCCTAAATGGTAAAAATGATTTTTTTTTATTATCTTATTTTATGTGTGTGTATATATATATGTATGTATATATATATATATATATATATGTATTTTTTTTTTACTTTAACAAGTCAATATCACATGGCATGATGGAGATAAATGCGGGAACAAATTTTAGCATGCTGCTTACGTAATTCAAAGGATCTCAAAACCAAAGTGTGCTAAGAGGAGCAAAACTTCGGAAGGGGGAAAAAAAACAGATTTCAAAGAAGAAATCTGAGATTTTACATTCAAACGTATTTGCAAATACTGTATGTTTGAACATACTCGTCAAAAATGTTTACTCCCCTTTGGTAGTTCCACGCTTGTGGACAACTCTCGGACATTAATTAATTGCAGACAGCGCAGTAAGTGTCATACCAATGCAGCGTGTGCCGTCGTCATTGAGGTGGTAGCCCCTTCCGCAGTTGACGGAGTTCCTCTGGCACGTATACGAGCCCACTGTGTTGATGCATAGCTGGCCCCTTTGGCACGGGTCCATCTGGCTCACACATTCATTGATATCTGC
Source organism: Hippocampus abdominalis (assembly GCA_018466805.1). Classification (NCBI taxonomy): domain Eukaryota; kingdom Metazoa; phylum Chordata; class Actinopteri; order Syngnathiformes; family Syngnathidae; genus Hippocampus; species Hippocampus abdominalis. Next base: position 2,985,576 of record CM031697.1, on the reverse strand, counting down.
CAAGTAGACACACACATGACACGGCTGTCAGGAAAATTTGTACAAGCCTAGAATTAAAGTACTGTTTTGTGTATGGGAAAAAAAATCCCAGTGTTATGTAATATTCCCCCCCCCCCCCCCAAAAAAAAAGTTACGGTCATTTTCGATTAACTATGATCACACCAGGAATCACAATCCCATCCAAATGGGTTGCTCAACTGTCTTGTGATTAGTATTTGCGTCATTCAGTTGAATGTAACACTCACCAATGCAGTTTCCCAGTGCATCCTGAATAAAACCAGCACCGCATTTGACCTTGGGGAGACAACGAAATGACCCCTGGGTGTTTTGGCATTCAAGGTCTCGGCCGCAGTTATGGATGTTGATCTCGCACTCGTCAATGTCTGAAGAGATAAATGTTTAGTACAAAAGACCACAAGCGCAAAAAAAATAAAATAAAATAAAATAGCCCCGTGTGCATGACGGACCTTTGCAGTTGTTGGCGTCCGTCAGTTCGTAGCCGGTTCCGCAGCTGACCTCTCGCTGGCAGCGGAACGAACCCTCGGTGTTGATGCAGCGCTCGCCCAATCGGCAGTTGCTGGCGCCCAGCCAGCACTCGTTGATGTCTGTGGGATTACAGGAGGAGGAACTTGAAAAAAGACAAAAAAACTACCATCGCAAAAAGATAACATGCAAACTAAAACAAAATCAAAAGGTTTTTTTGCAGTTCGGCAATTGCAAATTCGTTTAGATAGCTGATTTCTGGGTGAACCTTTATTAACCTATTTGCTGAAAACTCACCTATTTGCTGTTTTTGTGCTTACAATAAAGCCATGCCTGATATAAAAAATAAATGTTATGTTGAGCTGAGTGGAGGAGCTTCACTTTTTTTTATTGTTGTAACGATGCCGTTGCTGATTTCACCGTGATAAATAAAGGAAATGATGATGGGTCAGGCCATCGCTTCGTCTAATATACTAAAGTGCTTTGCTGCCATCTTGTGGCATGCACAGGCAATTACAAAACAGTGACTTGCAGATATTCGCGAGTCCCTCTGCCCTTGCTTTCAGCAAGCGTTCAGTGTCATCAAATATCTTCAGACGATCTTCAGAAGTGTGACCCAGTACTTGAATCCATCAATTTTCTTACCCTCACAGTTCTTTCCATCCGCCTTCAGTTTGTAGCCTTTGAAGCAACCGCAGGTATCATTACTCACACAATTATGAGCGCATTTACCTGGAAAAAAAATATATTGAAAACATATTTGGTGATAGTCCATCAGTCTATCTGGTTATTTTTTTTAAAAAATGGTTTTACCGCACCATTACACTCATCACTTAATACTGAGTTGTCTCCGGTGTCCGGCGTTCCGTCTTTGTTCAGCACTGCGAGAGATGAAGCGTTTTTAGTGAGTACCTTTTTGGAAGCCACTTTTCCCAGCTGCAAAAATCTAAACGAACACGTTGAACTGTTGCTGCTGTATGAAGCGTTTCAGCTTTGCAATGTGCATTGCTGTAAAAATAATCACCTTATGGCCAACAAGCACTGAAAAAAAATCAGATGGTACCCAATTGTGATCATTTTTATTGGAAACAAACGTCTTCAATGAAAACCCTAAAATATAGAAGACTCCTTTTCATTGGACCACAACCCCAAAAAAATGTGCCTCGTAATCCTAGAGTGTACATAGAGGTTTTTTTTTAACTGTATGAGGAACCCACAGCAGTCCTACTACGGAACGTTTCCCAACTGCAAAAATAATTCATGTCAACACGATTCCACTATTACTTTTTGTTGGGCTACAATCCATATCTATGCTTAAGGTATGAAATTAACCATATCAACAGGAGCATGTACTTCGCCATATTATTGAGAATAATTGAGAATAATCATTCCCAGACAAGATGGGAAGCTCCTGCATCAAGTACCTCACAGCAATGACCCTTTCCAGCCACTAGAGGGCAGTGTAGGACCATGACTCATATCCATCAAGCCCAATCTTCGATCTGCAACATTCTTTGTTACTTCCCACCACCGAGTGACATACTTTATATTTTCATTGTACCCACGTTCGGTCTGCCCCGTGGGCGCCGTCTGATTGTCGGGCACTCCGTCCACGCAGCAGGCACGATACACCAGGCCGCACTGGTAACCTAAAGACAGGCTGTGGTCGCAAGGAAGACCCTGCTCCTGGCCTGTCTTCCCCAGGAAGCAGCAGTCGCAGCACATCTGACACACACACACACACACACACAACAAGCACACCCATGCATGTTCAAGACCGAAAGACTCCAGACATTGGAGGGGGAAAAAAAACTGCTTCCCATTTTATTTGTGTTTTGTCAGACAGGCAGCCGTCCATCAATCACATGAGAGGAACATAAACAGACTGGCGGACAGTCAAATGTTATTAACCCTCATGCAGTATTTTTAAGCGGCTGCATGAAGAGTATTACGTCCCAAAAATGTCCCTCTTCCAATGTGCAACCACTTTTTTCACTTTTAATTTTTTTTCACTTTCAACCCCTCAAAATGTTCAGTGGGAATTGGCCAAGACATAGATATACTACATCCTATGCAAAATTTCAGCTTCGTGGAGTTATTTTTCACTGTTTTGTCTGTGGTGTCCATTTGTCCAACAGTCCAAAATCGTCCAAAGTGTCCGAAATGTCCAATTTTGGGACTGCATGGGGGTTAAATTGAGATAAGTTGAGATCATTCGTTCTGGTCGAAGCTCAACCCATGAGTCAGTAGCAGTCTGGTCATTAGGCCTTGGGTGTATTTTATGAATTTTTTTTATATATATAGTGCCGTGGTGACCCACATTGTCTGCATTCAGATCCCGGGCTTCAGAGGGGACTTTAGGAACCGAATCACCCAATAGCACCACTTTTTCACATATGCGTTGGGTTATTGCAATTTGGGCAGCAGATTGTGTTGGACTCTGGAGATTCTACCGTAGGGCACCTCATTACGAAATAATTGGAGTAGCGTAAAAAATGATCAAATTGTACAGACCTTGGTGGTCTTGGTCTCGCAGGTGTTGGAGAACAAGGAATCACATGCTCCTTGCTCTTTGGCCACAGTAATGCCGGTGGTGCACATGTTGTCTTCGAGCACTGCAACGCAGCATTGCTCTTGCACCGTTCTGTCGGAATAGAGACAGCGTCGTATCAATGAAAAAAAATGTCATCTGCTCACTCCAAAAGTCATCAACATAAACATGTTTTTTTTTTTTGCTTTAAATCCTTCCCTGAATCCATCTCTGCAAGTCCTTACTCATCCGTCTTATGGACAGCAAACGCAAGCAAAACCACTTCCACACAAATTGTTTGTTCCTGCGAGTCATTGGACGGGGTGACTAATAGTTTCCAGCACATGAAAGATTGGCGTCAGTCACATCACTTGAGTGAAAGTCATACTATGATTGGAGAAACTTTCCATGGAATTTAACAGCAATATATGGGGAAATTGTACAGGAATTGGAGTGGTGGCTGATGGGTAAAATCTATTGAAACTTCCCAGGGGGTGGCACTTAATGGAAGTGGACCACCTTTTTTGCAGCCGACTAGTGTCACTGCAAAAAAGGTGGGCATATTTTCAAACAGTTTTTTGATACTCTATAATCATATACGGTGGTACCTCTACTTGCGTAATGTATTGGTTCTGGAAAAAATTTCTTAATTAGAAAACTTTGTAAATTGAGACACTTTTTCCATGTAAATGCCCTAATCCGTTCCAAGCACCCCACAAATTCAGACATACATGTTTTATAAAGCAGAAAAATGCATCAAAATATGCAACAAATACATTAGACAATACAATACAATTAGATGATTGCACAATAAATGAGATTTTTGCATAATGTGAAAAACAAAGAATAAAAATGATGGTCATTTAGCGAGTGACTGCGTCCTCGACGCATCGATCTCCACACATAGACACATGTCCGTCTTAGCCAATGGGATGCCAGGATGATGCTCGGTAGAGGCCAATGGCAGAGCGGCTATAACTATGTTGCGTTCAGGAAATTCGGAGCTGCGATTAGCGGCCCATATACTGTATTTTTACCTTTTGTATGTTGAAATTTCTTTCGTAACAAGAGGCAATATGTTTCTGTTGAGGCGTTTCGTAACTTGAAAATTTCGCATGAACAGACGTTCGTAAGTAGAGGTGCCACTGTACGCATTTACTACAATATAAGGATCGACAACGTTTCGTAAAATAGTCAACCAGGGGTTGGATAAGCTCCCTGCATGCTGACTGTAGAGGACTAAATGACCACCAAAAAAATAAAAACACACATGCTAATTGTATCAGCTTCATTTTCATCTCAGAAGCTAAGAGGACGACCAAAGAGGAGATTTACGGATGTGGTGAGGGAAGACGGAGTAAAAGATGCAAAGGACGATGCGCTGCCGTGACCCCCTGAATAGGGTTAAGTCGAAATGGAATGAAGCAAGAGTGCTTTTAACTTCACGGAAACAGTTTGTCTTCCAACGAGTTCCATGCAAACATGAGTTTGGGGGGGCGGGGGGGGGGGTGCGGTGCGGTGGAATGTCCTGTAAATATCTTGGGCAGGTGTGCCATTAATTTAGTCTAAATACCGCCAGTGTCAAAATTCTTTCTTTCTCCCTCAACAAATTTTCAGATTGTCTCCGTGCGATCGGTGACCTGCGCTTGTGCATCTCTGTGGGCTTTTTAAAAGAAAAGGAGCTGAACCGCCCCCACGCCCGTCTCCTCCCTCGACGTGCTCTTACCAGAAGCCGCACCCCCCCCCACCCCCCACCCCACATGTGCAGCCTTTTTCGGGCACAACAATGTGTCCTCACCCTTTCTTCACCTCTGAGTAACAGGAGTTACTCCATCGTCTGTCCACGTTGGGTTTCACCTCCAAGGTATTTCCTGAAGCTGTAATCAGCCCCCCCCCCCCCGCCCCCTCTTCATCCTTCTCTCCTATTATAGTGCCTCAAAAAGCAACCTTTCATCCCATGCTATAATTTGGACAAATTTCCAGATCGCTTAAGGTGACGAGTCCTCCTCAGGTTACTAGCGGACGCGTGATTAACTCATCACGATTAGCCTGCAGGGAGGAAAGCAATGTGGCTGCAGCTTTATAAAAAGAAAGGCAAAGCACTTTGATTTTGAAAGCCAGCAGACGCGTCTCCCAGGATAAAATAAGACGGGAAAGGGGGAGCAGTGGAGCTCAGTTTTACCTGCACGTCGGCGACTCGGAGATGAGCGGCAGGGTGGAACAAGCTTGGTTATCGTTGGCGCGGTTTTGGCCGTCTTTGCAGCAGTCCTCTATCGAGATCTGCGGCACTCCTGCACATGAGAACAGACAATTTTTTTTTTATTTGGTATGGATGGTCCGCTATTCAGCCATTTTCAGGCTCAACAGACAGCTGGGGCCTATCTCGGCTTACGGAGCTCGAAAGGCGTGGTGCGACCTATGAACTGCTTTGTCGTTTGTCAGTGTGAGTTGGATTAGGCCCAGTTTAGCTCACATCGTAGTCGTCACTCTGTGACCGAAACACTCATCTTAAAGATAAACAACGAGTCAAGTTATATTTTAGAATGCAAACGCTATGTAGCGCTTATTGTCGTAGACGGCGCGGCATTTTGATTGTCGTGCGGGACTCCTTGTGGCATTTTGGCTCCGATCACGGCCAAATCTAAAAATCGTGTCTGCGAAAATACCAACGCAAAGTCTAACCTGCCCCCACATGGCTTTAGACTGCATCTAGACTTTCGTTGGGCACAAAAAATGGAGTCTGATATCTTTTTGTCCCTTTTGGGCCACCGTCAGGTCCTTTACGTCCATGTGACGACGAAGCTAAAACAATATCTTAAAACATTGACTGTAAAGTGAGTACCTGGTTTATGAAGAGACCAGTACGAGCCTGGAACAAATTAATTCACTTTATTTTATGTCCTATGGAGATTTATTTGATTTTTTTTTTTGCAATTGGAACACATTCCCCACTTGACATTTAACAATAAGCAGCCAGTTAATCAATCATCTTCCTTGGGGAGCCTTAAGGGCAAGTGTTGGAAGAAAATTGCACCAGGATGGGTTATTTTATTTTTTTCTGAGCTGCTAGGTCGACAATCATCCATCGCGATCGTTCTCATGCCGGCGGTTTGCATAATTGCGTAAGTGTGTCGAGCTGCTCTGCCAAAAACTATTCCGCGTTTTGGCAGACTGACTCGACATAGTCCTCCTGTCTGCTGCTTTTAACACTGACCAGTGCACCAAATTGCAAAACAATAAGCCCCCCCCCCCCCAGAGACCCCCCCCCCCAAAAAAAATATGTTGCTCTCTAATGCGAAAGAAAGAGCTGTTGCGAGGGTGCTTGCTTGCACGTGTCGAAATACGAGGAATAGGGCTTGTGAAATCCGCTCTGAAAGAGTTCATCTGTTGGGAGGCATGCTGATGAGTGCTTTATGATCTCCGGTCACAGATAATAAGAAGTTCGGTCAGGCAGGGAGGACGTCAAATGTCTGGAAGAGCAGCACTCTTGTTTTGGTGGATTTAAAGCATTGTCTCGAGGAGAGGGCAGGCTAGATTTGTGTGAGTGTGTGTGCATACTCCAAAATGAGCTCAGAGCTTTTAACAATTGTTATATCGTGCTGAGCTTGAGCTCGATTGGGCCTAAAAAGAATGAGAATGATTCAGCCTTACAAATACGAGTGGAGCCCCACTATTAGCACGTCCGGGTTTTTTTTTTTTCTATCGAGCCTAACATTCAAACATTCCCTGAAAAACTCAAACTTCGACGTCTGTACCACCGAAGCGTTTATTCGGGTATTTTGCTTTTATACATTTTTTGAGACATTCACCCACAGTAATTCCCAGCAAACAGGAAAGCAGGGAGCTGCGACGTCGACGCGCAGGAGCTCCTCCAGCTCTGTAGCCGAAGCCGATATGATGACGTCATGAACAAGCGTTATCACGATGGGTCAATCGAGATTTAATCTATCCCGTAAGACAAATTTATACCGTCTACTACATACACTGCCAGCCCCTTTTGCTGATAATCTTTTCAAAAGATGACGCAAGATGTTGAAAGGTAGCCGCTAACGGCTACCCGCTCAATGGAAAGGGACAGCGAAAGATAAAGACTCGTCGCTATCGGTTGGGCTCCAGATATATTTGTTTTTTTTGGTCCAATATGGTGCTTTCAACATTTTGGGCTGCCGACCCCTGGCCTCTCGGGACCCCTAGGGGGTGTGTGGAAACATTTTGAGCCCTTTCTGACCTCTCACCTTGTCATTCAGTGCTTAACATCAAGCTTTTACTCTGACAACAGTGACTTTAGCGTCCTATAAATGTCACGCGGAGCACTATAAGCCAACCAAAACATGACATTAGCGAGCCCAAAAATGAGCTGCAGCGCTTTCAATCCACTGTTTAGCAGGCCGTGCACTCCCTTTGAATTTTGTTCGCTTTCGCTTTTTCGGTTTGTTGTTGCAAGCGCGCGATTAAAACTTCACAGCGCATGCTAGCTGCTTTGCGAGCATTGCACAGCTGAAGGTTGAGCTTGTAGACGAGGGGGGGTGTCATAGCCCCCTCCCCCCAAGTAGCCGCCCGCAGGCCTGTGAACAAAATGCTGTAGCTCACGAACGATGCGACATTGTGATTTCCTCGGAGCGTTGTAGAAGTCATCGCTTGATATTATAAACAGTTGCGGCGTTTCGGAGCAGGAAAGTCTTTCATCTTGATATATTCCTCCCTTGTTAAATAATTGTTGACTCCTGTCAGAAATCAAAAATAACATCAAACTAAAGCAAATTTTGTCATTTCAAAGGTGTCCATCAAACTGGTAGCCCTTCGCATGAACCAGCACCAAAGAAGTTGCTACCCGTTTCCAAAAGGTTGGTGACCCCAGTTGTCAGAATATTTCCTCAACTTAATTGAGCCAAGGCACTTCGTTGAATTGACAAAATCTCACAGAACACTTTTCCTCCGTTATTTTCTGAAAAGGTCAACTATTGCCTGTTTTTGTATTCGGGACAAAGCCATGTCTAATGTAAAAAAAACAACAATTTGCTGTCATGTTGTTGCATCAATAGGCAATAGCAAACATTTAAGCTAGCTGTCACGTTTTACTGAATAGTGAAATCATGATGCAATGCGCCGGTCAATACTAGAACCGCATTTAATTGTTCTGCCTGTCAATATATGTCACTGGCGTAGATAAATGAACAAAGATGCATTCATGTTTCATCAAAGAAATAATCATGTAAGACCACTTAATGAATTTCTTTTGTTTCCGCGGAGCTTTATTGATAAGTGCTCACCACCACCAACAAATGCGTTAAAGAGGCGATGTGCCTCCTATGATGAAATGTTTTACATTGATACGTTTCATAATTTCCATGTTTGGCACGTCCCATTTGACTCTCTCCAGCAAACGAAAACCTTGCAGCAGACGAAAAAAAAAAATGTTTATGAACAAAGGTAGTCTAGTAGTAATTCCAAGCTGAACTATCAAATGGTAATTAAAATGATTTCCATTCACAGTTGACATCCAAGGAGGAGGGGCTTCCATTATGCTGACTACAAGAAGAAGAAGAAAAAAGTAATCCAATTATCTTTCCCACCAGGGGCCACTGTAAGTGTTTTTCAAATTATCGTCATAGTTGGCATTCCAAGACCACCGCTGTCTCGGATGCTTAAAAACCCCAAATTGAAAGAACAGAAGTGGCTTTTTTTTTTTTTTTTTTTTTTCTAAACAAGAACGTAGCAAAGCAGACCCGGCGCTGTTGTGATGTATTGTCTGCTGATTTCCATCTTGGATCAGACGAGCGATGTGGGGGCCGTTCTCTTTCATTTTGGCATGACTCGACTTTGTCTAGACGCCTCGTGTAAACAAGACTTAATGAGACCACTGCAGCACCAAAATCCAACACCGAGAGCCAGACGTTGCAAGCTATCGAGCCAGCCATTCGGGGAGGAGGGGGGCAATCGCAGAAGAACTGCTAATGTGAAACCGTTTTGCCAACAATAGTATCATCATACTTTGTACAATGGCTGGCTGTGTGATAATCAGAAGATACATGGCAAATGTCTATATTTCATCATGTCATTAATTGTCCACCTACTGCCATGTGATCACTTTTTGATGCTTTTGTATCGATGTATTATATCATAACAAAAAGCAATTTGATATATTTAAATGTTGAGATTTTTTTTTTGTGTGTGTACAGTAGTCCCAGAAGCCCATGCGAGATTTTTTTTTCTCCATATATATGTTTTAAAGCCGTATGCGTAACACCAATACAAAATAGGCATGTGAGCTGCAGGTATTGTGTTTGGCCACCAGGGGGGTTTCCATCCACACGATCCAGACTGTTGTATTTGTGACTTTGAATAGGCGTGGCCTTAAAAGGCGGAGTTCTGCAAATGAGAGCGTAGAGTGGGCTGGCTGTTAACTTGCTAACTTGCTAACCTGTTAGCCCGTTTGCGCGGCCATTGGCAGCTTGTGAATGAATGTTGGGGGTTTTTTTTGTTTGTTTGTTTGTTTAACCCCTTCTTCAGCAACGCGGTTGAGAGTGAATGTATATGAAAGCGTTTATAATTCCTCCCATCAAGAGGTCGGAGGCTATATTAAATAAGCTAACGATATTGACTTTACAGTAGACATGCAATTGTGCAAATCATTTCTGCTTGGAGGTACACACATTGCAGTTTGTTCTCTTTTGTGTGAAATGATCTGGCTCAGGCTTATTGCTAGGTGACCTGCAGCAACATCGTCCCTCTGGAAAAATGACCTCCACAAATATATTGCGAAAAATCCCCAATCAGAAATTGAGACATTTTTGACCAATCACATTTTGGTTTCACCAATCTCGAACCCTCAGAGTGACATCAGCACCTTTCCCTCCTCTAATTGGTTGAGTTAAGTTTATCCCTCTGATTGGTCGAGCCTTAAATACACAACAAAGATTGATTTGTGGGTGACCGCGATGTTGGACATGATTAGAAATTCATTGTCAAGGCCCACTTTTCAAGGAAAATTGGACCAACACTGTTGCTGGAGGGCTTGTTTCATCCCAGTAATTATTTCTTGGCACACTTTCAGAGCAGTAGGTCCATGCATGAGCGTACCAGTTAGCCTACACGGGCAGGCATGAGCAAAGAAAGGTGGTTTGCTATTTTATTTACCGACCGTGCAATCTTTATCTAGCTCCAACTTGCAGCATCCAAAACATCCATTCATTCATCTACTAGCCACTGCCTGCATGCTGCCGGACTAAAACAAGAAAATTGCAATCCTCCAGTACCAACTTCACCGCTCAACTTGAATAGAATTGAATGTAAAAATCCTACAAGGTACTAAATGGTCAGCTTGACCTGAAGGAGCGTACGCTGCCCCGTCAAACCGCGAGAGCGCTCGTCTCACATTTCCTTGCGATTCCCAGAATACACACAGGCAGGACGAGGGGGTGGGGAGGTGTGGGGGGGGGGGGGGGGGTTGCAGAAGCTGCAGGTTTGTTGTAAAAGCCCAACCTGCTTGTTGGCCCCCACCGACTGTGAAAGTGGTCGCTTGCGAGAGAGGTTCCGTGCCGTGACGAACCTCCTGTATAAATCGCACCCCTTTGCGGAGACCGCTTGCCGAGATCGCGGCGGGAAGTATGTGTGAGCTTTCGCAATCGTCGGCTTGCCACACCGAGGCGCCTGGCTTTTGACTTGTTCAAACGTTCCTCGAGTGGAATCCATCACGGGCAACAGGATGCTCCATTCAGCCTACATAGTCGTGCATATTATACAAGGTGAAATTAAGAATACGAGGCGCACGTGGCCGCACGCGGTCAAATGTATCGAAGAGGCATTCGAAACACCTTCAATTAATATGTGGCAATAATAACGCTTTACCCAAAATGTAGATGAACGAAAGATGATGATCTAAAAGTCTCAATATTTGCACCCGGGTCATACTTTAAAAGGCACCACACATGAAGTTGAATGACAGAGATGCAAAAAAGTTGATTTTTAAAAGGTTGTATTGATAAAATGAGAATGTGTTTAGGGTATGTGACAAAATGTAGAGAGCAGATACAATATGAGGGAGTTCAAACATTCTATCTGTCAGATTTGACACATACAGTGATGCAAAAAAAGCAAATCATGATGATATGATATGAATGGGGAAAATAAATCTACCGCTAATTGACAACAAACTCTCATCGATTCCGCTTCAGATGGAAACTTAAAATGAAACTTACCTTGACCAAGGAGGACTCCCAGCACTGAAGTGAGCACAACAATCCACAGCTCCATGAGGTGAGAAGCAAAGATCCGCACACGTGATATTGAATTGGTTCAAAATGTGAAGTTTAACTTTGGGGAAAAAATAAAAAATAAATAAATGCTGGTGCTCCTTTACAAAAAAAAATTATTATAACAAAAAATAAAGACTGACTGGCTCTGAAGAAGACAGCAAAGGAGTGATGCAGTGCAGCGTTGCCTGTCTGCAGGAGTGAGCCTCGACTAAATGATTGCGTGAACCGTCACAGGCGGGCTGGACCCACACACCCACTCGACTCCTCTCCGCTCCACTTCTATCCTCCTTCTGCTGCACCAGCTTGGCAACTGTGGCCTAACATTGCATTGCAGTGACTGCATGCATTCATGTGATAACATTAAGTGATTCATGTGTACTCATTCTAATGTCATGATAGTCAACATGTGGGAGCTAGTTTGGAATTCTCGATTAGTTGAGGGCTTTTTTTTTTTAATAATGAAAGATGATGGTCAAATCCGCACCGGATTTTATAGAATTGCTGTTACGATAATCTTGAAAAATGTTTTTTGTTAATTTGCATAAGCGCTTGTACTGAGATGAAGGGGAAAAAAATCAGGCGTCGCTTTGCTGCAAGCTCAATTTTGACAGGATTGTCAGAACTGAGCAAAAACAACATAACCAAAATACTAAAATATCTATAAAAATAAATAAATACTCAAAAAATAAATACTCAAGTAAAGTACAGGTATCCAAAAGTCCACTGAAGGAAATCCTTCCTTCCGCTGTTGGAAGCTCATGTTACAGCTTCATCCAGGGCTCCCCCTACTGTTCTCAAACACAACTTTTTTCAAGTTATAGATTTACAAACAATAAATCATCACTGATGCAAGTACATATTTATGCAACAGCATGAATGCAATTTAATTATCCCACTGGAGAAATGCAATTTTCACTTTTTTTCTATGAATTACAAATGTGGCCGTTACTTGTTTACTTCATAGCAAACATCTATTGTATTTATTTTCAACTAACAGTTATCTGAAAGTGACAAACATAAAATATGTAAACACACGCACACACACACAAAAAAAACGATTTAGTACTAGTTCTAGTACCAGGTCTATCATATATGGGTGACCACAGATGGTCACTCATTGGTTTTACCAAATTCATCATCATTCTGTAGCATTTAAGATAAGATAGCTTGAGCAAATCACAAAAACAAAAACACATACTAACTAGAGTCCGACCGATTAATAGTCTGGCTTTAATCAGCCGATTGTTAGCTCACATTACCCACAATGCATTATACCGTAAGACAAAGATAGCGACATTCCTCTCCAAGCCCCGCCCCACCCCAAAAAGGGCAAAAATCAGTCAATTCCTCTCTAGGGTTGGAAAGAATAAGTTAATTTAATTCATTATTTATTTTTGAAATGACTCGGACGCTTAATCGGAATTTTATTCTGCAAAATTTTGGAATCGGCATCAGCCTCAAAATAGCCGGATCCATCGGGGCCTCATGCTAACATTAGTTTAGCCTACTGCCGTGCCTTCGCTTTTGTTGATAAATGGTCCGTACACTGGTCCGTTTTCATGTTGTATTTGGTTGCCTCTCAAATAAAAGTCAGAATGACAAAAAATAAACACACATGCTAACATGAGCTTGCGTTACAGCAGCGTCTTCGTGCGACACGCTAATTATTCCGCTGTTTCCACTTTGCTAACACGTTGCCTTTCCGACATTAGTCTCCTCTCCAATAAAAAAAAAAGGGCAAAAATAAACAAAGACGCTAAAATTATCTGTTGCTTTACCTGAGCCACAGTTTAGTTTATTACACAGATCCGTCTTCTTGGAGAATACACATACATGCTAACATTAGCTTATAATGCTGCTGCACCTTAGTTTTGCAATTTAAATACTGTACTCCTCACTGACCACTTTGTAGCAGTGTTACTTTTCTTCCTTTTTTTTTTTCTTCAGTCTCTTCTCAAAAAAATACTAATAGCGAGACAACAGTAGTAGCAGCAAGTAGTCGCCATGACCCTGCGGAGCGTCAGCTGTGCTCACTTTTCCTTCTTATTTACTCGACTTGAAATCCCCAGCTGTACACAAAGTAAATGTGGGACAGATGTAACACACTGTCGGGCCAAGAGATGGTGAGTTGCTGTTGCACATGCACTCGCACGTGCACACGAGGATCTGGAAGCAGAGGGGAGAATAATTGCTCGGCCGCATTTTAAACATTTTGTACCAACTACAGGCGCTCTGCAAATTCAATCAGCCGGCTCTGGGAACTGTGACAGCGAGAGGCTGGGCGATCTTCTAATCACAGCCACATGTCTCTGCCGCCGCGCTCGAAATTTTCACTCAAGGTTTGATATCGGGGCCATAAACGCGCACATCCACTTTGTAGATCGTGACGTGCGACAGGTCACGTCTTAATCCAAATCTATGCTTATTGCTCCAAAATAAATAAATAAATAAATAAAACATCAGCCTGTCCTCCCAATAGGGTGAGAACGTTTTGATTAGTGTTGGCGTTTGTAAATGGAGTACAGTAAATCTGTAAACGAAGCCCCCCCCCCCCCGAAATGTTTACAATTGCCGTTACAGTGAAACTCCTCTACAATGAAATCATGTTTGCAGCAAGAAATTTGCAGGGGTCTTTTCATTATAGCAAATTTATCTCAGATGTAAACACACACACACACACACACACACACACACACACACACACACACACACGTATGTGTACTCTTTATTTTTATTCCAATAGTGCATAAGTATGAGCATACACTTATTTGACACTTCATATAGCCAGCCTAGAAAGAAAAAAAGGGAAAGAAATTGCGAAATTTACGATCAACATTCACTTTCACTTACCGTACATCAATTTCTTGCATAATGTCTTTTACTTTGCTTCCTCCATCTTTCATTTTTATTACTTTTATCCTGTCTTCAAGCGTTAAATCTTTTCTTTTCTTCACTCCTTGGTCTGCAAAGGTCCGTTTTGGTAGCCATTTTAGCAATCCAATGTTTGTGCTGCGTCTGAAACAGTAACAAATACTTACTGTACTACTGCGCATGTGTAAACCAGTGTGGTGGTTGTTATTGCCGTTTCCGAACGAAGCAGTAGGAGTCGCTGTAGGCTGAGGTTGGATTAGACTTTTGCGGAAGGCTTGTTTTCGTTGTAGTGAATCTCGTTGCGAGGCAAGGGCAGAGAAAAAGATTTCGTATGACGCAACATAGGGATTTTTCGTTGTAGTGGGAATGATTTTAATGCATGAAGATTTTTTCACACTAGGGGGTATTTTCGCCCATTTAGGTTTCGTTATAGAGGAGTTTCACTGTATTATATGTTTAAAGAAGGAGTGCCCAACTTTTTTTTTACCCAGATCTACTTTTCCATCAGCCAACCCCCCCCCCCCACCCCCGGCTTAGTTTTAGAAGAGTTGTAGATTGCGAGTGTGAGATTCCTGGGAATAGAATACTTTCCGTCACACTAATGGACGGCCTCCAAGTTGTGTTAACGAGCCTTCAGTACAACCGGGGTTGAGTTGCGTGCACCTCATTTGACGGATTGGCGGACGAGGTTTCTCATCGGTGCTCTAATGGCAATGGCAAATAATTTGTCTTCCCGGACAACCACGGCAATCACCGTCTGCTACGTTCCCCCATCCCGTCACCATGAAGGGAACACCTCTCACAAAGCATTCCCAAAGGATCTGATGGCCCTTGTGTGATCTCAACAACAAAGGCCATCCCGATAGCTCATCTTATCTTTTCCTCGAGAGGCTTTCGAGAACTGCACATCTGTCGTGTAAATGAGATGTAGCCCAGCGTCAGGATCCCTCATCTGGGGCAGCTTCCCGTGCCTGTTAGCTCGCAATCTAGCCCGAAATCAACGGGGGGGTGCTGACCTCCGAGCTCCTGGTTGGAGGAAATTGGAGTGGCCGAGGTCACATTCAAACAGCGTCAATCTTGCCAGCGGGGGTGCGCCGCCACTGCTTTGAAGCTCTGCATAGCTTGTCTTGCCACGTCTGTGTCAGTCGGCCCCAAAAGCCCCCCCCCCCCCCTCCCGGTCATGTTGCACAAGCCCTTGGAAGAAGTTGTTAGAAAAGGGAACAAGGCGTTAAGTTGCTGTTTACAAAGCAGACTTGGACGTAGAATGAACTTTTGTCAGATTTGGGATGTTTGGATAGCTGCTGTTATTGTTCCGAAGGGTCTCAAGTGTGGTCATCGTATTCCAATTCTTCTGGTGATAAAGGCTTGTCACAAATGTCCACCTTGAGTTTACGGTCGTGTCTTTCACAGACACAGCAACATCGGATCCAACATTTGACCGCGTTTTTCCACACAGCAACGTCATGCCAGAATATAATTGCCGTCGTTTATCAGCTCTCTGTTACAGAGCGACAATTGCACAACGGGGCAGCAGAAGTGAGTTACAGGTGCGAAACTTCACATCCCTGTCTGGACGTAACGGAATAAACTGACAGACCCAAAGACTCATGGAACCGTGATAAGTGCTGCCGCCATTTTCTTTCAAGCCCAGCAGTTGCCTCAGAACTCAACTGAGATAGCACAGATGTGCTTTGAAATACGAGTGAGCCGATATTGTGGCCTGCCGTCATCTGGACGATTTATTTATTTCTTTGTGTTTTTTATTTTGCTTGACTTGCGGCGAAAACTTGAGTTACGAGCACCTTGTCGTGGTAGAAAACTCAACTCACTTGACACTACATAAAATAGGAAACAGCGGGGGCGAACGGCTAGAATCTATGTTGCTGTGTTATAAACCTTTTAAGCAACTGATAGTCGAACTCCAAAAAGGTTGCGCAACACATGTAGACGGGCAATACTCAAAAGTCATATATTCTTTATCCTCTGTGAAAATTTTTTAATATTACTGCCGTGGTGAGGAGCTGAGAGAGGAGCTGAGACCGTTTCCATGTACGTCCGTATTTATTTATTTATTATGTATTTATTTATTTATTTTCTACACTCAGCAAGGTAAGGTTGACCATTGGGGACAGCTCTGTTCACGGTTTTCAGCTTACAGCTCTTGTGGTGGACTTTATTGGCTTGTGCAGGTCTAACTCAAGTTTTATCAAATGCGTGGATAAGGCCTATCTCATTAAAATGAGCTTGAAAGCTTGACGAATCGTTGCCAGGGTTGTTGGATGTTAGTCTCTTGCTTCATCCAGTTGTAACAGCTTGGTCCCATCTTTATTTATCGTGTCAAACAATGTTTTGGATCCACGTCAGCGTTATCCTCGGAACAAAAACACACCAAACTAGACTAAACAAATCGTAAATGGGGAGATGGGATCAAATAGGTCTCAGCAAGTTTTGGCCGCGGCTCCGCCGCTTTTACTTTGAGGTCTCGACTGGCGCTGTGGTCTCATGCTTCCTGAAAGACATCCATCCTGCAAAATATTATTGCAAAATGGGTATATCCTTGCTGACAATTAGATGAAGTCAGAAATGCTCGAGAAAAATGATAGAAATGTCCTGACCTGTGGGCACCCTGGCTCCTTATCTTAAGTCATCTGTCTCAAACTAGGGTCTTAAACTGGAGAGTGATTTGAAATTGGACCGGCAAGTTGGTGCCATTGTTAAATCCAGTTTATTTCATCTTGGGCTACTGGTTAAAGTAAAGTCTCTCCTTTTTCATAAGAACAGTAATTCATGTCTTTGTCACATCCCGGGTGGATGACTGCAATGCAATTTACTTTGGAGTCAGCCAATCCTCCATTAGGCATCTCCAGTTGGTCCAGAATGCTGCTGCTCGCCTCTTGACTGGTACTCGTAAGAGGGAGCACATCACCCCTACTCTGGCATCCCTTCGCTGGCTCATTTTCGAGTTCTTTTTAAGATCCTATTATTTGTTTTCAAACCTTTAAATGGCCTCGCTCCATCTGCCTCAGGTCTGCGGACCAGACACAATTAGAGGTACCAAGAAAAAAGCAGAGGCTCAGAGGGGATCGAGCCTTTTCCGTTGCCAGTCCCTCTTTGGAATGACCTCCCACTGTACGTTGGGCAGGCCCCCTCGCGGCCCATCTTTAAAACGCGTCTTAAAACTCATTTTTATTCCTTGGCTTTTGACTCAGCATGGCTCAGACTTGATCTTGGCGTTACTGTTTTTGCGCTTTGTATACAGCGGTGGTTGTTTTAAAGTGCTCTAAAAATACAGTTGATTTGAGTTGAGTTGACCTACGTTCTCTGTTGGTGCCCCGCGTTCATTTTCCCAATATTTCTGCCAACAAAAGCTCCCAGCGTTTTTACGATGTAAACGCCATTAAAGTCCAACCTTATCGTGTGCGCAAATAAACACATGGGAGTTCAAGGTCGGGTTCAAGGTTCGTCCGCCTGCACTCAATCAACGATTAGGGGCTAAACCAGCGCACATGTGAATGGATCCTCCCGAGCAAGCGAGACAATGAACCTGACCTCAGAGAACCACAGGATTCCTCTTCGAGACGGGAACCAAATCCCGCTGCTGGGATTGGGCACATATGGAGACCCTCGGACGGTGAGGAGGAGGCGCAGGAGTTCGGCGGAGTGTTTGGATATGTGACAATAAGCCGGAAGGACTCAAATGTGCTTTTCCACCCCGCTCTTCTTCATAGACACCAAAAGGTACGGCTTTGGAATGTGTCAAGAAGGCCATCGATGTGGGCTACAGGCACTTTGATGGCGCTTTGGTGTATTTCAATGAGCACGAGGTGGGTCAAGCCATCCGGGAAAAGATTGCTGAGGGAACTGTGAGACGAGAGGACATCTTTTACTGTGGGAAGGTAATTTCAGTCCATTGTGTTGTTTGACTTGGATGCGTTCGCGATCAAAACATGTTATGTAATGTCCTTCTCCAGCTCTGGAATACCTTCCATCCACCAAAACTCGTCAGACCGACCTTGGAGAGGACCCTGAAGGCCCTAAAACTGGACTATGTGGATCTCTATATCGTTGAGCTTCCAATGGCCTTCAAGGTTGCAAGCACACTTAAATACAGTGGTACCTCTACTTACGAACGTCTCCTCATCCAAATTTTTCAAGTTACGTAACGCCTCAACAGGAAAATATAGCCTCTTGTTCCGAAAGATATTTCAAGACATGAAAGGTAAAAATATAGGATGAGCTGGTACTCGCAGCTCCAGGTTTCCTGAACATACTTTTAGCAGCTCTGCCATTGGCTACTGTATTACCGAGCATCATCCTGGCATCCCATTGGCTAAGAGGGACCTCTACGGTATTTGTCTATTTGTGTAGATCGATAAATAGATAGGTTTGTGTCTATACAGCGTCCTCGTCATTCACCCCTCGGGCTATCCCGATAGTTTTACGTGAACCACCCGGAAAAAGTGTTCACCAGTCGCGTGTTATCGCTCACGATGCTCATGTTTGCCTTGGACATTTTCGAAAAAGAAGCATCTTTTGATCAGTTCTTTACAAAACGCCAGGCAAAAATCACTTCTGAAAGAGAATGTGAACTAAAGAGGGCAAAAAATGATGATTGCGCAGTTAAAAGTTAAATGCCCATCATTTTTATTTTTTGTTTTTTACAATTTGCACAACTTTCATTTATTGTGCAGTAATCTAATTGTAACATGTATTTGTTACATAGTTTGATGCATTTTAATGCTTCGTAAAACATTTATGTCTGAATTTTGGAGGGCTTGGAACGGATTAGGGCATTTACATGGAAAACGCGTCTCTTCTAACTAAATTTCTTGTGAAGAAATTTCTTCCAGAAGCAATTAATTTCATAAGTAGAGGTACCACTGTACATGCATCAACTCACACCATTACGTACACCCGCCCAATCTAAGAACAGCCAAAATAAGAGATGTGATGGATTGCTTTTGATTGTTTTTACTGTCAAATAAAGCTCGCTCCATGTATTTCGGTGTGACTGCTGAACTAATTGTGCTTGCGTTTAAGCCCGGCAATGAATTCTACCCTAAAGACCGGAATGGGAAGTACATCTACCACCACACAGACCTCTGTGCCACCTGGGAGGTATTGAACCTTTTTCAATTGGCTCTCTAATTGCAGACCTTACCTTTTTCATTCATGTTTACGGAATGTGCACTAGCTTCTTTTTCTTCATCACAAGTTGTGGCAGTTGGTAATCATAATTTCCTGTGCAGGCTTTAGAGGCATGTGTCGACGCAGGCCTTGTCAAGTCTCTGGGAGTGTCCAACTTCAACCGCAGACAACTTGAACTGATCCTCAACAAACCCGGCCTCAAACACAAGCCTGTATCCAACCAGGTGCCACAAAAATAACTTTTTCTGTTTGGCATTCGTAAAGTCTGATTTTGTTCGTTCGGAAAAATAAAACTGTCGGCCAGTAATATCGTGTTGTGTCCTGTTATCCAGGTGAATGTCATCCTTACTTCACGCAGCCCAAACTTCTGGACTATTGCCGTCAAAACGACATTGTTATTGTCGGCTACTGCCCACTCGGTTCCTCCAGAGATGCATCCTGGTATGTGCAAAGACGTTTTGTTGCTAGCTTGTAGACAGTTGCAGGAAAAAGGCATTTATATATATAGAACATTTAATACATGAGACAACTCAATGTGCTTCACGCAAGCAAGGAAATCTGTCATCTGCATGATCATGATAAGCCAACATTAGCGTTCTAAAGAATTAAACCCAAAGAAAACATGTACAGACTGAACAAAAGGGGTCCGAGTACTGACTCTTGAGGCACTCCTCATGCCACAGCCATTCAATTACATTTAAAACTTCCAATGGACATAAAATTACTCTTTTCCTCCAAGTTGAACGTGAACCATTTCAGGACTAATCAATTTCGTCCCACCCAAGTAAGCAGCAAAATCCACCCAATTTTGCCACTTGCTATCGACTGAAAATGACATCACAGTGCTTATGGGCTTCGTTTCCGGACGTCACATGACCAAACCCAGAAAACAAGTGAGCCGTGATTGAGCCTTACCTAAGTCCTTTGGCACCGTGGTGTCATTTTCCCCCCCAAAAACCCAAATTATTACAACCCTGGTCCAAACTACGGGAATCCAATTTTTTGGGCAGATAAACGTTTGACACAGCGCATGTCGTTTGCTTCCATAATACTCCAGTGCTCGCTTTCTACACTTATCAATGGTGAGCTGTCTTCTCCTAAACAGGGTCAATGTGAAATGTCCTCCCATGTTGGAGGACGAGCTGCTCGTCTCCATCGGGAAGAAGTACAACAAGAGCAGTGCTCAGGTGGCTCTGCGCTTCAACGTGCAAAGAGGAGTGGTGGTCATTCCAAAGAGCTTCAACCCACAGCGGATCAAACACAACTTCCAGGTCAGTAGTGCACGTCGCAGCACTAGTTGACACCGAAACACACAAATGACGCTACGATGACTTCGATCAACTTCATCATCAACACTTGGAAAGCAGACTACATGGAGGTCCTCTATGATCGTTGCGTTCCGACTTTTTTTCCTTTTCAGATATTTGATTTTTCACTCACCGAAGACGAAATGAAAGCCATTGAAGGGCTGAACAAGAACATTCGCTTTGTGGAGCTGCTCATGTAAGAAACTTTTGACGTTGTCGTGTACTCTTTCAATGTGTGGTGTTACATGCTTTTTTTGTGTGTGTGTGTGTGTGTGTGTGTGATGTCATGACACAGGTGGAGCGATCATCCGGAGTACCCGTTTCATGATGATTACTAAATATTATCACTTAAAAAAAAGGTGGCTCAATTGGAATAAAGCAATGGACTCCAAGTGACGACTTGTTGGCATTTTGACATGTGATGGCGCACACCTGCACAATATACAGTATATTATTATCATTATTATTTATTTTTTTCACCTGATAGGGTAAAAGAGGTTCTGAGTGAGTTCATGACAATATTTACAGTTGCATGATCCCTTAGGGCAGATTTCTCTCACCCTTTCTTCACCCTTCACTGAGCCAAGGTGCATTTGACAGAAAGGCTAAGCACAGCTAGTGACTAAATAAATATTTCCCCCCCCCCCCAAAAAAATAACAGTATATAATAATAATTTCTAGAAATAATTATTTACTCCGAAATAGAGATACAGTGCTCGGTTGGTGCGTGTCACGGCTTCTTCTGTTGAATGAACGAATGGCAGCAGTTTAAATATGTCCCTCCTGCCCTCTAGTGGAAGAGATTGAAATCATCCTGCCAAACACTGTACATCATTGTCATAGATAAATATGGACATGATTTGTTGTTCTAAATGGAAATAAATGAATTCATGCATTTAAAATTTTTTATAAATAAATACTAATTAAGTAACATTGGATCATTTCCAGTGGCTTACCAATTTGTAATGTGAGCTGCTGTTGGCCACAGCTCGCTTCTAAGCACTCAGGCAAACTCGTCAATATCAGACACCAGGCCCCGCCCCCAGCGACTGTTTATTTTTTCCTGTTATGTTGTTGTATCTGCAATGTTAACTCGTGAATATAAATGTGTATGTTTGTTGCCAAACCTAGCAAGGTCACAAAGGGAAAGCTGCCTTTCACGACAGCGCCCCCTGAGCCTAAAATCTAAAGACCAGCGCAAAGCGCAAGAAATTACAATGATCATCACGTGATTCGGGTTTTCAAGTCGGCTCCCCCATTGCAGCTGAAAGCAAAGCGTGATTGTGTCTGGAATTATAATTTGATTTGAGGTGGGACTCGCAAACTAAACCACATGGCCTCCTCACCTCCAAACAGACTTTTGGGTGGGTGACAAATGCCATGAGGACCACCATTCTGGACTCCCGTGGTGGGAAAAAAACATTCTGAATGGTCTGTGAGGAAGGAATTTGTTTCAGGGAAGGAAAGAAAACCCTTTTTTTTTCTCCCTGTTTCCTTTAGTGTGTCCATTATGTGTTCCTGGATATATGACCTAAATTCAGTTAGGAAAAAGGCTATTGAAGACTTGCAAACTGTTAATTTTCCGTGCAAACCGAATACAGTGGTACCTTTACTTTCAAAATTAATTGGTTCTGGAAGAAATTTCTTAACCAGAACATTTTGTAAGTTGAGACACGTTTTCCATGTAAATGGCCTAATTCGTTCCATCAAATTACAAACAAGACATTAGTATTGTATTATTTCATATACAGTGTACAACAAATTGATGGGTAACTAGTTTTGGAATCAGAAGTCAAAAATAATAGTTCAAGTATTGTTGAAGTGACCGCTTGCAATCTTTCATTATTGTTATTGATTACGTATGATGTATTTGAAAATTTGGCACCGATTTTTTCGCAAGCGTCATGGAAGTTGACACGCTTGGTTTGCTTTCGCCGACCTCATAAAATGACTTGGCGGCCCAGATCAGCCCCCCCCGGATCTTGGGTTCGACACCTGTTACGCAAGGGTTAAATGTGCGAAACAATTGCGCAGGCTTTCGGTTGACCAAGTGGAGCCACGACACACAATGCAGACATTACCCGCCTGCAGCCAAACGTGAGCAACCTTTGCTCCATCCTTTCAAGATGACAAAGGCCTGGAGGGGGATGTGTGCATAAATGTGTGTGTGTGTGTGTGTGTGTGTGTGTGTGTGTGTGTGTGTGTGTGTGTGTGTGTGTGTGTGTGTGTGTGTGTGTGTGTGTGTGTCTGTCAAAAGGTTACGCAATCAGCGCCGCACACTGGGACAGCACAGACCTCCAGTGTGCTGCAGAATTGGATGAACTGGGAACAAGAGGGGCTGCACTGGGGTCTGGGCATTTGCTTCCGATATTTGTTGCCATTGGGGGAAAAACTCATTTCACGCTGCCCGGCCGCCTAATGCATGTTGCATAAGTCAAACCTGAACCTTTCCTTTTGTGCAACGTCATGACAGGTAAGTGTCGAGGATGTCAGAAAACTTGATGGGAAGTGTGTCTTGTGTTTTTTTAATTGTTTAAGACTTCATTATAGAATTACGAATAGAAGAAATTGCTGTATATTTTTGGAGTTAGCAAACCAGGTCAGGTGCTTCTCATGTAATTTCAGTACACTGACATTTTTTTTTTGTTGAATTGGCTCCATTTTATTTTGGTCATGAATCATCTGGACCCAAGATGATTTTATTTGGGTCAACCACTTGACAAAACCAAAATGATTTTTTTTCAGCGTAGTTCAGCCCTTTTTGTTTTTTTACCTCAGCCCTCCTTTTCGATTGAAATCAAGTTGATATCCTTAAGGAACTTTGTGGCATAATTTTTATGTCTATGACTTTATTTTGCACCCCTGCACTGATTTCGGGCCAATATTATTCTATTCAACATTTATCACTTGATTGGGATTATTGGATTTGTTATGGAGCAATTAAAATTGCCGATTTGAATGTGTTGCAAGTAACGTATTAGTCAGCAACAAAGAAATGAGCATGGTCGAGAAGTAGGATTGACGAAATATTGACGATGTCGGTGACATACAGAAGACCCTATATGCTCGAATGTGACGTAAAAGGTTAAGCATTAGCTTGCGGTTATCTCAGGGTGGGCCATGGTCGCTTTATGAGTCAAGCGACATGAAAGGTCCACGTTTTGGGAGTCACTTTGTATCTCTGAAGTGGACATAGAAAGTTTCCCAATGCTCTTGGGCCGAAAAGTGTTTTTTTTTTTTTTGCTAGTTTTTTTTTTTTTTTTTAATTGGGGCTTGGGCTCCAAATGTGTGTGGAATGTTCCCCATGCATTTGGACACATTTTTTTTTCTTATTTTATTTTGGCGGGGGGAGGGGGAGGGGCAACTTGGTCAATTGAGAGGAAAATCGACTCCTAGAAAGTTGCAGATTTTTTTTTAATTTAGGCCTGGGCTCCTCATGTCTGTGGAATGTTCCCTGCGCACCTTGACCCTTTTTTTGTTTTTTTTTGTTCAGCAACTTGAAAGAAATGTTCTTGAAACAGCCACAGACCTGAGAAAAAGAACCAAATAGTATAATACCGGAAATAAAGTAAAATAAGCGCAACATGTTTAATTAAATATCACAATGCGTATTCATTTTTTTTGGCCTTTGTGGTCTGCCCTCCTACGTTCAAATCCATTATATTCAATGTAAATCATTCATTTTTTCATGACCTCCTGAAGGCGACACGACTCAGCAGATGAAGATGGAGGCGGCCAACGGAGACGGCACAGCCCTGAACATTGCGCTCAATCCAGAGGAGGAGATGACAGAAAGGGGAGAATGGGCCAGCAAAATGGAGTTTATTCTATCCGTGGCCGGAGAAATTATCGGCCTGGGGAACGTGTGGCGTTTTCCCTATCTTTGTTACAAGAACGGAGGAGGTGAGGACGTGGTCTCCTGGGTTGTTTTTTTTATTTTTGGTGTCTTACTCTCTTAAAAGAGACATATGATGCATTTGAAACAAAAAGGCATGAACAAAAGTCACTTTTCAATCACGTGTCCATTTTCAATGTTGGTCTGCCCCCACACCAGGTGCTTTCTTCATCCCCTATCTCATTTTCCTGTTTACTTGCGGCATCCCCGTTTTCTTCCTGGAGACGGCGCTGGGACAATATACCAGCGAAGGCGGCATCACCTCCTGGAGGAAGATTTGCCCTTTGTTTGAAGGTAACCACCCAATCTCCACAATCAGAATTCCAACATTAGGAATAAGGTAGATTGATTCACGATTAACCCTCATGCAGTATTTTTAAGCGGCTACATGAAGGGTATTACGTCCCAAAAATGTCCCTCATCCAATGTGCAACAACTTTTTTCACTTTTAATTTTCTTTCACTTTCAACCCCTCAAAATGTTCAGTGGGAATTGGCCAAGACATCGATATACATCCTATGCAAAATTTCAGCTTTGTGGAGTTATTTTTCACTGTTTTGTCTTTGGTGTCCATTTGTCCAACAGTCCAAAATCATCCAAAGTGTCCGAAATGTCCAATTTTGGGATAATTACTGCATGGGGGTTAAATGATTCACTTTGGAATACAGTTTTCTCCTCAAAAAGTTCCACTCAAGTAGTCCAAGCCCTGTTGTTTCACGTTGTATGCTTTTTTCTTTTGCAGGAGTGGGTTATGCCACTCAAGTGATCGTGGCCCTGCTGAACATCTACTACGTCGTCGTGTTAGCCTGGGCCATCTTCTACCTGTCCAACTCTTTCAGCTGGGACCTACCGTGGGCCTCGTGCAACAACACCTGGAACACGGGTGCGCTGCCCCTTTTCACACAACAAAAGTCAGACCACGTCCCCTTCGGAAAGTGTCGTCAGGAGTCATGCATTTGAATCCTTCTGTAATTCAAGGTTCCTGTGTGACGTTTCAGACGAGGAACAGCTCCGTCGGCGCCCTCGAGAATGCGACCTCTCCGGTCATTGAGTTCTGGGAGTAAGCTCCAAAAATGATTTTTGCATGTTTTAGTACAGTGGGTCACAAACTTCTTCCACCCAGTACGACCAGAAAAATATGTAGTATCGACATCACATCAAAATGAGGGACAAATATTTGTGAATTGACGATGAATGTACACATTATCTTTTATAATACAGTTAAAACTCGGTTTTCGAATGTCTCTGTTCTCGACCAAATCGGTTTTCGACCAAAAAGTTCGAGTTTTTTATGCCTCGGATGACGACCGAATTTCGGTTCTCAAACAAACTGAGCGCACTTGAATGCATCACTTGACTCTCACCTTCCTTACACGAGGAAGTGACGCTTCCTTGTGTAGTGTTCCATTGTGAACAGACGTCTTCAATATATTTTTTTTTTAAAGAGCGTGGTTTCGGTTTTCGAACAAATCGGTTTTCGAACAGCCTTCTGGAACGGATTACGGTCGAAAACCGAGGTATGTAATTGTAAAATAGTGTTCAATATTCATCCATACATGTAAATTTACAGTTAAATAAGTCCGTTAACAAGGACAGTCACTAACTGTAATTTAACACCGTAAATTATGTATTGCTGTAAATTACTGATGTTTAAACAGTATCTTGTATTTTTTTTTCATGTAAAATACCATCAAATAGGCATATAAATGAACAGTTAACGCTTACTGTCATTAAGAATAACAAGATGTAATTGTAACAGTGTAATACAGTTCTAATCCCGCTCTGTCCAGGTCATGCGTCGATACACCTGCCACCCCATGTGGATACATCGAGTGTGTGACAGGAAAGTGCCATATAAATCGGATTCATTATTTATTTTTACGAGAACTCGATTGTGAAAACACACTAACGCAGTTATCTCACTGCCGTGCACTGAAATCCATAATACGGTGACATACCATTAAAATAAATAACAGTAGTTGACGTGTCAAATTACGACACCGCCCTCCTATGGTAATATACTGTACTGCAATTTGAAGTTCAGTACGATAATGTTAAAATAAATTTCAGTAGGTCCATTGTAAAATAACACCAAATTACTAGCGTCCCCACTGTCGGTAACTTACTGTTATTTAACAGAGAAATTCTTGACTGTGTAGTGCAGTTGGTCGAAATAGTCATCAAAAAGGAGGTCCTCAACTGTCAACTGTATTTAACCCTCATGCAGTATTTTTAAGCGGCTGCATGAAGGGTATTACGTCCCAAAAATGTCCCTCTTCCAATGTGCAGCAACTTTTTTCACTTAGAATTTTTTTTCACTTTCAACCCCTCAAAATGTTCAGTGGGAATTGGCCAAGACATAGATATACATCCTATGCCAAATTTCAGCTTCGTGGAGTTATTTTTCACTGTTTTGTCTGTGGTGTCCATTTGTCCAACGGTCCAAAATCGTCCAAAGTGTCCGAAATGTCCAATTTTGGGATAATTACTGCATGGGGGTTAATGTCACTGAAAGCCACGTCAAGCCCAGTTTGAACACTGCACTTCAATACACGGGGAGAAAGAAAACGTTCCTTCGAACTGTACAATCTAATCACTAAGCTGCATGACACATCAAGTTAAAGACAACTGAACTCCACTCGTGACCACCAGAAGAATCCAACGTCGTACATTTTGAGAATCCTTGTTTTGGATTTTTTGGGGGGGGGGTTAACATTTCCAATGGACTTGACATATAAGGAGGAGTAATAACTGCAGCATCGGATGCATGTGCTTCAGACGCAGGGTGCTGAGGATTTCCTCGGGTATCGATCACATTGGCTCCTTGAATTGGGATTTGGTGATCTGTCTGGCCATTGCCTGGATCATTTGCTACTTCTGCATCTGGAAGGGAGTCAAGTCCACCGGCAAGGTGAGCACGGACACCCTGGATGTTCCCGTGGCAACCCCTGAGAGGGGAAAGTTGCTGCTGCTCTGGGTAGAAATAACCCAACGTTTGCTTGAAACCCAGCGCTGGGTTTGCTCTTTCCCCAATTTTGGGGGTTACAGCAATTGTAAGAGTGTCATGCTTGTTATTCCTTGACAGGTGGTTTACTTTACAGCCACGTTCCCATATGTGATGTTGGTAATCCTGTTGATCCGAGGAGTCACCCTGCCGGGAGCGTCGCGGGGGATTCACTTCTACCTCTACCCAGATTTGGGGCGGCTTTCCGACCCACAGGTTGGTCCAAGGGACACATTTGGACGGACAATGCCAAAATATTAACTCGCTCTTGCCGATTTTAATATTGGCCAATTAAATCAGCCAAACCGATTAATAGGCGGAGCCTGAATAATTGCTTCTATTTAAAAATAGGCTTAAAAACCTTTGCATGTCCCGTATTGAAACAGTTTCCTTCGGACTGTCTGTTTGTTTGGCATGCTAAAAGGTGTGGATGGACGCCGGCACTCAGATCTTCTTCTCCTACGCCATCTGCCTCGGTTGCCTCACCGCACTGGGTAGTTATAACAAGTACAGCAACGACTGCTACAGGTGAGCACGGCACAAATTTGGGGTGGACTTTTGGACGAGGCGATCAAATTAATGCGAATGGTCCTCTGTTTGATTTGCAGGGATTGTTTGTCTCTGTGCTTCCTGAACAGCGGCACTAGTTTTGTCGCAGGCTTCGCCATTTTCTCCATTTTGGGCTTCATGTCGTACGAACAGGACGTTCCCATCTCAGAGGTGGCCGAGTCTGGTCAGTGGTTCCCTCCTCATCGACTCGAATGATCCACATGTGGATAAGGCAAGCTTAGGGTTTGAAATTCGGGTTTCAAACCAAGGTAAGGGTTTCGATCAGTGGCGGGGTTGAGGTCGGTCTGTGTGAGGTGGGTCATCCAGCGCACATCGGGTTTTGAACAAGGGTTTGGGTTTCAAATTATGGTTTGGAACCAAGGTTTCGAGATCTGGTTTTGAGTGACAAACATGGACCTGGGTCGAAAAACCTAGTTTGACATTTACAATAAATTTTGCACTTTGGTTTCAAACAATCGTTGAGATTTCAAATTGGGGTTTGAAGTAAAGATTAGGAATCAACGGAAGCATTTACATTGTGTTTTCAAACCAGACGTTAGGGTTTCAAAGTCGACTTTGAAGCCAAGGTTTCAAATTACGGTTTCAACTCTTGGTTGGAGTTTTTGGGATTTGAAGCCAATGTTCAGGTTTCACGCCTGCATTTAAACCCTAAATTAGGCTTTCAAATTGCGATTTCAAGCAACAGTTAAAGTTTCAAATTACAGTTCCAAAGCCTTTTTTAGGGTTTCAAACAATGGTCAGGATTCAAATGAGGGTTTGAAGCTAATGTTGGGATTTTAAACAAAGTTTAGGTTTCAAATTAAGATTTGAAGCCATCCTTCGGGGGGTTTTGGCCTGGTTTGGGTTTTCGAACATCGGTTAGGGTTTTAAATGAGGGTTGATGTCATTTCGAAGGCTGACTCGGGCTGACTATTTCTATTCCGTCCTCGAAAATGCTTAAGACTTCTTTGCACGAGTCCCCCCAGCTAGGCTCGGCGTGCCCACCATGTCCAATTGAAGTGTGTGAAACGCAGGTCCAGGCTTGGCCTTCATCGCTTATCCACGCGCTGTGTCCATGATGCCTTTCTCACCTCTGTGGGCCTGTTGCTTCTTCATCATGATTGTCTTTTTGGGACTGGATAGTCAAGTGAGAGCCACACACAGTTGCATTCCGATACCAGGACTTCAGACTTCTGCCTGTCCTTCAGGGTACATGTCCAAAATGTCTGCCGCAGTTTGTGTGCGTGGAGAGCCTGGTGACGGCCGTGGTGGACATGTACCCGTCCACCTTCCGGCGCAAACACCGCAGGGAGCTCTTCATCCTCGCCGTGGCCGTGCTCTCCTTCTTCATGGGCCTCATCATGCTCACTGAGGTCAGTCGGATGTCAAGTAAATATTCATGTTTTGGCTCACAAATGTTTGTCACCATGACCTTGTGTCGACAAGGAATCTTGTCGCGCCTCCCCCATCCGTGTAAGATGTCTTGAATGCTGTGGTCAGTTCCTCCAATCCTACTTCGCTTATCGCCACCTAGCGCCCTCTGGAGGGGAGGAGTATACACGGGGAAGCGGCATTAAAAAAGGCCAAAATGCACTTACTGGATGTCGCCCACAGGGAGGAATGTACATCTTCCAGCTTTTTGACTACTACGCAGCCAGCGGGGTGTGTCTGCTCTTTGTGGCCATTTTCGAGACGGTTTGCATCGCGTGGGTTTACGGTGAGTGTGTTGAGTGAATGCATCTTATTGACGGCGTTCCGATTTCCGACCTTTTTAAATTGCTTCAATTACAGGCGCAGACAATTTCTATGACAACATCGAAGACATGATTGGTTATCGTCCGAGCGCTGTCATTAAGTACTGCTGGCTGTTCTTCACCCCTGCAACCTGCTTTGTGGGTTCCACGTTCTCAGTTGGCCAGTTATTATTTTGAGAGAAGAGCACCATCTGGTGGTCCAAAGATGTTCAAAGATGGGTCATTATTTTCTGGGTTTTCTATTTCAGGGAACATTCGCCTTTGCCTTGATCAAATACTCCCCGTTAAAATACAACAATGATTATGTGTACCCGTGGTGGGGCTACGGAATTGGATGGGTCCTCGCCCTGTCGTCCATGCTGTGCATTCCTCTTTGGGTGGCAGTTCAACTCCATTCCACCTCTGGCTCACTACGACAGGTATGATGCACATACACACACAAAATATATATTTTTAAAAAGCAGTTTCAAGTTGCCCAAGGACATGGGAAATACTACCAAAATTTAAGGATTTAATTTCCATTCAAATGAGTGGAAATTCATCTGTCCTGACAACCACCCCTCACCCCAAAAAAGAACATTTATGATTTTCTTTCTTCTTTTTTTATGTAAGGAGAATCTCACTCTATAATACAGTTCTTTGTGAAAGCATGTCATAGTACCAGAATTAATAATGTACCAGTTTGTGCTACATAATTCAATGCAAAGCTTCTTCTGGTGTGCTTAGTTTGCCCACTAGGGGGTAGTGTAACACAGAACCAGACAATCAAAGAGTCGCCGCTAATTCTGTGCCGTGGGCTGCAATAATTCCAGTTTTTTTTTTTTTTTTTTTTTTTTTTACGGGATAAGGAATATATGCCTGTGACTATTGTGATATCGTTCGTGGTAAAATATCCGATGCCTGAAACGTCATAACACTGTCAGTGTTGATGCCAACTGTTAGCTGGCGTTTTCCATTAGCATTAAGCTAGCTTTCTAAACACAACACAAAATCGATGGTCTTATTGAGAGGCGATGGCCTTTGTCTTTGTTAAATGTTCATGTTTGTTTGTTGTGTTTGTGTTGCTGTTTTAATGCAAAGCAATTGTCACATGTATCTAACAACAAAGTAATTATCTCTATATAAAGTTGTTTGAGTTGTACAACTTATTGTTCTCTTTGTTTTATGTTTAGTTTGACAGTAAAATACTGGGAGTAGCTTGAAGCTTCTTTTTTTTGTTGTTGTTTATTTTGCTTTATTCTCTACTGTCTGCCAAAATCCACTCGCATACCAAAGTGAACAACTGCTCTTGTTTTGAAAAAGTCTTATTTCAAGGCACCACTATACAATAATGACTTATTTGTGCATCCTTAGTTCTCACCATTGACTTTTAATCCATTTTTGTCATGAATTCTGATGTTATACATTTTCTCTTTTCCGCTCAGCGCCTCGCTGTACTGACCACCCCTTGCGACAATTTACCCAAGTGCAAACGGCAGCGGGAGAACTTGTTTTCCGACGGCCTCCATCGGAAGGCGCCTCTGAGCAAAGACGGCTACTCGCCCGTCCACCAAGTGGAGTCCAATTGCTAGAGACTGCTGGGTCAAAGTTCAGTCTGACACCCGCCCAAACACGTAATGACATACCTCATCAGGGCAACGGACTCTTGGGAGTTACATACTGCTGATCTGGTGCTCATGCATAATTTGCATGGTTTCAAAATTTGGATAAACTGTAAGCGTCTCATTGGCAATTGCATTGGCTGTTATTGTGACACACAAAAAAAAACCAACCATCATTGTCCTCTTATAATCAGATTCTTTTTCTTTTTTTACATAATAAAATTGTACACTTGTATATGTATAATGTTTTAAAGTTAGTTTAGTTTTTAAAACATTTCATGGGTTGCGTATATCTGTATTGTACTGCTCCTGTGTGGCCAAGAATAGAAGGAGCAGCACAATGTCAATGGGCATTGAAGCATAAAATCACGATGTATAAAGTGTTTAATTCATTACATTCTATTTAATTATGTTATTACGGTGTGCTTTCAAGACTACAGTTTAGTACTATACGGTATATATAGCATGCTATTTTTCGGATCAAAAGAAGTGTTGCTGACCGGTCTATATATGATTTAATCGGCAGGCGTCGCTGTGGTCACAATGATGAATGGCTTAGTGTTTACGGAAGTGGGAGTGACGTGTCACCCACCGAGCCCTGATGCATTGTGGGTGAAGAAGCCAAGCTAACGGCGGCCGATACCATTTACGTCGCCCTCGAACGCTATAGTTCAGTCGATGAACGAAGCTACATTTAAAAGGGCGGCATGTCATTTTGAGCACGTTTAATGTCCGCGCCGTTTGATGAAAGCGGACTTATGTCAGCGTCGTCGCTGCTCTCCTGCGCACCGGCGCTCCAAGCGAACGAAACGGGGGATCCCGTGTGGATGCACCGCGGCGTTTCCGTGCTCTTTTCCAGAGGAGGCAAATAAAATAAAAAAAGGGAAGTCGCGGCGGATTATTGAGCAGGGAAGGTGTGGATGGTTGGCGGCGGCGGTGACGACGACGACGTCCGCGCTACCGTGCTCCGCGTTGCCTGACTGCTGTTGATACCCCCCCGGCCCCCTCTCTTCCGTCCGTCGAACACTCTCCTTGGGCTCAAAGATGTCGACCAGCAGTCCCGAAGCGGTGAAGAAACTGCTGGAGAACATGCAGACCGACCTGCGCGCTCTCTCCATGGAGTGCAAGAAGAAATTCCCCCCAGTTAAAGAGGTCAGTGTGCGAGTTGTATTAGCTTCGCATAAGACTCAATGTATGTAGAACCTAACCACCATCACCACCAGCGGGCCTACTTCTGGACGGGTTCTCGAGGAAAGTTCTGCCCGAGTTCTTTGATGAATAAGCTGCTTGTTGGCACAAGTGGGCTCCATGCCACGTCACACATCGGACACAACACTAGCAACCTGAGTCATCTCAAACTTTTTGGCTCATTTACATATTGCCCCTTTCCCACCCACCCATAGTGTCATCCATTTCAATTATGACCGAGAATTTCCTGATAAAAATCGTTTATGTCAAATTCAAGACTTTGGATCTTTGCAAAATGTGTCAAGAGCCTGTCTGATAATAATGTGACGATTAATTCATTGCTTGGCATCGTACTTTTGACTAGGAAAAACTCAACGAGACATGTCTTGCCTTTGGCTCCTCGTCTCATGATTTACAGTACTGTATCTCCACAGTTCTGATGTAACCCTTTCATTGTTTTGACATGACCCTAAAAAAAAAAAAGGTCAGCCGGTACATGTTTTCTGTGGCAACCTCTGCAAATGTGGGTACACAGACATGTGCGGTTTCACAGTTTTAAGATTCCCATCATTCCCACCGTTTACTTTATTTATGTAACATTTCCTGGTAAGTCTACATAGAATTGACCAATATAGTACTAAATATTGAAATGTAACCAACTATTAAAGAAATGCAAATTGAGTATAAACGCAGTAGGACTCTGAGGTCTGCAGACTCGGGTCAATTTAGTGGAGCCCAGAGTGCAAAGCAAACATGGTGAAGCAGCATTTAGCTGTAATGCTGCATGCAAATGGAATGAGCTACGAATAGAAGTGACGGCAACTTCTGGATTTAAATGTTTTTTTTAAATCCAGAAATGTCTTTAACGCATTTGTTTTGTAAATGTTTTTAAAAATGTACTTTTAATTATGTGAAGCGCATTGAGGTATCTTGTTGATGGAATGCGCTCTATCAATAAAGCTGCTTTTGCTTCGCCGTACTAAAACGCGGAATTGATGTCGAGTGTCATGAGATTGATGTTGCGAGCGGTGTTGCAGTAGTACACTCGCCTGGCCCCCTTGCGGGCAATTTGGGTTCAGTTCTGATTATGAGTATGAATGGTTATCTGTCTCTGGCTTGTGGATGGCTCGCGAACGATTCAGGGTCCACCCCCCAGTCAGCCGTGGTGGTTTCCAGGCTCGGCATAAGGAGGACATGCGTGATAGAAAATAAGTGAATGGATAATTTAATGAACACACAACTTAAAACGGGAGTGTGTCTTAATTTGTTCTCAAGTGATCATTTTGTGCAAAACAAACAAAAATCCAGACATGATGTCCAACTTGTTCCCTACACTGCTTGTCCTCATTGCAGTCATGAGTACTGCGAACTAAAAGACCGTATTGTTATTGTTCTGCTGTTTCTGAAGAATAACTTGGATGACGACAATTTTCACGCTCACTTGCAAACTTGTTCCAAATTCTCGGAGTTGTTTTGTTTTTAAATTTTTTTGTTGCAATTTTCGGTTCGATTGCGTTATTCCTCTACTCGGTGTGTGTTGGTGTTATTGTCGTCGCTATTGTTGTGTGAGTCACACAGCCACACAAGCCGCCCCTCTATGACTTTGCCAAGCCCCTCCGCAAACACAAATCCTCTTTATCATTCGTCGCTCTGCGTGTCTCACGCCACAAGGCTGCTTGGAAAATCATTTGGACTTTCAAGGGGTCCCCCCCGCACACTCCTTAGTTCAATCTGTTCCACGCTCATTATATGAAAAATATACAGATCCCAATGGTCAAATAAGAGAGCGGAATGTTTTAAATGTGCCTTAAAAGGGCTTCGCGTTTGGCTTCCCTTACCTGAAGTTGCAATATTAAGTCGACGATCGGTATGTCTTAAAATGGGCCATATTGAGTCGTTGAGCATTCTGTCAATTGTTGTGGATTGGAGCTGGAGGCAATTGAGGAGTGGAGCGCGCACGACTTGGCTGCAAACAGCTGAGGCAGTAATAATTTTGGCTCAATTAGTTTGCTGTCTAAAGGCGTGCAACACAATGTCAGCATTGCCCTTGCGCAGCATTTTTTTTGGGGGGCATGCTGGGGTGTGCAGGGCAGGTACCAAATACCGATTTGAAAGCTTCAGCGTGTGTGTGTGTGTTTTTTTTTTTTTAATGCCAACAGTTAACACAAAAGTTCATGAGTGGGAAACGTAGAGTTAAAAGGGGGAAAAAAAAGACTACACATGGGACCTAGGCAGTTGAGGGAAGATCGGTCACCATCTAGCTAGCTAGGATTAAGCCACATCTAGCTAGCAACGAGCTTCGCTGACTATTCCTGTAGCTAAACATGTTGCAGACTCCCTCCATGGCAGCATATAAGCTACACTTCTGACCAGTATGGTTCTCAAGAAAGGGTTGGTCACGAACGGCCCTGCTAATTGCTAAGCTAATGTTAGACTGGCACGGCTAGCACGTCGAAATTAGCAAGTGCTTGGGGTGCTCAATCCCCTTTTTCAAAAAGGTCTGGCCGGAACCGCGTTCAAGTGGAGAACATGCAGCTTTGAAACTCGGAACTGAAAATGAATTATAGCCAAGGGGGTTTTTGTTTTCACAATAGAGTCGCTAGTTTTCACTTCTTGAGGTCTGCAAAAATCACATTTCTCAAATTACTTCACCGTTTTATCGTTTTTATCAACTTAGATTTGCTTCTAGACAAGAAAATACAGTTTGGTGTTATCCACAATTAGGTGTTGAGCAAGAAAACGTTTGGATTATATCAAAAAGAAAACCAATTATTTGTTTTATATGTTATATTCTTCTTGTTTCATAAAATCCTCACTTCAACTCTCTGTGATTAACTTGCAAAAAAACACCAGAAAAATAGAAAGTTGCTCCTCAAATGAAGTCAATGATTTGCAAAATTGCTCCACCCCAAACCTTTGATGTATTTTGAGCCCCCGGGGGGCATTCAAAACAATTGTTTCCCAGGAAGTCCAACTGCATTGCATCACGCTGTCACAGTGCATAGTTATTTTGCCTCTCTTATGGCTAAACCAAAATATTCGAAATGTCCTTCCGTATCTTGCGCCACTGCTCCCGTGTGTAAAAAAAATAACAAGGCTTGTCATCGTTCCAGGGATTTGCTGAATTGAGAGACTCGCATCAGTGCCTGCGTGGAACTTGCTCGTCAAATAGATGAGCAGACGGGAATCACTTCTGCTTTTTTTTTTTTTTTTTTTTTTTTAATTCTTCTCCAAATGCGCGCATATCGTTCGAAATAACCGGAGGACTCTGAAAAGTCCTTGTAGATGTTTCCACCGCCGAGTTTTAACCTGAGACAGAGGCTCTTTTGTGACATCGGCAGCAAGCTGAAAACGCGGTTAAAAGGCAGCTGCCAAGGTCGTCGACATGGCTGCGTTTTTGTGGCATTGAGAGGAAAGTCTTAAAAACGGCACTTTTCTCTGGGGAAACTGTGAGCGTTGGGATCCAAAAGTTTTCCACCAGGCTTCTGTGAAAAAGAAAAATCATTTAAGGAGAACATACTGTCCTCCCCAGGCGGCTCGGCGGTCGAGTGGCTAGCGCGTTGGCCTCACAGTGCAGCGATACCAGGTTTGATTCCAGCTCCGGGCCTTCCTGTGTGGAGTTGGCATGTCCTCCCCGTGCTTGTGTGGGTTTTCTCCGGGTGCTCCGGTTTCCTCCCACATTCCAAAAACATGCGTGACAGGCTGATTGAACACTCCAAATTGTCCCTGGGTGTGATTGTGAGCGCGGATGGTTGTTCGTCTCTTTGTGCCCTGCCATTGGCTGGCAACCGGTTCAGGGTGTCCCCCGCCTACTGCCCGAAGGCAGCCGGGATAGGCTCCAGTGTGCCCCGCGACCCTTGTGGGGATAAAGCAGATCAGAAAATGGACGGATGGACGGGTATTGTCCTCCCCAATTAGGGAAACGCAAAGTGTGATGAAATTTGCCCACGCCACACACGATAGTTTGAACGGCAAGGTTTGTTGTTTTTCGATGCTTGTGTCCGTCTCCAAATATACCACGATAAAGGTTTCACTGTAGCAGCCTCTTGTCTTGCACTGCGCCTTTTTATTGCACTTCAACTGTCCTTCTCTTTTCCCCATAGGCCGCCGAATCCGGCATTGTGAAGATTAAGACAATTGCAGCAAGGAATAGCGACATACTGGCTGGTGAGTGAAATGCGGTCGAATCGGCTCTCTGTCTTTTTGAGCCTCAAGCAAAGGGTGCGATTTTTGACATCTTAAGCCATCTCGAAGGCGTTTACTGCCATCTGTATTCAAGGCAGCGTTCTCCAGATTGTCAGTTGCTTTACAGCATTTTTCGCTTATCTTTCAAGGCCCACAAAGTGTTGTGTTCTGTGGCAGTGTTGCAAAAAAAAAAAAAAAAATCCGCCCATTCAAAACAAATCTGTGTTATAAGGGAGCAGAACGTAGCTGCCCACCACGCGCCGCCAAGCGTTCGAAATACAGGACACAGATTGTGTTTTAATGCAATACTTAACCACGTTTTTACTTTTGTATCTAGCTGATGAAATAGCAAAGCTTGTGGTTCAATTCAATTCAATCCCCCCCCCCCCCCCCCCCCCCTCCCCCATATTTATTCTCGCCCATTTTGTTTGGGTAGCAACCTGTATCTTCCTTGGTTATCAGCCCGGCTGATAATCGCCCATATTTAGCATTTTGTCAAATATTGGCATGGACCTTTTTTAAAACAAAAAAAATCTTTAAAAATGTATTTAAATTTTCACCTAACTTTTTAAGAGGTGCTACTGACCCTGATAACTCTCTGCCCCTATTTTTTATTATTTGAAATTTAAAACGAAAACACTAAGTAAATGTTTAACAATTCAGTTATGTATAAATTTGAGAAAACTTTATTTGCTGTCAAAGTATAGGGTGCTATTTACTGATTTAAGTTTTGTGCAACCTTTTTGAAAGACATGGTGAACCCTCCCTGAACTTTGTTTTTAGAATTTTAAAACAAAAATGTCTATTGTCAAACATAGTGTGTATATATATATATATTTTTTTTTTCTCATTTCGATGCCAATATTTTCCCTTTTACTGAAAATGAATACTGACTCCAAATACCGTTTTTTTTGTGGGGTGGCGGGGGGGGGGCTCTGACAAAAACATATTGTTCTATCTCTAAAATATATACATACTCTGTTTGTGCGTTAAGCTTGTCCAATTTACGTGTTAGCATACTCCCCCCCCCCCCCCTCATAATTGTAATAATGCGCATCCTTGGCCAACTGTTGATCAATGTGTTCCTGGCTAAAGCAGTGTTGAAGACACCCCAAGACCTCGCTGGCTGGCAGCCTGGGTGAATGCAACAGGATCAAAGCGGATCTTACAGAGTGGAAGCAAATAGAGCAGAACATGTCAAGGGATGTTCTTTGTTGCGACACTTCAAGCGCAACGCTTTCCCACTGACTTGGGATCTGAGGCGCTTTTTAAACGTCGCCGCTAATTCTGGTCTCCCTTAAAAGTAAAAGAGAATCTCACAAGTTGTGGTTCCCTCTGTGGCGTCATACAGTTGACCCTCGCTTTGTCGCAATTAACCATCTTGATGTTTATTTTTTTCTGTGGAATTCAAGATGGTGCCATAGCAATGACTCATGGGAAAGTAGTGCCAATAAACTACAACAGTCCCTTGCCTTTCAAGTTTTAATTGTTCTGTGACAATGCTCATAATATTGCAAAACATTTCCAAGTCACTTTTCCCCTTTGACATGAATGGAAATGCCATCAATCCGTTCCAGCCCCACAAGAAACGGCAACAAAATTTGTCCACTTTTTTTTTTTATGCACCAAAAATGTGGTCACCCGAAATACCCCCCCGCCCCCTGATATTTTCAGCATTGCTGTAAATAAAATTCCCTCAAAATATGTCATTCATGTTCATGTTTTCTGCAGCTCTCAAGGAGAACAGCTCCGAAGTCGTGCAGCCTTTCCTGATGGGCTGCGGCACCAAAGAGCCCAAAATCGCCCAACTGTGTCTAGCTGCCATCCAGAGGCTCATGTCCCACGAGGTGGTCTCTGAGGTACTGGACTGGGGGCTCGAATCGGCCACGGTGTTAATGCAAATGGATACAGCACACCGAGGCTAATGCCCGGCGCCATAAAGGCCATCAAGACTATCTGGCCGAAGGACATTCTGTCATGAATTATTGGTGTCACCCTGATTCGCTGCAGGACACGCACGCTCGCATACACACTCTCTCACACACACACACACACACACACACACACACACACACACACACACACACACACACACACACACACACACACACACCACTCTTGTTTGTGCAGGTGTTCCTAATGCTGTGACCAGTGAGGGTACCAGTTAAGCTTGCCTGCAAGATGAATTCTCGCAGTATGAGCTAAGCGACTCTGACAATAACTTTTCTCTGTTGATAATCGGCTTGATTAAAAAAAAAAAAGTAAATAAAAAATAACATGACAACTGTGCAACAAAGGGGGGAAAAAAATCTCAACTCAGGGCGCAAAAACTTGTACAAGAAGCCACTTGGCATCGTCGATCTTGTCACGACTTTTTCCATCAACACTGAACCAACTACAAGGTTAAAAATCACGCCGGCGGCCTTCGAAAAGCAATCGCCCTCGACCCTTGAGGGATTGCACAAACAGCTGTGACACCCACGAAAGCACAAACAGTGCTCACAAATGTCACCACTGCTTATATTGGTATTGAATTGTCCTTGGACTGATGCTTTTTGACCCCGGAGCGAGCGGCATCATCTGGTCCTTTTGTACGCATTACGAACCACAAAAAAAAAATAAAAATAAATGAGCAAAACACTGGGTGGTGTTTGTTGTTGCAGGCGGCGGCAGGCAACATCATCAACATGCTGTGGCAGCTGATGGAGAACGGTTTAGAGGAGCTGAAGCTTCTGCAGACGGTGCTGGTACTGCTGACTACCAACACAGTGGTCCACGATGAAGTACTTTCCAAGGTACAAACGCACTCCAGTCCGACATAAAATGCCCGTACTCTATCCAGCGCCATCCAGTATGCTGCC
Organism: Hippocampus abdominalis; assembly: GCA_018466805.1. Classification (NCBI taxonomy): domain Eukaryota; kingdom Metazoa; phylum Chordata; class Actinopteri; order Syngnathiformes; family Syngnathidae; genus Hippocampus; species Hippocampus abdominalis. Next base: position 2,945,945 of record CM031697.1, on the reverse strand, counting down.
GAAGCACTCTAAAAGAGGACCAAAATGCACTTCCTCTTTACACTAGAGTCACATTACATCAATATTTGCACGCCGCTTGTGATTTGTGCTCGTCCAGGCCATTGTGCTGTGTTTCCGGCTGCACTTCACCAAGGACAACATCACCAACAACACGGCGGCGGCCACCGTCCGGCAGGTGGTCACCGTGGTCTTCGAGAGGATGGTGGCGGAGGACGAGCGTTTCAAAGGTCACAACAACTCGAGGGCCGTGGGAATGGGGATGTTTTTTTGTTTTTTGTTTTGTGGAAAGATTCCATTAAGCGAGAGCAAATTCTCTTCCCTTCCCAGGTATTGTGGAGCAGCCTCCTCCCGTGCAGGGCAACACCAACAGGCGGTCTGTCACCACCCTGAGGCCAAGTGCCAAAGATGCGTACATGCTTTTCCAGGTATGTCCACATGGGGGCAGCAGCCTCCTTCACAGCTGTACACACGTGAAACATCCCACTTGGGTCGATTGCCCTTAATCTCGTGTACCCCTGTTCATATTTCTGCAATGGTACAGCAAACATCCACAGTCAATGCTTGAATTGCTACGATGAAGGCAAAAAAAAAAAAAGTGTCTTGATTTGTTCAATGTGTTCTTTGACCACGTTCCTAATTTAGGCCGCTCATATCTCAGATCATCTTTCCCCAATCAAGTGAATGGAAATACAGTAAACATTCCCATCCCCGGAATTCTATGAAAAGGAATATCCTTCACCCGTAATAAAAACCTATGCATTAACATTTTGACTACGATATTACATGTTACCGGAACTACGTAAGCGGAAATTCCACTAGCCGTAACCCGGATGGAGACGTCATGCAGCGGTAGCTTAAATACACGCAACGCTCCACCCGATACGCGGAAAGACACCAACGAAGACACCTTTTCACGTCGCATTTTTTGATAATCAGATTCGAAACGACGACGTGTAAGTGAGTTTTTATTGGCGTGCGTTTTACTGTAATTGCGAACGATTTCTAACTTTATTCACTTACGTCCTGTTGATCGCGGCACTAGCGTAAAAAGCTACGCCCACTCAACACAACTGGAGAAGATGGAAGAAACGTGTTTGCTTCGCCGTTTATGTCATCGAATTCGAAACGACTATGTGTCAGTGACTTTTTATTGGCGTGCGTTTTACTGTAATTGCGAACGATTTTAACTTTATTTACTTTCGTCCTGTAGATCATGGCATAGAAAACGAGGAAGAACCCAACAAAACAAAACAACCCAAAATAGACTCATTTTTTCCCAAGACTGAAAAAAATCAACATTAAAATACTGTACATACTATACTGTGTTGTGGTTTTTTAAATCTACACCTGTACTGTATACTGTACTGCTGTTTTTGTTATATAAACAGTTTTTGGACAGTATATTTTTGCATTTTATTGCTTGTGTTACACATAGTTTTCATCATACTTGCAGGTTCATAAAGGACATGTACCATGCTCATTTCCCAAAAGAGGAATTTCTGTTATAAGGACAGATTGGACAGCGCAAACATGAGTCCGTACTAGAGAATATTTACTGTACCATTAATCCATTCCAGCCACCCTCCCTCCAAAATGTGACGCATTTCTCAATGTCATCTACAACATTTTACAGGACCTCTGCCAGCTGGTGAATGCAGACGCCCCCTACTGGCTGGTGGGGATGACGGAGATGACGCGGACGTTTGGCCTGGAGCTGCTGGAGTCTGTCCTCAACGATTTCCCCGGCGTATTCCTGCAGGTGGCTCCAATACCTTTTCAAGTGTTTGGTTTTTTTGTTTTTTTTTAATGGATTGGAGCCCGCTTGAGGGACCTGTTGCTACTATCTACTGCTACGGTCACAGCAGGAAAGAACTTGGATCGCATGTTCACGTTTTCTTTAAGAACACCATTTGAGACGTCAAGGGATACAAAAAGTGTAAAGACAATTTGAGATTGTGGGATATGTGATAAATTAGGGGAGGCACCAAGTACAGTTCAGTTGTATTTAACTTTGGTGCATTTACATTTAACGTTAACTCATTCACTCCCAAAGACGTTTTTAAACGTCTTTTCAGACTTGGTCCGGAATTGGCTGGTACCGAATGAGTTTTTAAAGAAATGTTTGTCTTCCAAACATTGATTTTGTACTTAATTATTGAACTAAAAATTCTACCTGGAGAAACAACGCGCCGTAAATGAGAAGTAATGCATTTGACCAATGTGCCTCTTGTCTTTCCCCTCGTTCTTGCCGCACAGCACCAGGAGTTCAGCTTCCTGTTGAAGGAGCGCGTGTGTCCGCTCGTCATCAAGCTCTTCTCCCCCAACATCAAGTTCCGACAGGGGAGCAGCAGCGCCGCTTCGCCGGCCCCCGTGGAGAAGCCCTACTTCCCCATCTGCATGCGGCTGCTGCGCGTGGTCTCGGTGCTCATCAAGCACTTCTACAGTCTGCTGGTACGAGCCGCCAATCTGGATCAGAGGTTTCCTCAAGGATGAAGCTGGGAAATGCGGAAACGATTAGCATCGGATTAGTTCGCATGGGCGATTTTTCAAGAGGAGGATCATCTAATAATGCAGCTTGTTTTATTTGATGTTTTGTTTTGGGGTTTTTTCTTCCTTCTTCCTGACTTTTTTTTTTTTTCCTACCCTCAAGGTAACAGAGTGTGAGATCTTCCTGTCTCTGCTGGTAAAGTTTCTGGATGGGGAAAAGCCTCAGTGGCTCAGAGCTGTGGCGGTAGAGTCGGTACATAGGCTGTGTGTGCAGCCACATTTATTACGGTAAGATTTACATTCCAATTGTCATTCCATTGGCGATCATTTTTGCGGCAACAATTTTTATTCTTTAAAAAAAAAAAAAAAAATAGCTCGAGAAACTGTTCTGCATTGATGCTAATTTTAAAGGTTGTTTTCTTTTCTCTTGCTCTAGTTCATTCTGCCAATCGTACGACATGAAGCAGCACTCCACCAAGGTGTTCAGAGACATCGTCAATGCCTTGGGCTCTTTTATCCAGTCCCTCTTCATCGTTCCTAATGTGGGCAATGCTTCAGCTGTCAGCGCACCAGCTGGTACGATTTGGAGCTCTTTTGAGACCTCAGCATTTACAAAGAAATGACTGATGCCGTACCCTCATGAATATCAGGTTGCCCAAAAAAAATCATTAAGGCACATTGTAGTTACGGTTTGCCTCAGCGGGCCGTTCTGAATTTTGGGAAGCCATATAAATGTTTCATCACCTCTACATATTACATACACAAGGCACAACAAATTGATGAATAACTAGTTTTAAAACCAGAAGTCAAGAATAATGACCGTTATTGTGAATCACATATGACAATTAGAATTGTTTTTAGTTCAGACTTCAGCAAGCATCATGGAACTTGACTTGCTTGATTTCCTTTTGCGGGCCACATAAAATGATGTGGCGGGCCAGATCTGGCCCCCGGGTCTTGACTTTGACACCCGTGCATTAAGGGCTGGGCGATGTGGCGTCAAAATAAAAATTCTAGTTTTTTTTTTTTACTTGTTAAAAAAAAAAGGCTAATCAAACGGATTAACTGCCAAGCCCTACATGAAGTCTGTTGCAAATGCCCCCCCCCCCCAATTTACTAAACTCAAACTTGTTAAGGTGGCTCGGGGTCGGGACCCCAGGGCACGGCTCAGGGCGGTCCAGGTCTAGGAGGCGTCGGCGGGACCCTGACTACCCAGGCTGCGTTTGAATACCGCGGCATTTGGATCCCCCTGATGACAGTCAGCACCCAGGGCAGTGCCAAAGCCACATAGTAAGCCCCCCCCCCCCCCAACCCCTCCCCACTACCGCCGTGTCATTTGGAAACACATTTGCCACACGTCACTTCCATTCCCGTTTCCGCTAGCCTGGAAATGCTGGACAAAGTGGAGCCGCCGTCCATCCCCGAAGGTTACGCCATGTCGGTGGCCTTCAGCGCCCTGCTTGACTTGGTCCGGGGCATCACCACCATGATCGAAAGGGAGCTCGCGGCGGAGGAGGCGGCGGCGGCTGAGTCCAGGGAGGCTCGGCCGGACCGCGACTGGCAGCCGCCACCTGGTGAGATGCGATTTTTGCGCTGGAGTTCTCCTGCGCTGTTCGGAAGCTCGGCGTCTGTTGCTGTGGGTAATCGCTTGATATGTCATGCTGGGTTTTGGGTTTGATGGGTATTCGTGATGGTGTGTCTCAGGAGCTCATCTGGTGTGGGAGGAGATGGTCAGCGCCTGCTGGTGCGGTCTGCTCGCCGCCTTGTCCCTGTTGCTTGACGCCAGGTAAATAAGCCAGTTGGATTTTCAAGTGCAACTACACTACGACATGTGAATTTTGCTGAAGAAGAAATACCGAAGTCCGAGGCACTGCCAAACGGAATTGGGAAGGAAATACAGAACAATAGAACCACACCCCGCATCAGAGGACAGTGGCTCAAAATAATTATTTGTTGAGTTTGATCAGATTGGGAGTGTTGAAAATGTCATTGTCTCTTATCAGTCGGGAGGTAACACGCAAACAGGTTGTACAAGAAGCTTACCTCTTGGTCTACATCATAGGTGTCAAAGTCAAGGCCCGGGGGCCAAATCCGGCTTCTCCTTTTGTCTCGAATACGATTCCAGCCTTGCAAAGATTCACATGAACTCGAACTGAACTTTTTTTTTTTTTTCACAGGGGCGGGGCAATGTGAATCACTTCACCACAGTACATTTATTTGCAAGGATGAATGACATCGAACAGTACACTCAGTGCGTGTGTGCGTTTGCAGCACCGATGAGACGGCCACCGAGAACATCCTGAAGGCCGAGCTGACCATGGCCTCGCTATGCGGCCGCCTGGGCCTGGTGACTCCGCGCGACGCTTTCATCACGGCCATCTGCAAGGCTTCTCTGCCGCCGCACTACACCTTGACCGTTCTCAGCAGCAACGCCGCCAACTTGTCCAGCAAAGGTAAGCGGCCCAGCGGCCGTTGCCTGAAAATAACGTTTGCCTAAAATAACGCGAGGATTGTTCTTAAAATGCCATTTTGCTTTGTCAGAAGATCCGAAATACGCGTGAATGTAGCGTGTTTGATCGGGTTGTGAGTTTTAAAATTGGAAAGTTGATCTGTACAGGGAAAGCAAGTACAGTTTTTTTGGGGGGGGGGGCTAAAAACTGATTTATGAGCAAAATTTGGATTAAAGTTAAAAGTAATGGAGTACTTCAGGTACAGTAATACATGCAAGTAAAGTAGGATATCAAGTTTGTACATATTTCTGCTTATGACAGTACAAAACATTCCTATTTATACCCGAGAATGATACGTTTTCATTACGTTACCCGCAATTCCCGGTCAATTCCAAGCGTTTGAATTTTGGAATTTTCCCGAGCTTCCCATTGGAAATTTACCGGACGGTTTCCACCTCCTTTGCAAACGTATGTTTGATTAAAAATGCGCTTCATTCTTGTGCCTGCGGTCATGTGTATTGATGTTAAATTAATGAGGTTTTCTTATCCTCGCCGTCTGAAGTGTGTGCTGCGAGTTGATCGCGTTAAACTCTTGGCATTTTGCCTCTCCCCAATGCGCCGTCTCTTATTGCAGTAATCCATAACGTTATGCCGGGACTTCTAATTAAGAACGTGCCCGGGGAGTGTTAAAACGTGCGCACGCAGCTTCTCTCCAAAAGACCCCCTTGGACATTCAACATTTGCATATTAGCTTGTATAGATAAAGCCGGCTAATTGGTCTGCCCATGTTGAGTTGATTAAAAGAGCTTCTCCTTCAGCCTCTGTTTGTTAGTTACAAATCCCGGACGCACACGCAACCCAACACGTTTTTTTTTTTCTTCTTCTTCTTCTTCTTCTTTTCCTACAGCCTACTCGATTCAGGGCCAGAATGTGCAGATCATCAGCCCATCGAGTGAGTCCCATCAGCAGGTGGTGGCCGTCGGGCAACCACTCAGCGCCCAGCCCCAAGGAACCGTTGTGGTAGGGAAATACAAGATCGTGATTGTTGGTGGGCAGACGCAAAGGATTTAGCAAGGATTGATTATTAGGGATGCACCAATGCCGATAGTCTGTATGCTATATTTTAGGTTTAAAATTTTGTACAGTCAGACCTTGGTTTTCGTTCATAATCCGTTCCAGAAGGCTGTTCCAAAACCAAAATCGTTCGAAAACCGAAACCACGCTCTTTTTAAAAATAAAAATGTTTACTGAACACGTCTGCTCACAATGGAAAGCAACACGAGGAAGCGCCACTTCCTCGTCTACCCGAGGAAGCGTCACTTCCTCTTGTAAGGAAGGCGAGAGGAGTGAAATGGTGCATTCAGTTTGTTCGAGAACCGAAATGTGTTGGTCGAAAACCGAATTGGACGAGAACCGAGACGTTCAAAAACCGAGGTTTGACTGTATATTAATTTGAGAAGAATGTGATGCACGCGCTTTCTTTTTTATTATTATTATTACTATTAAATGTATCCTTAAAAACACAGATTCTGAACTACTAAAACACATTTTCGTCCAAGTTGCAATACATAACGGCTTGATCATGGATTGGAGCTCTGTTAACGGTGACTCCTCAAATGCAAGCACTTGTCGCAAGTGGTATCGGTGCATCCCAAATTGAAAATCTGTCGCGCCCCCCCCCCCCCCCTCCTTTGAAGGGGGTCTTTGTTCCAACATACTGGACTACGTGGACATTGCTCTCAATTCTTACTTTGTGTCTCTTGTCAAGCTGACGGCCAAGAACATTCAGTGCATGCGGACTCTGTTGAACCTGGCCCACTGCCACGGCGCCGTGCTGGGCACCTCCTGGCAGCTGGTTCTGGCCACACTGCAGGTACAAGCGCCAACTGGTTCTCCACAGTGATAATAATGATTTTTTTTTTTAAAAAAGCTTCACCTATTTTGGTGTTCATTTTAGGGTGTTTTCACACACAGTCCTTTTGTAAAAGCAATCTCACCCTTATGTTCTTACATCTTTTAAAAGAGGACACAGATTTTAAATTTTTTCTTTTTTGCATTATTATTATGCATTATTATTTTATTTTTGTAATGCAAAAAAATTATACATATTATTGACATATTTTTAAAATATTGAAGAAGAAAAAACAAGTTTGGGTTTCTCTGCTTCTCACAAAAAAAATTCCTACAAATAAGTTTATTGTTATTAGCAGGGAATATAATCATCTGTTGACTGAGAAATGATAACAACAAAACATTTCGACTTTTTTGTTGTTGCTATCATTTCTCAGTCAACAGATGATTATATTCCCTGCTAATAACAATAAACTTATTATTTTAAAAAAATTCGACTTTTTTTTTTTTTTCAACACACACAATACCAATTGTAAGGCTGTGTGATTGCTTCTTTGGGAAAACATGGATATTTACCCCCCCCACTAATAAATCCATATTCCTTCTTGTCGTCGTGATCCCAGCACTTGGTGTGGATCCTCGGACTGAAGCCAAGCGCCGGCGGCGCCCTCAAGCCTGGCCGAGCTGTGGAGGGACCCAGTACGGTACGTTTGCCCCGCATCGTGCGCCAATACGACTGCCACTGGCCGTCGACTGACAATTGATTTGTCTCCGTCCCGATCAGGTGTTGACCACTGCTGTGATGACCGACTTGCCGGTCATCTCCAACATTCTCTCCAGACTTTTTGAGAGCTCCCAGTGAGGCCCTGTTCAACTCTTTCATTTTCTTTCAAGACTGTTTTAATGCGTCACACTGGATTGCGCTACTACATACATTTTCGTCGTAACGAATGCTGACGGTATTGACTCGCGCTGCAGTGACCCATGTCTCGTGTGATCTAGGTACCTGGATGATGTTTCCCTTCATCACTTGATCAACGCTTTATGTTCTCTTTCACTGGAAGCTATGGAAATGGCCTACGGGACAAACAAGGTGCGTTGGAGATGTGCCTTTAAGGGGCGTGGCCTAGCACAGTTGTACCCAACCTTTTTTTTCGCCATGGACCGATATTTTGCGGACCAGCAAACATCCATCCGATGAATATTGCTGCCCGTCTGATAATCTGCCTCATTGGACATATTCGCCCCGCAACAACTCTTACACTGGGGAAACTGCATGATTTTTATTTTGAATATTATTGTATATATTTTTTTAAATATCGACAGTTGGCGACGACTGGCCAAGGGAATGACATCAGGAACTGAAGTCAGAGTCACTATATTTCTGTTTTCACTCTGTCACTGACCGTGGCTCTCCTTGCCCTCATGCGAGGGCATAACAGTGACCTTAAATTGTTTTGGGCTCTTTTTTTTTTTTTTCCACACTTGAACTGCGGTGCATCAAATGCTCATAAGATTTGGTCCAGGAAAAGGCAAAAAATAAATAAAATTTAACAAAGCTACGACTCATATTGTCTCGCATGCAGGAACCGTCCCTATTTGCCGTGGCCAAACTGCTGGAGACGGGTCTGGTGAACATGGATCGTATCGAGATTCTGTGGAGGCCTCTGACTGGACACTTACTAGAGGTACACATGAAACACAATATTTTGCAGTTTTTTTTTTGTTTGTTTGTTTGTTTGTTTTGGTGCTAGACTGAAAACCGATGTTTTGATCATTCATCTCAGGGAGCGGAGACTCCCCTCGTGAGAAAAGACTTTGAAGTTGTTGTGTTTTTTTTTCTTCACCTTTTCTTTCTTATCTCCCCCCCCTCTGTTTTGCATTCCTGTCTGTTTTGCAGAAGGTAAGCGAGCATCCTCTCATCCAAACTTCTTTGGCTTTTTCTCCATTTTGTTGCTCTCTCCCCGCAGTTCTTATCTCCTCCCTGTCAACATGTTGGGAGTTAAGTTGCTGCTGTCTGTGTATCGTGTCCTCTGCGCTTCCAGTTTTGATTTTGAAATTTGATTTGCTGCCAAAGCAGGGTGTGGCTTTGTCTTTCTGCGCGTGTGCGAGCGCAAGCCTCATATTCACACTCGATTTCTTTCAAAAGGAAAACCTAACAGCAATTTCAAGAAAGAAAATATCTAAATTATTCATTTGACAGAATTGAGGAAGACAATGTCATTAGCATAAAAGCATCATCATTTTTGAATGCCTCTTGCAACACAAGAAAGAAAAAAAAACACGACAAATGCCATCAAAAAGAATAGTCCACTTGCCTCGATTCAACATTGCGATGAGAGTGATTGGGATTATTAAAGAAAAAAAAACAATAATTTTAAAAAATATTACTATGACAATAAAAATGGCTCGGGCAATTATCAAGACTAACGAGATTCATGTGTATTCTCAAGTGGAATGTCCTCATGCTGTCAATGAATCTTATCATTTTCATCACTTTCATCACTTTTTTTGTGCTGTGACTCAACGTGAAGCCAGGCCATGTCCACACATGCGCAGCTATTTTTTATTTTGTTATTTTATTTTTTAGTTGTCTACAACGGTCATGAAAATCTGTCCTTCACATGAACCGTAAGGTGTATGCCAGTTTCAGATGGCACTTTTACACCAATCTTTCAGGCCGTTTTTAGCTAGGAAAGTGACTTGGTCGGGGAGGGGGGGGGCATGCATGCATGCATGCATGCATGGTAAAATTAAATTGGAGACGAGCCTAAAAATGCAGATTTTGCCTTCTCGAAGGCTGTTTGTGGCCTAAAATGTGCACCACAATGTATCGAAAAAGCTTCTTTATCTGTGTGTGTGTGTGTGTGTGGACATGGCACATCTCCCAATGTGTGTCGATACAAACGTGCTTGATTCCACTTTGTATGGCGCAAACTTCTCGATTTTATGATCATGCGTTTGCTTGATGCGCGCCGCACACACGCCCACGACGAAATCTGCTGGGAAACTAACTGCCTTTTTTTTTTTTTTCGGGAGCCTCCCCTGCGATCAGAACTGATCCAGCGGAAGAAAGACGCACACAAATCCACCCGCGCGTCCACAAACGCGCGCGGGCACTTGATGCCTTTGCTCCTTGTCTGTGCGTCCGTGTTTTGCATTTCTGCATGTATATGATGTGCCCTGCAGGTTTGTCAGCACCCAAACTCCAGGATGAGAGAGTGGGGGGCTGAGGCGCTGACGGCCCTAATCAAAGCTGGCCTGGACTACAAGCACGAGCCGCCGCTCGGCCAGAATCAGGTTGCGAAACCTGTCGCACGACTCTGTTTCTCGAGTGCCCAAACGTTTTTGTCGTAATCGTTTTTACTGTGATTAAAATTGAAACCATTGGTGAACGGCATTGCAGGGCGTTAAAAATTACGCAACTCCCTATCCCCAAAGTACATTTCTGATGATGAAACGAGATCCAGTCGACCGTTGCGGAGCTCTACCAATGCAATATAGACTGTGTATTTGTTTTACCGTATTTTCCACACTAAAAGGCGCACTGGATTATGAGGCGCACCTTCAATGAATGGCCAATTTTGTAATTTTTTCATACATTGGGCGCACCGCATTATAAGACGCAATGTACAATGCATCCACTAGATGGAGCTATGCTCATGGAAACGCCAGCAGAACGGTCAGATGTCAGTAAAACGTATTTAATAAAGCAGCAACACAGTTCACTTAACACTTATACACAGCGAGTTATAACCATGTTCACGTTGAACTCTCTTGCCGCTGCTCTATTTCCTTGTTCGACTGCGTAACCGATCGCCTTAAGTTTGAACTCTGCGTTGTCAGCATGTCTCGAGCAAGAGTCATTTTGGGGGTCAAAATATTACCGTAATGACCATACACAAGGCGCCACGGATTTTAAGGCGCTGTGAGCTTTTAACAAAATGGAAGGCTTTTTCGGTGCAATCGGCAATCTCAACCACGCCCAAGTTCACGGCCGTCTGTGTCTTCTCGAAGCGACTGCAGCTTCTGCTGCTCAACCCCCTGAAGGAGTTGTCCAACGTGCTCCACGCCGACATCCGACAGAAGCAGCTGGAAAGCGTCCTGCAAATCCTCCAGAGCCAGGGGGACAGTCTGGGCCCCGGCTGGCCCCTCGTTTTGGGTGTCATAGGAGCTATCCGCAATGATCAAGGGTAAGCGCGGCTTATTTTCATTGATCAGATCTTCTTGTTGATAGTCGCCTTCGTGTGTCCGGTGTGTCCTCAGTGAGTCGTTGATCCGAACAGCCTTCCAGTGCCTGCAGTTGGTGGTGACCGACTTCCTACCCACCATGCCTTGCACGTGCCTCCAGATTGTAGTGGATGTAGCCGGAAGTTTCGGCCTACAGAACCAGGAGCTCAACATCAGTCTCACCTCTATTGGCCTACTGGTGAGCCTTGACCCCAGTTGTCCTCGTGACAAGACCCCGATTTATTATTGTGTGTTAATTTAGCCCATTATGCTAGCTAATGCTATCGATGAGCCGCATGTGAAAGGTTTTGCAGTTATTTAAGTAACATGGGTTCATGATTGTGGCAGCCCAGTGGTTTGCGCATCGACCTCACAGTGCAGAGGTTGTGGGTTCGATCCCGGCTCCGGCCTTCCTGTGCGGAGTTTGCATGTTCTCCCCGGGCTTATGTGGGTCTTCTCAGGGTACTCTGCTTTCATGTGCCCTGCGATTGGCTGGCAACCGGTTCAGGGTGTCCCCCGCCTACTGCGTGAAGACGGCTAGGATAGACTCCAGCACGCCCCGCGACCCGTGTGAGGATAAAGCGGATTGGAAAATGGATGGATAGATGGGTTCTTGATTGTGTCCATGCTAGATTCACGGCACTGATTATGTTGTTAGACCACATTCAGCGTATTAATCCAAACGGAAGATCAATCTCTGTTTTGAGTGCTTCGCCACCATCTTTTGTCATCTGTAGGCCGTTACAAATTTCTTTTTGGCGGTCTCTGTTACTCACAGATTTTCACTCTTCGCAACAGTACTTGGTCTCTGCCCTCGGCTACTATTTGGGAACAGACCGTTTAGTTCCTCATCTCAATCGCAATTTTATGCTTCTAACCTCGGGGGGGGGGAACAGTGAAGAAAAGGCCCTCTTCTGTTCCTAGTGCCTAAAGCAAAAGGTCACATGCTTGTATCATTAATTAATTTCATATACAGTCAAACCTCGGTTTTCGTCCATAATCCGTTCCAGAAGGCTGTTCGAAAACCGAATTGTTTGAAAACCGGAACCGAAGCGTCACTTCCTCGTGTAAGGTAGGCGAGAGGAGTCAAATGGTGCATTCAAGTGCGCTCAGTTTGTTCGAGAACCGAAATGTGTTCGTCATCCGAGGCATAAAAAACGTGAAATTTTTGGTCGAGAACCGAGACGTTCGAAAACCGAGGTTTGACTGTATATGCCGTATTCGTATTGCAACATATTTCTCCCATTCTCGTCATTCCCGCTTCTCTGTTTCCCCTCCGCATCAGTGGAACATTTCAGATTACTTCTTCCAAAGGGGTGAAGCCATCACACAGGAGCTGGAGAGAGACGAGGAGGCCCAGCAGAAGCAGGCCCGGGAGAAAGGAGAGACCCTGAACAGGCCCTTCCATCCCGCACCTCCTTTCGACTGCCTGTGGCTGTGCCTGTATGCCAAGTTAGGCGAGCTGTGTGTGGATCCGAGGCCCGCTGTGCGCAAAAGTGCCGGGCAGACGTTGTTTTCCACCATCGCTGCGCATGGGACCTTGCTGCATCAGCCAACGTGGCATATTGTGGTCTGGAAGGTAGCGGCCAAGCGTTATGTCATTTTAATCAGACCCGAGAAAACACACTTTCCACCGCATGTTTCTTATTTGGCAAGATTGTTACTCCACATGTCCCCAAATGAGCTTCAGTAGACAGCGTTTGCTCACCTTTGTGCCACTTAGGTGCTCTTTCACTTGCTGAACTGCGTCAGGACGTCATCCACCACGGCGGACAAGGAGAAGATCGAATCCGGCGGCGGGAACATCCTTATTCACCACTCGCGCGACACCGCGGAGAAACAGTGGGCCGAGACTTGGGTGCTGACTTTGGCCGGGGTCGCCCGCATCTTCAACACCAGGCGCTACCTGCTGCAAAAGTTAGGTGAGTCCAAGACGGTTACACCCAAAAATGTCAACCGTAATCCAAGGCTGACCTCACTGGCGACCTAATTATGAACCGACAGCGCATTTAAAAAAAGATTAATTGTTGGCCAACATTTTTTTTAATGTGTATATATATATTTTTTTTTCCATGCGACCAATTTTGTTTTTACTTCAACAGTACAGGTTATGATTCGAATACCGTATTTTCCGCACTAAAAGGCGCACCTAAAAGCCTTCCGTTTTCTTAAAAGCTCACAGCGCGCCTTAAAATCCGATGCGCCTTGTGCATGGTCATTACGGTAATATGTCAACCCCAAAATGGCTCCTTGCTAGAGACATGCGGACAACGCAGAGTTCAAACTTAAGGCGATCGGTTTTGCAGTTGAACACGGAAATAGGGCAGCGGCAAGAGAGTTCAACGTTAACGAGTCAATGTTATAACTTGCTGTTGGTTAAGGGAACTTTATTAAATAAGTTTTACTGACATCTGATCGTTCTGTTGGCGTTTCCTTGAGCGTAGCTCCATCTAGTGGATGCATTGTAGATTGCGTCTTATAATGCGGTATGTCCAATATATGAAAAAAAATCCCAAATAATAATACATTTCATTTATAAGCGCCTTTCAAAACACTCAAGGACACTTTACAATCAAAACAAGAACAATACAACCACAGATAAAATTATAAATAATAAAAGGAGAAATGAATTTAAACTGAATATGCGATTTAAATAGCAATTTTAAATAGTTGACGCCGGCAACATCGTGAGGAGCACTAATAATCCAGTGCACCTTTTAGTGTGGAAAATACGGTAATTATGATCCCACTTTTATTTACCTTACTTTACTTTTTAGAGTAAACTTTTATTGCTCAATCCACAGCTGTGCAGTAAACGTGTTGCAGTTTGTGAGCAAAAGTTACAAGCTGGTTTTCTGACCCACCCAGGGAAGTCCCGATCCAGTAAAACTGCACATTTTAGAGCAGCCTTTTATTGACACACCCGTGCGACACCATTCTGTCGGATTAGCATCTTGATCAATTCACACCTGAGAGGTGAACGGATTGTCTCGCATTTTGGAACAATAAAAGAAAAGTGGAAAACGTCTCCTGAAAAATAGGAGCAAAAACAAGAGTTGGTCTTATGTTTTTTTTCTTTTTAGATAGAATTGCATTGTAACAATGACAATTTAAGTCCAGCTCTGACTTTCCAAAATAAAGTATAAAAAATGCTAAACAAAAAAAAAAAGTATCAACAACAAACTGTTGACCGTCTCACCGCAGGTGATTTCTTCGAGGCCTGGGAGGTTCTCCTGACCCACATCCAGTCGGCCGCGCTCAGCAAGAACAACGAAGTGTCCCTGGCCGCCCTCAAGAGCTTTCAAGAGATCCTGCAGATCGTCACGCCTGTCAGAGACTCGGACAAAACGGGCGACGCGTTCGCCGCCATGGGGGTCCCGCCGGTCCTCATCGATCCCCTCTCGGCGTCGGGTCCCGGCAGACCGCTGGTGCGCTCCGATTCGCTGGTGGAGCGGCTGACGTGCTACAACGGCGCCGAGCTGCAGGCCCCTCCGCCGGGGGAGGAGTCGGCCTTGGAGGACTTAACGTTGTGGTGGTCCGCGTGGAACACGTGGTACCGGACGGGAACGGACAGCACCAGGCCGCCGAGCGGCCAGACGGAGAAGCTCTCCTTCATCCCCAGCCAGCCTTTCCTCACCGCGCTCGTCCAAATTTTCCCGGCGCTGTACAAACACATCAAGGCCAACTTCAGCATGGAGGACCTGAAGAAGCTCGGCGTCATCCTCCACGGCGCCGTGTCGGTGCCCATCAGCAGCGACGCCTCCCCCTTCATCCTGCCCTCCTACATCGAGGCCGTGCTCACCAGCCTGCAGGAAGCCGTGCTCATTGCTCTGGATGTTTTACAGAAGGTAAAAATGGAAAACTTTGAGCGCATTGAAAAGATGTCTCGCGTTATCGTCGGGCCGTATGTATTTTTCCCCGAGCACGCAGAACGAACGCCGATGTCAGCTTGATTCGGCTGATTTCCTTTGGGGGCGTCGTGTCGGTAAAGACATCCGTCTGGTTTGGAAGGAGCGAGGGACTAGTTGTTCTACTCGAACAAGATTTTATTTAATGTTTTCAAAAATGCCATCTGTTGTTTTGCGCAAGGCGACGATCCATTGACATCGAATTGCATCCGACCGCAAAAAGACTGCCGAAGTTCGGCAGTCGTGCCCCCGGTTAGCCAAAACGTCAACGTAGCATTGGCTAGCGGACAGCGTTCCTAACAAAATGCCGACAACAAGCGCAAATACAGTGAGACTCCTCCGCAACGAAATCTACATGGGTGAAAATACCCCCTAGTGTGAAAAAATATTCACGCATTAACACCATTCCCACTTTCCTGTTTCAAATTTGCTACAGTGAAAAACCCCCTCTTGTGAAAAATTTCTTGCTGCAAACATGATTTCATATTTTTCGACATTATTGTGCGAATATAGATTTTCTACAAGTGTATTTGCGTTTCCTGTGAAGAGCCGACCTTCCATTGAATAAATTCCAGCTTTATTCCCATTTATTCCTCAAATTTCCCATGCAAACTTTGAAGATTCTCACAACCCTCTTCTCAAAATTTTACATCCGTCAAAGCTGATGTGTGTGTTGACATTCAAAGCAAAAGTGGTGTGGGAGAGAACGTTCGTCGAGCGGATTTATTTCCATGTGGGGTGAACACAACCGAGTCGTGTCCAAAAATATGAGAAGATGGTCACAAAGATGCGCAAGGTCCCCTCCACCCCTTCCCCCTATAGATGTCTGTGTAAACGTAAAAGAATGATGACGTTGTCATTTCAACAGCACGCCCGTGTCTTCCAATCGCGCATCACATTCCGTCCACGACACATAAAGTGCGCTGCGCCGAACGACGGATGACGATGCCGCCGTCTCCTTTGGTGAATGTCAGCAGTGTTTGTTTGCGGCTTCCCTCCCCGCCGCAGGCCATCTGTGTCGGCCCGGAGAACCTGCAGGTCATGTACCCGGCCATCTTTGAACAGCTGCTGCTCTTCGTGGAGTTCTCCTGCAAGCCTCCGCAGTACGGCAGAATGGAAACCAAACACGTGGCCAATGCCAAATACAACCAGGTAACGTTTAATCAACAGCCGTGTCTGGTTTTGTTTGGGGGCGGGGGCGGGGGGGGTTTTGGTCTCATCTGCCCCTCATCATAAACTGTCATACGCTGGACTGGACATTCATTTTGCATTCCCGACCCATAATTCCTTCTTCATTCCTCTAACCCAGCTTGAAGGCATAAAAAGATTCATTGTTCACGCTCGACCGTACAGTGGAACCTCCGAAGTTGTACATGACTAAATCTATGCACAAGTATCACGCATTGGTCGATGTTTTTCTGTATAGCGTCCCACAAAATTGAGGGTACCAAACACATTTTCAAGTTGAAGTTCAAGTCAAGCTTATTGTTAAGTGTGCGACATGGGCAACATACGGCACAAATTAAATTTCTTTTTTTTTCTTCTTAATTTAATTTAATTTAATTCTTTTTTTTTTTCTTTTTTTTTCTTTCATATTATTATTTTCTTATTATTATTTTATTTTTGGAAATATATGCTATGAATTGACACTTTGCAAACACTGTAAAATAGTCGGCGTAAAATCTGTATCACAGTGTCAATGCACTGTCTGCCCCCTGAACAGCCATTCGTGTCTAAACTCACGGCAACAAAAGTGAGCACACCCCGAAGTGAAAATGAACACGAAGCCATTTTCTTTTCTTTTTTTTTTTTTCATTCAACATTCAAAATAATCCGCATTGTGAGCTCGACTTCCGCTTAAAATCCAGCATGTGCTTCCTCGTCATCGTCTTTAACATTGGCAGGCTGAGACAATCACACTCTTAAACATTTCCAGTACTAACCCCAAATTCTGCCTAATTCCAGACACCCGTCCTCCCCCCCCCCCCCCCAACTCTGGCACCCCCACCCCTTCCAATTTCGATCTGTCTTTAAATTGTTTACGAAAGCGGGTCAGACTAAATTCCTGCCCCTCCCCGGCCGGCCAAGTAGATGTTCCCCCCCGGGTGGTCCCTATCGCTCTCATCCAATGGTGTCCAGTCGCCGGTCAGACTGAATGTTTGCCCATGAATCTCTCTGGATGACTTCACCTCATTGAGCTAACCAAACAAATTTGAACGTGCAACTTTAATTCCGAATCTCTTCTCGTTCTGTTTCTTGGGACGACTCACTGACTGGATAACCGTTTTTAGATCCAGCTCTTTGCGCCGGTGAGTTCCATTCCCTGTATTTGATTTGTAATGTGCCGTTACTTGCACTACCACGGCTTTTCCAGGGTTGGCGGGATGAGCGATCACACTGCATGGGGAGCTTCTCGCTCACTCCGCATTCTGCCTGCCATTAACTTCCTCCGCAGTGTCGTCTCCTCCTCCTCCTCCTCCTCCTCCCGATGTTTGTCTTTTGGTTGGTGTTTGTGTGATTCTTCAAGGCACCCCTCGTGAGCCTGCGTGTCTCGACTGAGCTCCGGCTTTTATTTGTCTTTATTTCATCTTTACTTCCCCGAGTAGAAAGAAACTCACTGAGATGTAAAAAAAAAAACGGTTACCCAACTACGTACTTGCCGAATAGGAAGTAGGAGTGTGAGATGTTTTTGTATTTAATTGGGGCAGTGGGGGGCGGGGTGACACCCAATGAGTTATGTAGACGACAAATTTATTGACGGACAACAAAATTTTCCTGGAAAATTGCTTGGATTGCTTTTTTCAGAGTTGCATCGTACGGGTTACCAAAAAAAAAAAAAAATCCACATTTTATTTTTGTCACATTTTCAAATTGACTCCCTGCTCTGTATTAGCTTTGAAAATACCTCGGTTTTCGACCATAAGCCGTTCCAGAAGGCTGTTCGAAAAACGATTTGTTCAAAAACCGAAACCACGCTCTTTAAAAAAAAAAAAAATTTAATCTTTATTGAACATGTCTGCTCACAATGAAACGCTACACGAGGAAGCGTCACTTCCTCGTGTAAGGAAGGCGGGAGGAGTCAAGTGGCGCATTAAAGTGCGCTCAGTTTGGTTGAGAACCGATTTTCGGTCGTAATCTGAGGCATAAAAAAACTCGGAATTTTTGGTCGAAAACCGATTTGGTCGAGAACAGACGTTCGAAAACCGAGGTTTGACTGTAAGGGTAAAAGTTGGAGGGAACAGCACCACCTGTTGGCTGTTGTATGGCAGGACAAAAAATGTCACAATCCAATTGTTCACAAATACTTTGACCATAAAACCGACAAATTTCAAAACATCTTTCGGCAGACGGCAACAAGTTTTCTTTCTGTTGAACTTGAATTTCTGTTTCTCCAAGAGCCTTGTTTATTCCTTTATTCATTTTTTTTTTTCTCCTTCTTGCTCTCGTTTGCTTTCCCCGTGGTCCACTTTCACAGCCTAAAATGCACGGCTCTGTTTTGAGTGACAGTGTCATGGAGGTATTACGCTAATTCTCCACCTATGCCTATTATTGCTTTTGCGCATGGCGCGCCATCTTCCCGCAGCCCTCCCCCCCCCCCCGCAACAATAGCCCGCGTTTCACTGATACCTCCCCCAACAGTGTCAATCAAAGCTGAGCCTCGTTATCTGGTCATCTTCAGTTGTCCACGAGTACGGCGATAATGACGTTGAGCGCAGTGCGTGCGAAACATCTGCGCTCGTCTTATGAACTGCTGACACCGCGGCGGCCGTTTTGAAGATTGGTTGCTAATGCCGCCATTGTTTTTCTGTCTTGCAATATATCCCCCCCCCCCCCTCTCCCTCCCCACCTTGCAGGCGGAGTGGGTTGCCTTAAACTACGTGCCCTTTGCTGAGCGCTCCCTCGAAGTGCTGGTGGAGCTGTACCATAAAACGGCCTGCCACAAGGCGGTCATCAACGAGAAGGTCCTGCAGAGCATCATTAAGGTGGGGCCATTAGAAGCGGCTTGGGGAGGGCGCGGGGGGGGGGGGGGGGATTGGACTTGCTGTTTTATGTTTGCGAGAGTCTCTTCACTAGCCGCAGGTCTTGTAATGTATCCGAGTACAAAGACTTCATTTCTGCACTCAAAACACAATTTTGACGTGTCACCTTCACTTTCACTTTCACGATATTTCTGAAGTGAAACGTATGCTTTTTTTTTATTCCAGTGCGGTTTTTGTCAGGAGCACACGGTCTCGGGCACCGAAAATAACGCGACGTGACAACGTTCTCCATGGGCGAAGTCCAAGCAGGTGTTTTTCCATCTGCTGACATGAGCAAAATGTCAACTTGGGCCTTGCCGCGTTGGGTTACGCCAAACGCCGTTTATAAACACATCGGGGTGGGTTTCCTGCGCAGATGTTTGGCGCCTTCCACTTTCAGCAGCAAATCTGAAGTCTGTTCTGTGTATTTTTTATTTTAGATCTATATACAGATATAGATATAAAACACAGTGGTAGCTCTACTCACAAAATGAACTAGAAAATGTAAGTAAAGACGTGTTTTCCATGTAAATGCCCTAATTCGTTCCAAGCCCCCCCAAAAATGAGACATAAATAATAATAATAATAATAATACATTTTATTTATAAGCGCCTTTCAAGACACCCAAGAACACTTTACAATCAGGAACAAGAACAATAAAACACAATGTGGGTTGAGCAGCGGCAGCCAGGTTTCTAAAGCATAAAAATGCATCAAAATATGTAACACATACGTGTTACAATTAGATTATTGCGCAATAAATGAGATTTGTGCATAATGTAAAAAGTAAAGAATTACAATGATGGATCATTTCACTTTTAATTGCGTCCTTCTCGTTTTTTTGTCCTCTTTAGTTCATGTTCTCTCTCAGAAGTGGCTTTTGCCTGGCGTTTTGTAAAGAACCGATCCAAGGACGTTTGCTTTTGTGGGCTTTTAATAATCCTTTGAAAATGTCCAAGGCGAACATCAGCATCGGCCGACCGGTGAACTCTTTTTCTGGATGATTCACATTTACGTAAAACTATCTGAATGCCTCATGGCCCGATGGGTGGATGACGAGGCCGCTGCATACAGTAGGAGGTCCCTCTTAGCCAATGGGATGCCAGGATGATGCTCGGTAGTAGCCAATGGCAGAGCGTTCAGGAAACTCGGAGCTGCAAGTAGCAGCCCGTACCGTATTTTTTGTAAAAAGAGGAAATATTTTCCTGTTGAGACATTTCGTAACTTGGAAAATTTCGTATGAAGAGACGTTCGTAAGTAGAGGTAGCACTGTATTTTTATTTTTTTTTTACCTTTCCCAGGTCAGCATTTTTCATGAAGCTACTTTAAGTGCTGTTTCTAGGCAACATCAAACCGAAGGCGGTTAATTTGCCAGGAAATTGTGAAAAAGTGTTCCCCGCGGACGAGCGCAAATGTCAAGCCCGTCCCTATTGATCTCCATAACAACCCGGCCAGCTGTTCCCTGACAAGACAACTGCCAAGAAATACACATTCTAGTTGCAATTAATGAAATTTCAGCGACCCCGCCGCGCCCGTTCCCCACTGAGTATCTTTCAAATGGTTTATAGCCACATTTTCAAAAATGGCAAAATCCCCCTTCCACAACAGTGTTCAGAAAATAACTTTTTGTTGTTGTTGTTGTTGTTTTAAATCCGCCGGTGTCTCCTCCAGACGCTGCGAACGCCTCTGGGCTTGAAGTACGCGTGTCCGTCCGAGAGCACTTGGAAGCTGGCCGTCTCGTCCCTGCTCAAGGTCCTGTCCATCGGGTTGCCGGTGGCCCGCCAGCACTCCTCCTCTGGGAAGTTTGACACCATGTGGCCCCAGCTGGCCAACGCCTTTGAAGACTTTCTTTTCACCAAAAGGTACAGTCAAGATGTGATTTGCACACGTGCTGTCCGGATTGGATATTTGGGAGACTTTTCAGAAATGTGTCGATTGGCATTCATCACAATTACGCATTCCGTCAGGTCAATCGGGATTTTTATTGCACTATTTCGGTGTCAAATGGAACTAAATAAATGGGTTTTCATTTCAAAATGCAAGCTCAAAACCTAAATCATTCTTTCAGTACAGTTTCAGGTTTAGCAATAGCAGTATTTTTTTTTATTTAATTTTTTTAAAGTTTGGACTTGATGGAAAAAGGTTTGCGAAGCAGATGTCTCCTGGAAATCAACTATGAGATTCCTTCAATTATTTTTTACCCTGAAGGCAGCCTAGGAACATTTTGTGCCGTTCAATCTTTCAGTATGTAGGTCAAATTGTCGTTCATTTAGATCAAATGTCAAAGCCACGCCAAATCAAGCAACAACAACAAAAATCATCAGTGAAACTATTTAACACCCTATTTATATTATATATAAAACGCAGTTATTTTACATAAAGCGTTTTTTTTTTTTTCTTCAATTCAGACGTCTGGCTTTTAATTTGTCTGTGAGTTGGCCCTACTTTTCGCTCTTCAAAACAAGCGGCAAAATGTCATACCTTTTACTTGTGCTACTGAAAGGATCATTTCGGAGGTTCAATCATTCAGCCGCCATGTCAAAAATATCGTCGAAGTAGCACATATACATCAGTGGCAGGACATCTTAATAACACGTCTCACCTCTAGCTCTTGTTGTTTTATTTTTTTTGTTTTTTTTTGCTAAGTTGCCGCCCTTTCGCCAGCACGTGACCACCACTTTTTCCGAAAGGCCACACTGGCATCAGCGCCACACCCTTCTCGCCATTTCATGTCAGTGCCGCGTGGCGTGCTTTTCACTTGCCGTGCCTGCAAAAAAAAAAAACGAGACGTGTACAACGAGGCATAAAAAAAAAGGGAGGCCGTCAAGCTGCAGCAGCAGCAGCGCGGCAGCAGCGGCAAAGTGCTTCTGTATTCCAAGAGGCTTTCTTCCAGCAATGCTCTCAGCGGGCGAAACATGAAACGACTCTCGTAAAGGCAGCCCGAGCTCCAAACTAAAATAAATACGCGGGCCAATTGTAACAAAGTAAAGTGGCTCGTTACAGCGCGATCCATTATCGGAAAGCAACTTTCAAGCGGCTACCGTTCGATTCGGCAGTGATTCGCTCATTAAAAGAAAATAGAGGCTTTTATTTTTAAAGATTGCTTTGCAAAAATGGCAAAAATTCCGTGAATCATTGAAGCGCCCTCTAAAAAGGGCTTCATAACTTGCACCAGAGCACCGCTTTGGTCCAAATGAAACTCCTCAACTCACTTCGACATAGCTTCCCGCCACCAAGATCCGACGCGACGTTGTCGAAGCGCTTTGCAAGTTCCTGAACTCACTTCAGCATAGTTCAATGGCAGCAAGACGCCACAAGAGGGCGCCCTTTTATTGCTTTTGCCGGAGCACCAAAATCGTGACTGATTATTTGTTTAGCAAGTAAATGAGAGGATCTTATTCCAAAAAAATAAAATGATGTGAGCAAATTGTGCTCTCAGGCTTGATAGTGCGGGGCCGATGTTTCCAGACTATTTACAAAAATAGTCCCTTTTTGTGGGCCTAGCGCTTATCCGTGTTTTATCCGTCCAGCACTCATCACGTTGGTGTGCTTTCCAGCTCCCCTCCAGATAACGTATCCATTCAGGAATTTCAGAAGAACGAAGCCATCGATGTGGAGGTGGGGGTCAATAAATACAAAATACATGACTCGCGAATGCCCGGTCTTTGTTTGTGACGACGCCGTCTTGTCGTTTGCCGCGACGATCAGGTGGTCCAGCTGATCAGCACGGAGATTTTACCTTTCGCCAGTTTCATCCCCAAAGATTTTGTGGGTCAGATCATGGCCATGCTCAACAAAGGCTCCATCCACTCACAGTCGCCTTCATTCACAGGTGAGATGGACACTCGATGTTGTCTCCGAAGTAGCGGATCCTTCGCGAGTCATCACCGCGTCTGTGTGTGTGTGTGTGTGTGTTTGTCTCTCTTCTCGGTGTCCCCGGCGCGCACAGAAGCCGAGATTGACGTTCGCATGAGGGAGGAGTTTTCCAAGGTGTGCTTTGAGACCTTGCTGCAGTTTTCCTTCAGCAACAAGGCGTCCACGCCGCAGGAGGGCTTCATTTCGCGCATGGCGCTCTCCGTTCTCCTCAAAAGGTCCCAGGACGTCCTGCAGCGCTACGTCGAGGACGAGCGCTTGAGTGGGCGTTGCCCCCTGCCCAGGTACACGCACGCAAGGCCGCCACCCCCAGACAACCTCCCGTGTCATTTATGGAGCAATCAGAAGGGGCTTTTGTTTTTAGAAACAAAACAACAACAACAAAATTACATCACATTCAAACAATATTACAGTCAAACCTCGGTTTTCAAACGTCTCGGTTCTCGACCAATTTGGTTTTCGACCAAAAATGTTGAGTTTTTTTTTATGCCTCGGATGATGAACAAATTTCGGTTCTCGAACAAACTGAGCGCACTTGAATGCACCATTTGACTCCTCTCAGCCTTCCTTACACGACGAGGAAGTGACGCTTGCTCGTGTTGCTTTCCATTGTGAGCAGACGTGTTCAGTAAACATTTTTATTGTAAAAAGAGCGTGGTTTCGGTTTTCGAACAGCCTTCTGGAACGGATTATGGACGAAAACCGAGGTTTGACTGTAATATTAACACGCATTTTTATTTTAAAAAACAGAGGCTTTACGTCAGGGGTGACAAACTCCTTTCACATTGTGGGCCACATACGGACTCGGTAGATGTCAAATGGGCCGAACCATTAACATGATACCATACTGTGCTATGAATCACCAAAATGTCATCTCTTTTCTTTGTTTTGGTCTCAAGAAGCATTGATTGGCGCTTTCATATCATTTGCTGCGTTGGGTCTATCTCGGTGACAGACTGAGACTGCTGTTTTCTTCCCCGATCAAAACAATGTTGTCTTCTACTGTGATCAAAACAGTGTGCCCCCTAGTGGATAATCCACAAATTGCATTTTATTTAAAATATTCATTCTGTGTCTTAAATGCATTTTTTTCACTGTTAAATTATCCCGCGGGCCAGATCGAACCTCCTTGGGGGCCGGTTTCGGCCCGCGGGCCGTACGTTTGACACCCCTGGTTTACGTCATGTCATGTGGCTATTTTTAACATTCTTCTTCTACAAACCAACTTCACCAAAAATGTGATCAAATTTGAAAATGGCACAACCTCTTGTGTACTGGACTTTTGTAATAATCATAATTCCTTTGCTTTCTTTCTTCTCAGGCAACAAGTGACCGAAATTATCTTTGTCCTGAAGGCCATCAGTACTTTGATGGACTCGCTGAAGAAAACCCAGCCCGAAAACGGTGTGGAAAAGCTCCTCAATGCCTGCATCTCTTTTTTTTTTTTTTTTTCTTGCTTTTCAATTAAATGTGTCAAAAACACAATTGGGACCAATCTGTCAAATGACTTTGTTATCATCAAGGTCAATAACAGCAGCCCCCCACCCCACCACCACCACCACTTTTTTTTTTGTGTACATTTTAGCAGATTAATTTGAGACACTTTTCCATATTGTGTTCTTGAGATGCCCTTCGAGATGTTTGACGGCGAAACTCATTTCCACATGCCTGTGGGGATGACTTCTTAGATTGCTTTGCTTCACTATTAATTTGTGTGTGTGTGTGTGTGTGTTTTTTTTTTTCTCCTTCTCCCTCCACAGTGGACGACAACACGTGGGCTCAGGTGATTGCCTTGTACCCCACTCTGGTGGAGTGCATCACATGCTCCTCCTCGGAGGTCAGCTCGGCCTTGAAGGAGGCCCTGGGGCCCTTTAAGGACTTCATGCAGCCCCCCATCTCCAGAGTCCACAATGGAGACTCCTGACTTTTTTTTTTTTTTTTTTGTAATGATAAAGAAATCTTGAATGTGTCTTCTTGATCCAGGTGCTTTATAAGTACACAAACACACACACACACATGAACTCCACTCGGGCCACATCCACGGTGACATGAGGCGACCCCAAGTGACCTGAGAGGCCAAAGTAGGCGATTGGTCATTGGCTGTATCCTCCTCCCCCCCCTCCGTACTCATAAACAGAACTGACCCGCACGCGACGTAGAGCGTCAGGTTGCTGAGGAAAGGAGGGGAGAAAATGGGGCCTTGTTGGTCTGAGAAGGAACACGTTTTGTTTTGCAACGGTGACGATTTTATGCAAGGAAACAAATCTGAGCTGCAACATTCCATTGTCATCTTTAGCCAGCCATCTGTGAAGGGACGGCCGTACGTACTGAAAATAAATCGGACAGTTCTACAATCAGCTTGCCTGGCTCTCTCTCTCTCTCTCTCTGCCTCGTGTTTTGACGGAAGGACTGTAAAGAGAAGCCCCTGAAACCAAATCAAATAAATAAATTGAACGATATTGCTGCATAATTCTTAGACGTATCAAAACGAAGCCGTCATCGTAGGGAAGGACGTGCAAAAAACAAAAACGGGAATGTCTTAAAAATAGATTGTCCTCTTTTCTTAATTGGCCGGTGGGGCAGTTGCCAGTGATGCCTGAACCTGATGAAATCTGCCTAGCAACAAGTTGCCATTGACCAGAAAAAAAGACGAGCAATTTCTCTCCATCTTTTTAATCTCATCCATCGACTTCATTATCTTTCTACCTACATATTTATCCGTCCATCTGTCCGGCCTTCTCCATTATCATCCATATGTCTTTTCTCTCCAACTGTCTGAACTGTCCATCTGTTACTCTAGCTCTCCCTCGGCCTTTACATACACCGTCTCTCCATTTGTCCGCCCACCTATCATCCATTTTCTATCCATCGGTCTCTACAGTGTCATCATCCATCCGTCGTCGTGTACGTCCGTCCACTTGTCAATCATCCATATGTCATTAATCATCCATATCCATCTATACATCTTCCCATCAGTAAATATGTCCCTATGTCTTCATTTATCCAATCATGTATCCATCCTTATATTTCCTATCCATCAGTCCATCTAACCATCAATTGTCTGACATCCATCATCCATCCATCCATCTAGCGAGTTGTCACGATTATGTACATACATACACATTCTGTAGTTACACAATTATGCACACATTGCTCATATAATACACTGTACATACATGTAATAGATCCATACATATAGCCGCAAATGTACATACATAACCATTTTTTTTGGGCCAGAATTTTGCAGTCTTAATATAACTATGCCACATTTTTTTTAAGTATTTATACCCTTGTTTTTGAACATCTGAAGTGAGCAAGCTTCAATTCACAACCAAAGTTTTGCCACGGGTTTCACATTTGTTCTGGTTTTCGAGTTTCTAAACATAAATGTTCCCCTCGACTCTGTTGGAAGAGCCTCTCAACACAATAAGGGAGCATATTATTTGACATAGTTTGTGGGCAGTTTTTAAATCCACCACGCAGAATTTAAGCATATGCGATTTTATCAATAGATTGTTCGTTGTACGATCATCCGCAAGGTTTGCCCTCATCTGGAAAATAATAACCCTCTTTTTTTTTTTTCTTGATTTGTTTGTGTGTCCCCGATTATCCATCTAGCCACCTGTCCATCCATCAGTGCATCTTGCTCCCTGTTTACAAAGTCTCCCCGTTTATTTATTCAGCCATCTTTTCATGCATGTATTCGTCCATCTGTCTATTTATGTGTCCCAACTATCAACCCACTTCGGCATCGCTGCGCGCGCAACCCGAAGCGCGCGGGTCATACGAGGTTGGACGGAGGGGGGCGGGGTGAGCAGCTTTGCGGGGGCTGGCTGAGTAGCCTTGCGTGGGCGGGGCTTCGCCCTTTTATTTCAAGTCCACGCACGAGCTTGAAAGCTCCACAGGCGCGCACTATCGCCGCGCGGAAGGACAAAGTGGACTTAGCCGCGCTCCTTTTGTCCACTTTGACGACGTTTTCACGCCCGCTTACTCCACGCATCTTCTCTTTTGTTTTCCCGTCGCCTGTTGTTGGCCGCGTACTGGCTGAGGTAGTAGTTTGTGCTGTTGTTTGGGTTGTGACTGTGCCCGCTATGGAGATGACTGCGCAAGCTACTGCCTTGCCAGTGCTAGCCTCGCGCTCCCCGCCGGGAAGGAAGCCGCCTTTTGACGCCGTTCCCAGGTAAAGACATATCCAAAATGTACACTTGTCGTTTGCTAAACCAATTCCAGTACCGTCGTCGTACTTCGCTTGAATTCTAAACGACTCTAAAGCCTTTTTTTTATTTTCGTGTGAAATCGCACGCGTTTGACGAAATAAAGTCGTTCACCGACCGTGGGGGGGGGGAAAAAAAGACTACTTCCGTGTTTGCTTCTCAAAGAAATATAAAGGCCCTTAAAATGGTGGCTCGTGTTGTAAATTCAACACCCAAAAAAATAGTGCTGTGCGTCAGGAGGGGGGGGGGGTCGAGTGGGGTGTGTGTAATCGACGCACCACGCCACGGTGTGTAGCGTGGCAGAAGGCTTGTAGGTCAACGGCGCTGTTGCTATGTGGAGACGAGTGACGTGGCTCCGGCTGCCCACAAAGGTATCCCACAATACATTTGCTGTAAACTGGGTGGAAAAATGATTGTGAAATCTCGTTCTTTATTACACAATTGACGATTTGGCATTTCGATACAGATTTTTGCAAGGATCATCCAAGTTGACACGCATGATTTGCCTTTGCGGGTCACATGAAATGACGTGGCGGGCCAGATCTGGCCCAGGGCCTTGAGTTTGACACCCTTTGCTATAGGTTAACCCTGTATCATGTTTTTCACCACCTCAAAGAAACAAAAACACTTTGTTCTCTAAGTGAATGGTGACCAACATTAAAGTACAGTAATATAGTAGGCCCAGGTGTTTAAAATCAGTGGCGCCTTCTCATGTGAGTTGGCTGACTTAATTTTTTTAAATTTGATTCGGCCAACATTTGAGATACGAGTTGTATGGCGACTGCGACAGCTCATGTCACCAAGCAGCAATTTGGCATTGTGAATGTCGTCCAAAAAAGGGGGGGGTTACGAGCAACTCGTAGTTAACTAACAAAAAGAATGACATGTTTATTGAAATGTAGCGACATCGCTTTGATTTGAACAGAAAAGAAGCTAAATGCTAACACATAATGGGAAACGCCAAGCTAACCGGACAGGCTACCGAGTAGCATCTGTTGGGTGACGTTAATCTCAGGCTTTAAGGAGTGGAGAGTTGAACACAAAGGGTGGTGCAACACAGACTATCACAATACTCAGTCATATACTTTACCCATGACTACAGATTGCAACTGTATTATGTTGCTGTCCAGTGGCCAAGTCCGACAAATAAATGCCAAACTGCTTCATTCTTGTATTTCATATCTGTATATGTATATTTATGTAGTGTTTATAATCACTTGATTGCGTAAGATGTGCATTCCATATTTTTGCATGTCACCGTATTTCACAAAGCAAGAAAAGTTGAAGTGATCAAGCCACAGATTTGTTTGCGTTATTTTGTAACCTGGTTTGTGATTTTACTGTCTTGTTTCCACGACACTTTGTTCGGTAGAATTTCTTGAAGCTCGTGTCGTCGCGAACGCCTTAAAGACGGCAAGTCTTATGACTTCTGTACATTTGCTCCTTTTTGTATACGAATGCATGTGCACTCATTGACCTCTTGTACACATGAAATGTTTTGCTGAAAAACAAAATAAATGAGAAATGAACGTCAATGTGTTGAGTAAGTGGAGGGCTCGAGTCAATAACCTCTTTCTTATTAAATCATAGTTCGGAAATCTAACTTATGAGAGATATAAAACGTCATTGTTTATCGGAGTCCACGTTAATTTATTGCTTGTGTTTGTTTCAACGACAAGACAAAGTGAGCGGACCTTAAAAATCACAGTGGCAAGATTTTCAATATTTGCAACAACCGAGCGCCATAAAAAAAAACATAGCGAGAGGGCAACGAGTTAGCGATTCCTCAAACGACCTCTCTCGCTCTCCCCGGAGTCGAGCGAGGGCAGACCGCCAGACGTAGCATGCGCGCATCTGTTGGCGCAATAATCAGATTATTATGCTAAATCTGGAGCGCCTCCGCGTTAGCGCTTGGCCGAGTGAAGCGAATGACGCCGCGTCCTCACTCGAGGTCAACCGACCCGACGCAGGTCGTGCGTCGGAATGGGCTACGCTGCCGCGGCGCTAGCATCTGGCAACCCCGCGGGCGCCGCCGAATGGATGATGAGAGCTTCCCACTGCCCCAAATGAGAGCGCGCCGCCGCGCGCTCCAGACTGGCTGGCGCGGTTGACCTTCCCGCAAGATTGATGTGGAATGTTTCACACTCCTGCGAGGGCCGCTAAGCGTCCGTGCTGATACCGCAAAATTTGGGGCTGATAAAAAAACAAACAAAGGTCCTCGCAATTCTTCGTGTACTTGCTTGACTCACAGAAAGGGGAACGCTTGCAATTTTTTTCGGTTTCTTTGCATTCGACTGTGAAGGAAAGTTTTGACATACAGGTAAGCTGTCACTTGACAAATTTATTTATTTTTTTGCACTCTGATTTCCCCAAGCACTAATTGTGGTAGCGAACGTCACAAGACAAACAACATTGGGCACATAGTAAACAATTCTTTAAAAAAACGTTTTTTTTTTAAGTCTGCTAACTGAATGCCTACATTGTTTCAGCGAAGTGCAATGCTCCAGAGTGCATGCAAATGTTTTTTCCTATTCTCAAAATGTGTTTTTGTAGAGGGAGTGCCCTTTGTCAACCCCCAAAAATCGCTGTGTCATTTCACCTGAGGGGAGGAGCTTCGTTGAGTTGGCTCGTAGCATTGTGCTTTTGCTACCATCTAGTGGCATGAATAGGCAAACGCACAAGGTGTTTGCAATATGCAAATACATTACAGTATATTTTAGGTCCAATGGGAAGCGCTCAATGTCAATGTCCAAAGTTGTCGTTGGGAATAATAGTTGCGGGGTCACACAAGTGGAAATTTGAAATTATATGAAAATGAAGCAACAAAATAGCATTTGACTTTCCTCTCACACAAGGGTAAACATGAATAAATCACTGGGAAGATTTAAATACCGTCACTGCTCCTGAATACAAAAATCGCATTGATTCACCAAATGGCCAGATCTAATGTGGCACGCCCTTCCGCAAAATGTCGGTCAAATTGTGAACTGTACCTCCAAATGGATGAAGACTTTCGCGTTTCGACCCAGTTGCTCATGCTGACGTTCAGAAGCGCCCCCCGATGTGTTTCTCTTGGAACGGATTCACTTCAAATGGTGCAACAGTGAGAAACTGCTGCGGCCTCCCAAGCATTTAGCCAGCATCCCATCACATATTTTGTTTTGTCGGCATCCTCAGGGGTCACAATTAGCAAACGGGGGGGGGGGTGCTCAAAAGCTGGAAGCTGAAATGCAATATTTAAAAAAAATAAAAATTTGAAGGCATGCGAAACAGTTTCTTTTAACCACCACACGATGATCCTAAATGACTTTCATGTAAAAAAACAAAAACAAGATTTTTCTTTCGCTTAAATTTTTGGCTCGCAATACAAAGCACACCAAAAAAAAAAAAGCCAGATCAAGTGGCGGCTTGTCACATGAACTTAAGACAGTCGCTCTCACTTCATCACTCCCTTGCTGTGACCTTGGAAGCAAGAGGCTGCCCACAGGGGGGGTGGGGGATGAGCATCAGCAGCATCCGATCTGGCGCATGCGGATGAGCGGAGAGAAGGCGCGTCGTGCCCGATCATCACTGACGTGACCGGAGGTGGACGCGGTGCGGGGCGTGGGGCGACCAGATGGCCCGCCAAGCAGCGCGCCATCGTCCTGGCCACTTGATTAGGTACGCCGACACTACACTCGCTTGACTTCATGTCACGGATTCACGGACCATATACTGTACTGTATCGGTTTTATAGTGCCGAGGCCGATTGCAAAGTCAGTTCTTATTTTCGAAAACTGTGTGGGCTGTGACAATGTGGCCAGACAGTTGGCAGAATTGTGTAGACATTAGCCAGAGTGTGTGTGTGTGTGTGTGGGTGTGTCATTGGTGGTTTCGCAGTAGATAATTGTTTTCGAAATTGTGCAACAAGAATAACGAAGTCATCCACCACACTGCTCTAAAAAAAAAAACAACTTAAAAACAGACAACTACCAGAACTTATGATGACAGAAAATTTTATTTTTGGCCCTTGTAGGGTCTCGAGTTTTGTTCTAAAGAGAATAGTTACCCCTAAAAGAAAAAAAAAACCCATTAAATATCAACAAAATCTTGGTAAAGGCACTTTTTTTTTTCTCCAGCGGGCGATTCTATTGTAGCATGCACAGCGGGCTAGCACCTCTGCTTCTTCGTTCTGAGGCTCTACGTTAGAATTTTTTCTGACCTTCCGTGCAAGATTTGAATATTCTCCCTGCGCCTTTGTGGAGTTTGGCCAGCGACTTCAACTTCTTCCAACATTCCAAAAACATGTATGTTGGATTAATAAATGAATGCTTGCCTATATGGGAGAGAGAAAAAGGATCCATTATGCAGGCATGCATCACAAAGTGGTTGGTTTATGTTCAAATGGACTCTCTTGTATCGTACTTTTTTTTTTTTTTAACGCCTTTCAAGAAGAGGACTCCCAACACGTTCGCCGAAATCAAGATTCAAAAGTGCCCCTTAGTCTACTCCGACGCTTCAGTCACAGACGATTAAAAAAATGTCACGAGTTTAGAAAAGGCGAACGTTTGAAATTCCTGGAAACTGGACAAAACTCGCCCCTCACAAATAACATCAAGACGTACAAAATTCATAAGCATGGAAAGACATTTGTCAACCATTATTTACAAAACATGAAAAATGCACAAAGTAGAGAATGAAAGTGGTGGAAAACCAAACATTAGTTCACATTTTAACAAATGTAGCTACAGCATTGAAAATCCCTTATACGAACAGCTGTGCGTTTTGTATAAGAAATTACATATATATATTTTTTAATCTAACAATAATACAAAATAAATGAAACATTGCACTGATTGGCTTGATTGCACTCTTCAAGTTTCTGGTCAACTATGACTCCAGAGACAACCTTGCATGTTTGAGAGGACGCGTACATTTTCACCTCTTCAGTTCATAATCGCTGTCCAAGAATTATTAAAACACTGGCAAAAAGTGTGGTGGAAAACCTCTGATGATGAAGTCCAAAACTCCTGAACGAGGGTTCCCAACGGCCTTGAAAACAAGTCGCAGGTGGCGCGGCGTGCTTTGCGCTCACTAGTAGACGGCGTCGCAGTGCGCGAGGGGGATGACGTAGACGGAAATGTCGTCTCCGGAGCCCAGCCTGTCCCCGGAGATCCTCCAGCTTCCGTCTTTGAGCGCGCCGCGGGCTCGCATGACCAAGTCCTGGGCAGCCAGAGTGTACCTGATGTCACGCCAACACAAACACGGTCAACCAAGCAACCCTTTTTGCCTTTTAAAAGAAATAATGGGGAGCAACTTGTTGCAGTCCAAGTCGAATCTGATTGTGTGCGTGCTACGGCTAACATGCTAAATTGTTTCAATTCTGTTTTTCAGAGTTGTTTGCTTGGTAATTAGGTTAACATGCTAACTTGCTAAAGCTAGCGCTCTAAAACTAAAATTTGGTGCAACTCTAGATTTAGGAAACCAGGTTGGATGTGATACAAAGCTCCACTGGCCTATGTTGGTCGTCGGGGTCGCAGTTGGCCAGGAAGGAGGTGACGGCCTCCGCCATTTCCTGGTTGGAAAGGACGTCCCACAGGCCGTCGGTTCCCACGACCAGGACGTCGTCGGCGCCGTGTTCGTACTGCGACAACGGGTAAACTTTGACCTGATGACCAAGATCGTTAGATACAATGAGCAACCCGCAAAATGAAGCCTACATACTTTTGGGAGGATTTTGACAATTCAGGCTTTTTAGGTCACAAAAAGCCCCCCCCCCTCCAAAGTGAAATCCTGGTGAGACTGTTGTGCTGTGTACCTCTGGACAGCAGGAGAGAAAAGGTTTGATGTAGATGTTGGAGTCGTGCACTTTGAGATTGTGGTCGCCAAGGCCTCTGGTGACGCCGATGGTCGCTAGCACCCGAGCCTACAAAGGGAATGAAAAAAATAGCAAATAGTGTATTTCATTTTCGCACAACATCGTTGCCTTGAGATACAAGTGACCTCAGTTTGCGTTTTTCAAGATACAAGCCGCCATATACGAGTGCTGCATCGTGGCAGTGACCTCAAGTGACTTCCCAACAATCAGCAGTTTGGCAGATAGCGAACAGTTATTGCCAAGCCAAATTGAAGTTTACCGTCAAAACTAAACACAAATCAAAGTCCTAAATTACCCGCTGTGTTTTTCAAACAGCCACTTAGCAAAATGCCATAGACTGACTCACGAATAGCATTGGTGTGATAATGCTCGAGGCAACAGATATGTGAACACAAATAGTGGAGCAACACATTTAAACAGACAATACTCTCGCACATTTTTTTTGGTATAATTTGTGCGACTGAATTATTTAGCGCCCTCGTGGCCAAGGTTCACACACCACAAGGAGCAGTACAATGCCCATTGAATTATGGCATAAATTGGTTTATTTTGGTATACTGTATTCTATTTTGCACAATATTATAGAGTGATAACTTCTGTCCAAAAACATATTACAACAAACGTTAGGGGGCTTTTTGGCCAAAGGTTGGAACATATTAATAGCTCAGACATTCATTTCTATGAGGAAAGATGATTTGAGATACAAAATTGGAACCACTTCACTAATGTTCACATTAATTATTATGTATGCACCAATGTACATAAAAAGTACGTAATAATCAATGAAGAGGAGAATTGTGAAGATTTTGTGACCACTTCAAAATCACGACAGTGGGTTGCTGCATACGCTGTTCCGTTTGGTACGCCGCGTATCAAGACTTTTTTTGAAAATCCAGCACGATGAACCTCATCTCAAAGAGCGAACATAATGTCGAGGCGTTCGTGGCCTTCCACTGACGAAACAGTCTTCACGTGGACGCATGAGTAGCATTCGGGCAAATAAACAGTCTCTCTCACCGTCAGCACCTTCTGCCTTGGGGCGCACCGCTTAACGACGATTCCCCCAGCAAGGCTCCACGTGCTCACCAACTCATTTTTAAACTGCTGAATCGGTTCAGTTAGAGGCCCGTTAAAAAAATAAAATAATACAATTGCCCGCTGGCACGAGAGCGGGGAAGCGGGTTAATTGAATTTGCTCAAGTGTGACACGAGGCGGGACAACACATGTGACAGTACTGATCGGCGTGCATTTTAGGCAGTGCACATGCAATCATTGGACTCACTCACGTGTCAAATGTTGAAGCAGCAGCACAGACATCCGCATCAGCATTTGACATCGACACCGAAGCAAATTCCTGGAGCGGCGTGAATCCTGAATAATTACTGCCCCCCGTCCCTAAAACATTTTTGTCTTAATACAGTAGTTTGAAACGTTTACGTACTACAATAAAAATTCACGGACGCCGAAATACTCAACTTCACATACGGTACGCCTTGAAAAAAAATAGCCAGAAAATGAAGTCGTAACAAAGTCAAATAAGAATATACTAAAATAATCTGATTTTTTTTTTTTTTTTTAAACAAATAGCAGCTGCTCCTGCTGTGTGCATGTCGGCCTCTTGGGGGCAGTGTGGTGCCGTGCACGCATGGAATAGAAAAGAAGATTAAAAGGAAGAACGAAGACTAATGTGCCTCTGAGCATTGTTATATTACCTGCGTGCATGGAAATCCGCAGCATTTGTTTTTGAATATTCGGAATATGACTCTGGAAGTCTAGGTTAATTTCACGTTAGCATGTCAATGGGATTTTCCATTGCCTTTAGCATTAGCGGTGGCGATGTTTTTAAAACAAAGCATTTCAAATATCCAATGCGGGTATAATTCTTTTTGTTGCACATTTAGTTTGACTGGAAACTCCAACTGGGGCGTGTCAAGGAGATTAAAGCCGCTCAGTGAGGACAGAATCGCGCCACTTGTAACATGTTGCATTCGGGGTACTTTCACAATGTCGGGAATTTGCACGCACACGCCGCGGCGATCGGCAAATCATTTTTTCTTTGATAGTCCTTTTTTAAATTGTGTAAAATCAAAATTCAAGTTGAATTTTGATCAATTGCCCAGCCCGACCGCAAGATAATCTTTTAGGGACATCGAATATGATTCCAAATGAGGGAAAATGTGCGAAACGGCTTTAACCTACTTTACCTTTTTCCCTTCACCGTAGATGAGAGGAAACTTGAGGTCGTCATCCTCAATGGTTTTATAAGCCCTGCAAAATAGCAGACAGGACACTTGAACGGCTCTCGCATTGACAGATGACGATAAATTTCAGTCTATTTTTGTCAGGGGGGGGAAAAAACACACAACTGTATTGCTTCTAGTCCCCTGGGAAGAATTTCGAAAAGATGTCAGGAGGGATTTTGGCATGTTGCCCACTGCTGAATTCATGAAGAGGTGCGCAAATATTCGACAGGGCGCCCGACTGATGAATAATTGAGCATCTTTGGAGCGGCAGCGGGGATACACTCCAGATTGTATAAATTTCACATGTCTGACCGTACAAATTTTCACTTGCCTTTCCGCCTTGTGAGCCTCATTTTCATTCGGAGAAACATCAAAGTTACGCGAGCACAAGTTGTCTGAATCAAGCGGAGGTTATGTCACAATTAGATTCTATCTCTCTCTCTCTGTTGCGCACGTAGCAAACACAACAGCGTGACGAGACACTGATCAGAGAGTCGACAGCGTGACGAGACACAAGGGAAGGTGCAGGGCGGGGCTGCAAAAGATACGCAGGCAATCAGCTCGTGGGAAAAATCCACTCGTGCGGTCATTGGTCGACAAACCAATCATGCGTATAGTCATGTACAAAACCCCGAGTCATTCGACATTTTTTTTTTTTTCTGAATACAGTACTTTGGAGAAAAGAAAACAAAAACAGGATGTACTAAAGCCGCAATCGATGAAGAGCGATTATAGCGAAGGATCACTGTAGTGCTCGTTCCACACAGAGAGACCATTCTTTCTTCCACCCGAGGCGAATGCGATACCGATGCAAAAATGGAGATGATCAATGCAATTAGCACGGAAATGAAGATGTTGAGTGAAGCTTGTGGTGACGTTTTTTTTTTGGGGGGGGGGGGGCCTCTGAAGGCGTTGTTGGAGGCACCAATTAAATCCCAACTGTTCAACGAAAGCATATTCAAGACGCTCGACTGCACAAAGTTGACGGCATGAAGCGATTCCTTCCAAGAAATCTCCAAAGTTTAGCACACCAATTCCGGAGATTGGGAGTTTTACAGGCCTGTCAGGCCAGTGATAACAGCACGAGTGAGTTACCGGTCAAGAGTCGGTGGATGGATATCATTTCCACAGCAGTGATTGATGTACAGCGGTGGGGAAAAATGAAGGTGACACTGCAGTGCGTTTGTGGACTCACCGCCGGTTTGGCTTGATATCTTTGGACGACCTCTAGAGACTTCCATTAACGGAAAAAAAGGCGCTTTCGGGATGAATGAGACGCGTTCTATTAGAACTGCAAACACAGGCGGCGGTGGGGGGGGAGAGGCCGCTATGCAAACATCCCTGTAGGCGTCGAACTTCAAGGCAAAAAAAAAAAAAAAAAAAAAGAGCCCAACGGGCACGGAGGCAAAAGACGGACAGCCCCGCGGGTTAAGAAAGCAAACAGACAGTCGGCGCAAAAAACCAACGGGGCAGAATTTAGCATGACTGACTGACAGGTAAAGGACAAGAGTCACACGATGGTAAGTTAGTAGTTTAAAAAGATAAGAGAGCCTTTCAATTATTATCAAGGTACTAAAAAACGGACAAGCCCTCCCGATTTGCCGAGCGGTAGGGACCAAGCCAGGCCGCGATTCGCGAATCTCAATCTCAGCGTTAGCATGTCAATGGGATTTTCCATTGCCTTTAGCATTAGCGGTGGCGGTGTTTTTAAAACAAAGCATTTCAAATATCCGATGCGGGTAATTCTTTTTGTTGCACATTTAGTTTGACTGGAAACTCCAACTGGGGCGTGTCAAGGAGAATAAAGCCGCTCAGTGAGGACAGCTATTTTTTTTTCCCCCCCGCAGAAGAGTTGATAAGCTCCTGCGTGAGTGTGTTCATTGTGTTGATGTTTTTAACTCTTCAATACACATCTGTGTGTCTCATTTCGCCACCATAACATTACGGTAATAAAGTAAAGCTGGGATTTTCACAACAAATAAGTCGACACGCTGAGCAAAGAAATTGGAAGAAAAAAAAAAATCCAACTGTACTTTCTGTTGAAGCAATGGCCAAAGAATGACTGAGCAGATGAAACCCACCATCCTGACATAGTGAAGTCGCGGTACAGCATCCTCTTCCCAACCTCTTTCCTCTGCACTCTCCTCGGGAACTCCAGATGTGTAAACTCATTTCCTAATAAGTGTGGCTGCATGTAGGCCTTTGGTGAGAAAAAGGGGAGAAAGAAAATGTCATAGTCTAATAAAAAAATGTAGTGCAGAGAGACAACGTGGAGCGTCAACAGGAGAGAAAGAGAGAGAGGAGAGGAGTTCAGCAGGGCAAATATGAGACAGCTGTGCTGTGGAGATGAAGGTGGTGTGCTTCCTACCAGGAACTGCAGTCGTTGCCTCTCCGACTCCGGCGTGAACTCTCTTGACATTGGGATGACCTCGCCTCCTCGGATGATGACAGCTCTGAGGGGAAGAGCAGACAGGGACTCATTCTATAGCCAGGACAGGACGGCAGATTGTAGTGTCTGTTATCAGCAACATTTTAGCATAACAGTATGTCCTGAAGTAACGTTCAAGTTTGACGTTACTACCGTGCAAGTTCAGTTGAGTCCCCTTGCTTAAATGCATGTTGAGTCTAATTCAAGCAAGTTAGTTTACGTCACAGCAGCAGCCGAGCCAGTGCATTCTGGTGATTGTATTCGTGCGTTTTAAATACTATCCTGTTACAGCCAAATTGAATTCATTTATTCATATTGGGAGTTTGTCTTGCGTCACCTGCTGTCACCCGCGTTGCCCACGTAGAGCTTGCCGAGCATGTAGAGCACCACCAGAGCAGTGCAACCTCCAGACGTGTTGTAGACTGTCCGCTCCTTTTCTATCTGGGCATCCTAAGAAAAAAAAAAAAATCATCGATAGCTAGTGAATTCAGTGCTTTTGATAATGTTTTAGCATTCATGTGTTAAGCATTCCTGCCCTTAGCTAACTGTCACAATGCTAGGCGGTTACATTTTAGCATTACTAAAAGAATATTTACACCTAACATAACTGCCATTAAGATACTCAACTGAGTAAAATTAAAATCATTTGCAGGTGGCTATCTTAAAAAACAAACAGTAGTTAGATAGACGGACAGATCGCTAGCTAGCTATCTTACTTACCAGTTGGCTCGCTAGCTACATATCTAGCATGTAGCTATCGATCGTGCTATCAAAAAAGTACGCGAGGAGACAGCTAGCCCCACCCGCCACAACACGATGATGCCATTAGGAATTATAATTATAGCGCCACAATGAGTCCATTAACCAAGGAGCAATAAAATAGAATCAAAACACCAGGACAGCGCTGGAAGTTCAGATGGGGGCACTGGCTATTAGTGCTAGTTAATTAGCCTAAATTCATTTGGTGCTAATTAAACCGAGAGAAAAACTCTGGCTACGTGTTCATTAGTTAGACTAGCAATTAAGATATCCATCCATCCATCCATCCATCTTCTACCGCTTATCCGGGGCCGGGTCGCGGGGGCAGCAGCTTTAGCAGGGAAGCCCAGACTTCCCTCTCCCTAGCTACTTCTTCCAGCTCTCCCCGGGGGATACCGAGGCGTTCCCAGGCCAGCTGGGTGACATAGTCTCTCCAGCGTGTCCTGGGTCGTCCTCGGGGTCTCCTCCCGGTGGGACATGCCCGGAACACCTCACCAGGGAGGCGTTCAGGAGGCATCCGAATCAGATGCCCAAGCCACCTCATCTGGCTCCTCTCGATGTGGAGGAGAAGCGGGTCGACTCTGAGCCCCTCCCGGATGACAGAGCTTCTCACCTTATCTCTAAGAGAGAGCCCGGACACCCTGCGGAGAAAACTCATTTCGGCCGCTTGTATCCGGGATCTCGTTCTTTCGGTCACGACCCATAGCTCGTGACCATAGATGAGGGTTGGAACGTAGATCGACCGGTAAATTGAGAGCTTCGCCCTTTGGCTCAGCTCCTTCTTTACCACGACAGACCGATGCAACGTCCGCATCACAGCAGACGCTGCACCGATCCGCCTGTCGATCTCTCGCTCCCTCCTGCCCTCATTCGTGAACAAGACCCCAAGATACTTAAACTCCTCCACTTGGGGCAAGATCTCCTCCCCGACCCGGAGTGGGCACTCCACCCTTTTCCGACTGAGGACCATGGTTTCAGATTTGGAGGTGCTAATTTTCATCCCAACCGCTTCACACTCGGCTGCGAAACGCTCCAGTGAGAGTTGGAGAGCCCTGTTTGAAGGAGCCAACAGTACCACATCATCTGCAAAAAGCAGAGATGCAATACTGAGGCTACCAAAACAGACCCCCTCAACGCTTCGGCTGCGCCTAGAAATTCTGTCCATAAAGGTAATGAACAGAATCGGCGACAAAGGGCAGCCTTGGCGGAGTCCAACCCTCACTGGAAACGATTCCGACTTATTGCCGGCAATGCGAACCAAACTCTGACCTCGGCAGTATAGGGACCGAACAGCCCGTATCAATGGGCTCGGTACCCCATACTCCCGAAGCACCCCCCACAGAACTCCCGAGGGACACGGTCAAACGCCTTCTCCAAGTCCACAAAACACATGTAGACCGGTTGGGCGAATTCCCACATACCCTCGAGGACCCTGCTAAGGGTGTAGAGCTGGTCCACTGTTCCACGGCCGGGACGAAAACCACACTGCTCCTCCTCAATCTGAGGCTCGACTTCCTGACGGACCCTCCTCTCCAGCACCCCTGAATAGACCTTACCAGGGAGGCTGAGGAGTGTGATTCCTCTGTAGTTGGAACACACCCTCCGGTCCCCCTTTTTAAAAAGAGGGACCACCACCCCGGTCTGCCAATCCAGAGGCACTCTCCCCGCTGACCACGCGATGTTGCAGAGGCGTGTCAACCAGGACAGCCCCACAACATCCAGAGCCCTGAGGAACTCCGGGCGGATCTCATCCACCCCTGGGGCCCTGCCACCGAGGAGCTTTTTAACCACATCGGTGACTTCAACCACAGAGATAGGAGAGCCCACCTCAGAGTCCCCAGACTCTGCTTCCTCCAAGGAAGGCGTGCTGGTGGAGTTGAGGAGGTCTTCGAAGTACTCCGCCCACCGGCTCACAACGTCCCGAGTCGAGGTCAACAGTGCCCCATCCCCACTGTACACAGTGTTAGTGGTGCACTGCTTCCCCCTCCTGAGACGTCGGATGGTGGACCAGAATTTCCTCGAAGCCGTCCGGAAGTCGGCTTCCATGGCCTCACCGAACTCTTCCCATGCCCGAGTTTTTGCTTCGACGACCACCGAAGCTGCATTCCGCTTGGCCAGTCGATACCTGTCAGCTGCCTCTGGTGTCCCACAGGCCATAAAGGCCCGATAGGACTCCTTCTTCAGCTTGACGGCATCCCTTACTGCTGGTGTCCACCAGCGAGTACGGGGGTTGCCGCCACGACAGGCACCAACCACCTTACGGCCACAACTCAGATTGGCCGCCTCAACAATAGAGGCACGGAACATGGTCCATTCGGACTCAATGTCCCCCGCCTCCCCCAGGACATGGAAAAGCTCTGTCGGAGGTGGGAGTTGAAACTCCTTCTGACAGGGGATTCCGCCAGACGCTCCCAACAAACCCTCACAATACGTTTGGGTCTGCCAGGCCGGACCGGCATCTTCCCCCACCATCGGAGTCGACTCACCACCAGGTGGTGATCAGTTGACAGCTCCGCCCCTCTCTTCGCCCGAGTGTCCAAGACATGCGGCCGCAAATCCGATGATACAACCACAAAGTCAATCATCGAACTGCGGCCAAGGGTGTCCTGGTGCCAAGTGCACATATGGACACCCTTATGTTTGAACAAGGTGTTCGTTATGGACAATCCGTGACGAGCACAGAAGTCCAATAACGAAACACCACTCGAGTTCAGATCAGGGGGGCCGTTCCTCCCAATCACGCCCCTCCAGGTCTCACTGTCGTTGCCCACGTGTGCATTGAAGTCCCCCAGCAGAACAAGGGAGTCCCCAGCAGGAGTACTCTCCAGCACACCCTCCAAGGACTCCAAAAAGGGTGGGTACGCTGAACTGCTGTTGGGTGCGTACGCACAAACAACAGTCAGGACCCGTCCCCCCACTTTAAGGCGGAGGGAGGCAACCCTCTCGTCTACCGGTGTGAACCCCAATGCACAGGCACTGAGCCGGGGGGCAATGAGTATGCCCACACCTGCTCTGCGCCTCTCCCGTGGGCAACTCCAGAGTGGAAGAGAGTCCAACCCCTCTCGAGAGAGCTGGTACCAGAACCCAGGCTGTGTGTGGAGGTAAGTCCGACTATATCCAGTCGGAACTTTTCTACCTCGCACACCAGCTCGGGTTCCTTCCCTGTAAGAGAGGTGACATTCCATGTCCC
Organism: Hippocampus abdominalis; assembly: GCA_018466805.1. Lineage (NCBI taxonomy): Eukaryota > Metazoa > Chordata > Actinopteri > Syngnathiformes > Syngnathidae > Hippocampus > Hippocampus abdominalis. Next base: position 2,904,435 of record CM031697.1, on the reverse strand, counting down.
TAGAGCTAGCTTCTGCAGCCGAGGATCGGACCGCCAGGGTCCCCGCCTTTGGCTGCTGCCCAGCTCACATTGCACCCGACCCCTTTGGCCCCTCCCATGGGTGGTGAGCTCATGAGAAGGGGGACCCACGTTGCCTCTTCGGGCTGAGCCCGGCCGGGCCCCATGGGAGCAGGCCCGGCCACCAGGCGCTCGCCAACCGGCCCCACCCCCAGGCCTGGCTCCAGAGGGGGGCCCCGGTGACCCACGTCCGGGCAAGGGAAACTGGGTTCCAATTAATGTTGTCATCATAAGGGGTTTGGTGAGCCGTGCTTTGTCTGGTCCCTCACCTAGGACCTGTTTGCCATGGGTGACCCTGCCAGGGGCATAAAGCCCCAGGCAACTTAGCTCCTAGGATCATTGGGACACACAAACCCCTCCACCACGGTAAGGTGACGACTCACGGAGGGGCAATTAAGATATCAATGAATTAATTAAAATAGCAAAAACACGCGGTTTAACCCGGTGATACTCTTTGCTCGTTGCCGTGTTGGCTCACAAATTCTGGGATTTTTCTGCACTCAACATACATTCACCCACTGGACATTTCATTAGGTACCCATGCAGTCATCGAGTGCAGTGATTCCCAATAGACGTGCCGTTATCAATAAAGATTGTTAAAAAAAAAAAACAAACAAACAAAAACGTGCCGTTATCCAATTTCGCGTCGTAGATTTACACAATCTATATTTCTTCATCTATCAAACGATTTAGTATTATTGAGTTCATACCAAGCTAATTTGTTCGAATATCTAAACAAGATCATCATTATTTCAGGAAATGTACTTTTGCCGATTTTTTTTTGTTTCGTTGTGTGATCTGCTCTGGCTCAATTAAATCAAATTGAGGTTGGAAAACACTTGACGCAATGTATCAGAATTCTGCTTCCACAAAGATAGTAATGTGTTCTTTTCGTTCTCGAAGGAGTCAAGATGATGGATGCCGGTCTGCTTTTCTGTGTGCTCTTTATGCCGGAGGGAGGATGTGTAAATGTGTCCTTCGCCCTGGATGAATTATGAATCCCATAACCCGCCATACATATTTATCCTGGCTGCATGAGCCACATCCCGCAGGCAAAGTCTTTAATAATGAAAACATCTGCATAAACATCCACACCTTTTTCCTCGCCATCTCCACCAGGAAGACTCCAGCTGTAGAAAAATCATACACTTCACAGACACGACGAGTCAATCTCACCGTCCTTAATTGTATGGCTGGAATCTAATAGCGTCTGGTGAGTGGGACAACGATGAAAGGCAGCAATAAAACAAAAAAAATAAATCAAGCTATTAATATTTATTGATAGTTTACGAGCTGATCTTAAATCACTTGAATGACAAGTGGCTTCCCAGGCGGAAGAGGAATTTAAGGTACCGCTCGGGTGAGCACAGGCTTGGATTTTACATTTTATTTGTACTTTTTCCTTTGTGTTCAAATGAGAAGAAAAAAAAGCTTTTAACAAGTGCAGTTATTGGGGCATTATCGAATGGAAAAGACATGTTAATTCATTAGAATTCCCTAAACAGCAACGGTTTGGTGAATAACAGTTAAATGCTGCCACCTAGAGGTCAAAGAAGAGAAGATACTTAATGAAATGTGCTACCCAAAGCAGCGATAATATACTGTATTCTCTTTATTGATCAATTTATCTACACTCACCTCCACGCAAAAAATGTTTTTCATTATAAATGTGTAAATATTTATGTGCAGTTAGCTTATTATGAATCATCTAAGTTCATTAGCTCTCACCACAGGATTGTATTTATTTAAAAAAAATTCAATATTCATCTTTTTCAACAGGACATTGCCATTTTGAATCTGTTGGGATCCTGAAAAATCCTGAACTAATTTGCTTTATTGTCCTTCCCAGAAAGAGGTGATGGGGCAGTTTTGCAAAAATAACAATAGAGTATGAACATATAATTGCCTGAGGCATTGGTAGTTGTGTATTTAATAGATGATGTATGAAGCCTTTGCCATTTTAATACATAGGGGGCTCAGAGGAATACATTTCAGACACGACTCGTTCGAACTATAAATAATTTGAAACATTTTTACGAGGGGTGTCAGTTACTCGCAGTTTTTCGCCATAGATCTCTGTCCCAATTATCGATTATTGTGCAGATCATGCCATGTCACTACTGGTACGAGGGCACCTTCTAGTGGT